>CP053153.1:5838203-6438203 GCA_014607495.2 Carposina sasakii
AAAGTCCAAAATGCAGCTTTAAAACTTTCGCGGTTATATTACACAACTGCGTCTATACTTCCACACTATTAATAATGTCATTTGACAGTAATATTATATATTATTATAGATTATCAGTTAAAATCAGACAATGTTTAGCTTAAACAAAGTTAAAAGTTATAGTTGTATTTTCCATACATACCTCTTGTAAATTACTATTTAGGCTGGATCTTTGCCAATTATAATATATTGCAGGACTTGTATAATATAAATATTTATTGCAATGTCTTCCATCATTATGCTAACTAATCCAAAAGCTCGTTTTAAAACGTCTCTTTTGAACCTTTTACGATATTGGTTTCGAGTGAAATATCGGTCCCTGTAACTTATTTATCTCCGACGCTAGGCCTAAGACGTGATCGCAATACAGAAGGCAGATACTGACTGAATGTGAAATAGGGAAATTTAAAAATTTCAAGGGACTGTTTACAATGATCACTCGTAATCCGATAAGAACTTTCTTGGAACCCAAATAAGACGCGTAATTGTGAAATCTTGGAACGAACTCATTTGACTCTTGAAAAAAAGGTAAGCCATATTTGTATCAAATTGATATTTATTATTAGTGTACTAGGAAATGAGTAATAATGTAAGTAATATTCCACTAGCTCTTAATACAGTAGAACGAGTATTTAATGGACTTGTTAAAACTTTGCTCTACTTAGCTGGAAACATTTAACTTATTTAAGTAAACTTGTTAGTTTCAACATAATTCTTCATCTAGAACAAACAAAAAAACACAACATAATTCCGCGCGCCCATTATTCAACGCCGGTTCGGATAAATTGTAGCTAAATGCGAATATAATCTGGTTCCCTAGAATAGAGCGAATTCAAAAAGGAATTAATTAAGCTGATGTGTTTAAAACTCGGCACACGAGTGTCATAAATTTTAGTGGAGCCACGGGCGCCCTCTCGCGTTACATATTTATGTATTCACAAGAATTTACCGGCACCTCTTCAGCAATCGTCAACGAGCAATATACTTCAGCAAGTTATTGCTCCCAGTAATGTTGAAATGGCTGACCGCTCCAACTAGATCATCTATGTTATTATAAATGTTTTCAATATTTGCAGCCAATATTGAAAAGTTTATCAGTAAATATCTCAGCAGAGTTAAAATTAAGACCTAATAAATATTCTTCCACTTAACTATTCCGATTGGTTGACCATGCTAGGTACTTTTCTATTTTCTTTTGTCCTTTCTATAGTACTCTACTGTAAACACATTCTACGATGTGTAGAGATAATTATATGATTGTCTACCATATATATTGTAATAAACAAGCAGATTATTATATTTCCTTACCAGCCTTGACAAATTTCTTTCCATAATATACATTGTAGCATTATAAAATTTTTTACTTCTATAATAGTGAGCCCCCGCTTCGGCTGGGTGCAGTGCTGATACTATAAGTATTAACCTTTCTCTTGAATCACTCTAATGAAAAGATCTAAGCCGTTTAGAGGGAGTTAAATTACAAACACGCGAACAGAAGATTTATATATATAAGATTGCACGTGTGTACGTACCTTTAGCCATATACTTGAGCTTGAGAAATAGCGTCGCTGATAGTAGGAGGGTAATTAAAATTAGCTGTGACTAAAATTGTAAGAAAGTTACATTTAAAGCTCATGCTAGTGTTGATAAAGTCATTATTTTAAAAATATATCAACGATGCCATTTTATGCTAGTTCAAAAGAATAAAATAAAGATATCCTGTTCAAGTATGTAGACATATACCATGCGATTACAAAATAACTTAAACATTGTTTAAAAATATATAAGTATATCATAATTTAAATATTTGAAATATTGCCTAAATTTGGCAGATATTCCATATATCATGCTGTCAAGTATCATTTTTAAACTGTGTCTAAAACATTATTAATCAATTATTTTGTCACTAAATATGAGTACCATCTTGAATTTAGTAAAGTAATTGCTTAAGAAAAATCTATACTAATCTGTACTAATATTATAAAGAGGTAAACTTTGATTGTTTGTTTATTTGCAGCGAATAGGCTCCGAAACTACTGGACCGATTTCAAAAATTCTTTTACCGTTAGAATCCTTATTGGACAAATTTATAAAATAAAAAGCATGGAAAAGCATTTGTGAAATCATTTATGATAATCATCACACCCGCGAGGTGGACGGATGACCTGGCCAAGGTTGCGGGCGTCGGTTGGATGCAGGCTGCTTCCGACCGGTCGGAGTGGAGGTTGTTGGGGGAGGCCTATGTCCAACAGTGGACTTCTCAGGGCTGTAAATGATGAATCATCAAACAATTATCTTCACAAAGGCAGAGAGACGTCTATCCACACTCAAAAATCATGGTTACCGTACGAGTACAACAGTAAAAGGCTGTTTTTCGCGGCGCGCTGTAACGCCGCAACGCAAACTGCCGACAAACGTAGTTATGTGTTTCGGCCCTTACACAACTGTTAGACAGCTAGTTCTACACTTAGAGCTGTATAGTTTGGGGTCCAATTTGCGGATATAAGGGCTGTATATAAGGATAAACAGCCCTTATCCAGACAACCTGTAAAGCTCTTTAAAATTTCCAATGAACAGCGTTTATACAGCTTTGATTGTTATCTGGGGTTACAAAACAGACATCAATATACCTACGTTAACATAATCTATCACTGACTAACAGCAAAGGCGTGGGTGAAGCTAATCCTAGTTCTGTTACAACGGGTTTGACATGGGTTTATACTGAACATAATCTCGGCGTCATCTATAGAACGTAACCTATGATGAACGGACTTGCTATTTTAGTACTTCAAATCCAACCATAGAATAGTGTTAACCAAACATAGTGAGTCAAGTTCAGAGGTGACTTGCTTAATAATCACAGGCGAATATAATTAATAGGTTATCAACCAATGGAAGAATCGGTCCTTTTTTATAATTTACTTATAATTTTCCTCCAATATATTGTATCTGTAAAGGTTTAGGTTCTAGAGTGTATGGTTACGTATTTCACTACAATATTAATATATTCTAGCAGAATTGGAGTTCCTCTATTATGAATTCAGCATCAACGAACGTAAAGAAAAGAGCGGTACCTACATCCAATTGAATCTCATAAAGTCTATACCGAAACATATATTTAGGTAGAACACTGGATAACCTGCGGTTAACTATTCGCTGCGGACGGTTTGACTGCTCCACCATTTAGCAAATGTCCCGTGTCGAGAGTGCCACATTTGGGTGGCTATTACAGAAAGATTAATGACGTCATCTTGTGTCTGACCGGCGCAATCACCGCTATTGTGAGCGGACACTGGCCAAACGATGGAAGCAGGTCGAATGTCAGCTGCGGTTGGTAAAAGCCCATCTATATTGTTACAATTAGTAAGATAAATTACTAAGTTAAATGAAGCATTATTTGGTTTGGTAAAAGAATTTATTATTGCTTTATCTGTCTTCCTTCTAAGAAATGTAGGCTATTTGCGGCTATATAAGTTTACCTAATAAAGGAAATATGTCTGTATGTATCTTTAGAGGATCTGTTGAGACTAATATTAAATCAAAACTACATGTGTGTATCTGGAAATACAAATATAACGTGATTTTAAGGTTTTAAAAAAAACTTGTCATAAACCTTTCCGTTTACATATGTAGGTATAGGTAAAGTCCACTTTAATGGAGTACCATAAAACAGATTACCATAAACATAAGTACATCAATGATACATATAATATGAAGTCATTAAAAGTGTACAAAATATGAAGATACAGTACATTAAACATAGCAATATGCATGTTGATTAATTACAATAGCCACAATTTGCGGCCTATTCGGCAAATATCAACTGGCTGGTGATATTTTCGTGTTTGATTTTCAAAATCGTCTATTTACGAGTAGACGACAAAATTAAAAATTCCACTATTTACTGTGAAGGAAGGAGTGTCGTGATCTAATTTGATATTCAACTGGCAGAGATTTATAATGTCATTGTAAAATCCATATAGTTTTCAACCGAAGATATCCAGTGCTTATCATAGCAAACATATCTTGAATGTAAGAGGATATACTATAAATATTAATAAGAATTTTTTTTTAATTTCACCCGAGTGATATTTGAACTCACGACCTCGGGCTCTATCTACTAAAAATACTTATTTTATGCCTAATTCGAATATATATTACAAAAAAGGCACTGCGTAAAATTACATTATCATCACATCAGTCTTGCAGTCCACTGCTTGACTTAGGCCTCCTCCAGGGTACACCACAAGGCTACTGCCATAGGGGAGTTTTGCCCACTGCATAAAATACCTTTACAATATTTTATTCAAAACTGCGAGATAAGATTTTAAGAATAAATCAGCTATTATATTCGACGAGCATGCGCTATGCACAACTCCGGTAAAAAAAGGAATTACTGGCCAGGTCCGATTCAAATTCGCGCAGAGGGTTCCGAACATAAAATGAGTTTAAGTAGTATAACATCGCCGCGTGGTGCCGGCACAGTAGAGTTTGTACCACCCCTGCCTGCCCGTGGGTATCGTATGAGGCGATTAAGAATAAAGGCCTCCTGTGCTGAAAACATAGTCCAAAAATCAGACTGCGGTCACCGACCCGTCTGCCCAGCGTGGTCACTATAGGCAAAACCCCCCCTATGGCAGTAGCCTTGTGGCGTGGCCTGAGGGAGGCCTACGTCCAGCAGTAGATTGCAATAGGCTGAAGAAAAAGAAGTTCTAACATTTTTATGATCTTTTACATTGCTATATTGCTAAAGGTGATGTATCTCCTACGTGATCTTGCAGTTCTGGCTGCTTCTTTTTGGGAACACAGTTGTATGTAGATCTAACATTATAAATTTAATTTTATTAAAGCTTAGAGCAACGTAGAAACCTTTTTAAATGATTAAGCTTAGAGCAACGTAGAAACCTTTTAGATCTAACTTTCTTCTTCAAAATAATGATGAAACCAACTACATTGCCCAGCTTTACTGGAAGTGGTCAGCTTTAAGATACGAGTACCCTATCATATACCTCAGAAACTAATCGAACCAATTGTGCGTCTGCTCCGTAGTACTGGGGTAAGCACGAACATTTTTACGCGGCGTAACGCTAGCGACTCGTTAGCAAAATCTATGTGATTTGACAGTTGGACGATAGCGTTACGGACTATCGACTATCTTACCCCTCTGTTCTGGATGCTAATTCTCCGATATCAAGAATTGGTAAAATTTATAACGCGAGCAGTGGATCTGTGGATGTACATTTTATGTCCCTGTCTACGTTAAAGCATAAGTTGCTCGAGCATATACACTGCGTAACTTGGATCTTATATTTATATTTACTGTTGTCTTATTCTATTTACGTTAATTTCTAGAATTACATATTTTTTTTACTAGCAAATTTCTGTTGTGCACGTGATGTATACCTATAATTGATTGTGCATTTAGATAAAGTTTTATTTTAAGTAGATAAATGTTTATTGATGTAACAATCGTTGGTATACTAAATAAATAAAATAATGTTCTGACTCTCTCGCAACAAAGTCGCACGATCTGAAAGTGAAACCCTTTCGAATCCTTGACGATTATTGAAGTAACTACAAATCATGAATTTTTAACTACCTTCTTTAGGTATACATTGGCCTGACTATATAAAATATAAAGGTGGTTTATGGCTTATCTAACTCTGTTAAAATTTTACAATATCCATAAATTTTGCTGTTAAGCATTTGGTTTAACGAGTGTCTAACTCGGTTTTGTTGTAAATTTCTACAGATTTGCGGATTGACTTACTCACATTTTATGTGATTTTTTACAGTGGAAAGACCGCAACGTCTATGGGTAAATGTTTTGGACTCAAAAGAGACCTATACAGGGTATTTGTAACAGCCAGGCAAGTATTGATATCGTAACTTCAGACCATGATTCTGAGTCTAAAACCACTCAAAATTTTCCCAGGAAAATTCCAAAATTATTTCGCCTTTTTTCATTTATTCGGGGAAAAAATAATGCAGATCGTATAAGTAGGCCTTAAATAATGACTAGAAACAAAATTTGAATTATTTTATTTAAAATAAAGTTGGGCTCAAAATAGTTCAATTAACTGATCAACCCCAATGGAGAGTCACAAGTGATTCAAAAACCAGCAATATATCCCTAATTACCAAAAAGCCCATTTAACCAGTAACAGGATCGCCCGATACAATTGGCGCAGAAAGCTAACATTGCGGATACGAGTAATCAAATTAATAATGCATTTCCTGCGAGTAATGATACTGTAGTATAACTTAAAATAAAGGTAACTTAAAATACTTGTTCAGTATTTCAGTATTTGCCTGGCTGTCACACACACCCTGTATAGGATATCAAATTGATTGATATACCTACATAGGGGATCCTTTTACTCCTTTTGTTGTAGTGATCCCTAAAAATACAACACACCGCCCATCTAGTGGAAATAAAATCCATTGTACTAATCCATAGCCGATATTTTTACGGTTGAATGGAACGAATGAACGACTTATTGGTTTATTTTAACCATTCACTCTAGTAGAAAATACAATTGCACTGATTTTGGTTGAGCTTAATAAAGATATGATTAATTATGGCTACGGGGCAAATAATATGAAAATAATGTATTTGGTTTGAACTGGTTGCTGGTAATAAATACATCATCATTGCATAACTTTTCATAAGTGGTATTAAGCTAAAAATTTAAATGTGAAATATACGGATAACTAAATTGTTTTTATCATCAAGGTTAAAAAGTTACAAAATAGAATCATACTGCTCAGACTGTAGTCATCATCATCAGCCTAATGGAGTCCACTGCTGGACGTAGGCCTCCCCTAGAGCACGACACAAAGTTCAATTTCCCGTTTTCTATTCAGTTATCTACTACCAGCCGCTTTGTTCAAGTCATCGATCCATCTGGCCGAAGAGCAACCAACGCTACGCTTGCCGAGGCGCGGTCTCCATTCGAGAACCCGCTTAGTCCACCGTCCATCATACGGTTCTAGGGCAGGTGTAACCAGCCCACTACCATTTCAGTTCGTTCACGGACTAGGATAGCATGAAGATAATTCAAGTACATATGTGGTGGTGCGTGAGACTTTTTTTTTATTTATGTGTATGCAATAAAGTGTTTTATTATTATTTTGCATCTCTTTCGAAATTCACGGGACTACAGAATCCCGGTCCTTTGAGAGGCGTGCATCGGGCCGTAGCCAAGATGTAGAGGCCCCTTTAAGAGAACTTTAATATGGTGTGGGATACACATATTATTATTATTATTTATTTAGTACACGTACACTATGCGATGTAGAGAATTACAGTTAACATTTTGACATAACTTTAAAAACATTCTTATTCTTTATTGCACTCTAGTGGACGCCCGCGACTCCGTACAGAAAAAAAAAAATATCGAAATTATCCGGGATAAAAACATTTTCCCGGGATAAAAAGTAGCCTATATGTTAAGTGAGACCTGTCACAATATATTACTGAAAACCGCATCGAAATCGATTCAGCAGTTTCTAAAATAAGCGTGCACAAACGCACAGACAAATAGACAAACCGACAAACCAACAAACAGACAAACCGACAAACAGACATAAATGCTCAACTCTCTTCTCGACTCGGCACCACAGTGTGACCTGTTTGTGAGTGCGATCGGGAGCCTGATGATTGAGTGCAAGAGTATGATAGAAAGACGAATGCCTGCGAGTACCATCCAATAAATGTTACGGATAGGTACTTATGTATGTATGGTTTTGTATTATTAATGTTTGTAACGATATGGTGATACTGTTATGTTATAAACATATATTTGAATAAATAAATAAATTCAAAAAAATCATTCTTTTGGGTAGTATTGCGTTGATAAAGGTCTCCTATAATATTTTATATATTCTCATATATCTTCCATGTACAGACAGCAATCCGTTACATTTTTATTAAATGTATAGATTATACATATGTATAGATAGTGGCCCGCCCTCGCTTCGCTTCGGTACATATCAGTACATTAGCTACAACTTCATATGTAGGTACAGCGGTTTTCGTGAAAATTTGGAACTCCCGTTGGTTCCCTTCCCGTGGGAATTTCTGGAAATCCGATCTTAGACCTTCCTCATAGTCCCTAATGAACGTACAGGTATGATTTCAAATTCATATGTATCGCGGTTGTCGTAAAAAAATGAATTACCGTTGGTCCCCTTCCCGTGCGAATTTCGGGAAATCCGTTCTTAGTGCTTCCTCGCAGTCCCGAATGAACATATATGCCCGATTTCAGCTTCATATGTATAGGGGTTTTCGTAAAAAATATAGAATTCCCGTTGGTCGCCTTCCCGTGGGAATATCGGGAAATTCTTATAGCCTATGTTCATCCAGCTCCAATAAGGATTCTAACTGTGAAAGAATTTTTGAAATCGGTCCAGTAGTTTTTGAGCCTATTCATTACAACCAAACAAACAAAGTTTTCCTCTTTATAATATTATATATATAGTGTAGACAAAACATTACAATAAATAAAGAGAAATTTACAAAAGAAATGCATACAAAGGCGTGCTTATCTCTGCAAAATATTTCTTCCAGCATACCAGAAAGCAAAGTGAGACCAATAATTTATAAACATATACCTAAACTGCGCTTTGAGTGGATTACATTATGCCAAAATTATGTCAAAAAAACGATATACCAACTAAAACTTAATTATTTATTACACAATGATTGTGTACCTGGTAGGATTACGAAGACACTTTAATACTAGAGGTCTCTCCAAAGCAAGAAATTGGTAGTTTAGTATCTCATCTAATTAAAAGAGTCTTAGAAAACCTTCGTTTGAACCAAAATACCCGTTTAGTAAATTTATAAAGCATTTATCGTCTTTATCTCTATGCTGGGAATTTCGAAAGCCATAAACAAACTGACCATTCCTGTGCATCTGTGCGTAGAGAGATTAGAGTTGGGCGCACCCGACTGAAAATTGCTGACAAAACACACGCTGTTTGGTGGTCCAAAAATATTGTTTAGACAGAGGCAAAGCAAGCATTTGTGCGGCCAAATATAAATTTGCGTGTTGACAAATGGAATCATTATGATTCTTTACGTTTTGAGAAAATGCTAGATGTGCGTGCGTAGCAATTGCTGAACGATTGAGATTATTTATTGGGTAAAGACATGGTCGATTGTATTGACTCGATTATTATAATTAGGTAGAACTCAACGTGTAGACAATGTCTGATTTTCATGCGATTCTGTTAAGAAATCTATATGAGCTCTAGAATTGACGTAATATGAATAGTTTTTAGAGAATTTTCTAGGCCAGCATTCAGCGTTTCAGCGTTGTGCATACTGAAGAGGAAATATGCGTCTGACACGAAAACAGATTTATATTTTATTCGAAAGATATTATAAATACAAACCGAATAGTGCAAAAATAACATCAATCGGTTAGTAAATACCAAAGTTATAGGGGTTTAAAAGTTTGAATAATTTTACGAAAAAAATTTACAACATAAAAGGAGTCAAAACATAAAATTTTACCCATATTTTGAATTATCTCATTGATTTAATAAATACTTTATTAATATCTGCAACTATTAATAAACAATTTTTATTGACAATAATACTCAAAATATAAAATATTACGTTTATAAAATAAGATTGCATTTTTTCCCCATACTAATTTGAGACGGTTATCTATTATGACGTCAAAGTCTTTGCCATTTTAGTGTGGAGCAAACGGAGCGTTTCAAAAACATTGCCGTCTCGTATTTTTTAATTGCTGTAAATCCAAAATGGTTAAAGTTACATATGCCATTCCAAGGGCAAACTTTATTCATTTTTTACATAGAATATAAAAATGAAATAAAAGAAAATCATGCATATACCCTATTGTCAGTATGGAATATGTTGTTTTTGCACAGTGGATTCATCTCTAACTGTACGTACTTACATTTTCTATATTATAATAATTTATTATACTTACATATTATTAGTTTTCCTATTCACGTGGATAAATATGTTTAGAAGAGGAAAAAATATAAATTCTTAGATAGGGATATTTATACCAGTGCCTCAATTAGTTCTATTTATACAACATGTTTTATTGATATCCTAATAATACACGTGTTTTTATACGTAAGGCACTATATTTAGCATTATGTATAAGTTTGCACATTAGAAAAGCCTTAAATAGGTACATATGCTCTAAACCTTATAGAGGCATCTCTTCTGATAGGTAGCTACACTCTTCCTTTATAACATGCACACCATGTAGGAGAATCGTTCAATGTTATTTTTCAATAATTTCAACATGGGAGTTCCCATTGTCGGATAATGTTTTTTCGGAACTATGCATAGACGATTTTTATTTCGGAACGCGAGACGTGCCGTAATGTAACTATTTTAGAGTTACTGTTATGTTGTACTTACTTTAAAAGCAAAAAATAGCTCAGTATTATGATAACAATAGCATTTTTTATTATGGCTGTAATACATTTTTAAGTTATTTGATTATTAAACAAAGATTTACGTAAGTTTTTAACTCGGTTTTTAATATATTTTTGCACAGTCTAATAAGTAAATATTGAAATGTTTTTGGATGAAAAAGAATAATTAACGAGAAATGCCGTAATAGGCACCTAGTAGGTATTGCTCTAATTATTTTGAAAATTTAAAAGGTACAAGTTTTTAAGATATGTAGACGTATTACTTTAGAATTATTAAAAAATATATATGTAGTAGACAAAGTAAGGAATGTATCCTGTGAAGTATCATAAAGCTGGTTAACGTCAACGGCACCTTGCTGCACTTGCCAGAACTTATTTCAGTGTTTTAAAACGTCTTTCTTTGTTTCTTACTTCTTCCAAGTATTTTATATTTTGTACTGAATGTTTTTTTTTGGTACCTAACAACCAACTGATTTAACTGCATTAAGGATTTTTTGTCATATCTCATATTTAATCTGACATAGTTTTCATATCTAATTTCAGATTGGGAACCATAAAATCTGAGATTAATCTTGATCTCTAGTAGTAGCCGTATTTTTCGCGTGGATACTGAGCTACTGCTATATTTTCAAACGATTTTTAGTAAAACTACAGAAAACAAATGTCGCTAATTATTTATATATTTTAAAGAAAAATAAATTAGGTAAAACAGAATAGCACACTTCTTCTTTCCTCACATTCTTTTTTCGTAATAATGAATAAACCACATATAGGTAGTCTGTTATAGAAATTGGAAAATAAAAGATAGAGATACGATACCTTAAACTAATTATAATTTTGAAATGCAACATGATTAGTTATACATGGTATTTGTGACAGCCAGGCAAATATTGATATGGTGACTTCGGACCATGATTCTGAGATGAAAACCAGTTAAATTTACGCAGGAAATTTTAATAAATAATTTTTGTTTTGGGAAAAAAAATAGTGTAGTTTGTTTAAGTAGGCCTTAAATAATGACTTATCAACAAAATTTTAACATATGAATGATTTTACAAAAAAAGTTGCTCTCAGTTAAATTAACTGATCAACCCTAAAAGAGAGTCACAAGTGATCCAAAAAATAGCAATGTATCACACAATAATCAATAAGCCCATTTAACTAGACACAGGATTGCTCGATGCAATTGGCGCGGAAAGTTAATAATCAAATCAAAAGGTAATTTCCTGCGAGTAATAACACTATCGTATAACTCAAAACAATGGTACTTGTTCAGTAGCTCAGTATTTGCCTGGCTGTCACACACACCCTGTATATGTGTAGAAAGTATGTCTAAGTTTTAGTTTTAAATTATGTCAACATTTTGTATGAACATTTTATATACGAGTATATCCGGAGTTATAAAGACGTTTTCATAAAATACTTCTGCCCAATAAATCTAGAGGGGCAGAGACGTTAAGACGTACGTGACTTAGGTGGATAATTTAAACCGGAATAAACTGGAATAAGCCGTATATGAGACGTTAAAACCAGTTCATTATTTCACAAACTGTCCTTTTGGTGTGATGTATAATTGAATTTAGTTTTACCATTTTATTTTAAAAGTATTACATAAATACTTGCACAATGATACCTAATAAAAATTTAAAATATAATGAAAGTTTACAATATCATGTTGAAGCATAAAAAGTCTACCTGGTAACTGAATAAATTTTTAATCTAGCTATAAAAATATCGATAAAAAATATATTTCGGAACAAGAGTCCATAGCATTAGTAACAGAATTGATCTTATGAACTAGGTTAGTAATAAATAAGAAATATTATAATATACCATAATATATAGATAATATTATAATTTTATCCTCACTGGCCAAGTGACCCTTATTTTCGCATTAGGGAATCGCAACAATTTGATCGGCTAGTACTATCTAATAGCCTACCTACAAAAGGGTATGTCAAACAATAGGTTCTGAAAATAGCCCAGATTAAAGAACCTATCCAAACCATAATTAGAGACTCGAAATCACAAGCTTATTTTCCAAGACTATATGAATATTCTTAAGTTATTTAGCAATTTCCCCATATTTTCTGGAAAGATATAGATGGCATCTTGACTCTCAAATTTTGTTGATAGGTTATCTATAGTTGACTTTTTTCATAGCTTTTTGCTTTACATGTCCCTTTTGTTATACTGGGACTTATATTAGGCCTTATATGACGAGGATGATCTCCGACCGTAATTCGGCCAAGGCGACCAATCTCTACGGAGTTCTATCTATACTATCGAGAATATTTCTATTATTTATATTTCTATATATATATTTCGTTCCTCTAGGCAAGCTATCCTGTGTATAAGCTATGTATGAGCTATGTCAATCTGATGATTTTTCAGTAAATTATTATGAAACATAGCTAGCACATCCTATCGACACTATTTTAAGATTCATTCATAATCATCATCAGCCTATTGCAGTCCACTGCTGGACGTAGGCCTCCCCCAGGGCACGCCACAAGACTGCCATGGGGATTTTTGCCCATTGTCAGCACGCTGGGCAGGCGGGTTGGTGACCGCAGTTTGTAATTTGGACTATGTTGTCAACACGGGAGGCGCTGCTGCCCACCGCCGGGAAACCCTTAATCGCCTCGTACGATACCCACGGGCAGACATGGGGTGGTACGAATTCTACTCTGCCGGCACCACGTGGCCATTTTAAGATTAAGGACAGTTAAAAAATAAAAACACAAACATTATTTTCAAGTCGCTAGTATATAAAAATAGCCAACTATAAAGAACCTAACCACAAAATTTGAGACTCGAAATCACATGTTTAATTTTTTTTTAAGATTGTGTGAACAGTAATGAGTTGCTTATGTTTTTTTTTGTACTAATCATACCTAAATAAATCCTTAGCACCTACTTGCTACTGTAGATACTTCTGATTTATCGTATCTAAATGAATGGATGGATCTCTTCATGATAGGTAAGAGAATGCTGATTGTTTTAATCAGCATTCTCTTACCTATCATGAAGAGATCCATCTTCTAGTACAGGTACTGTGTGCACCGGATTTTTCTGAAAATTTAAATTATGGTATGTACCTTTATGATGCCGGAATTAGCTGCACTAACGTACGACGCCAAAGGAGTTTTGGAAGTGTATATATTCTTTTTTCATATGTTTTTCTATATGTAAATAAGGTTTTCTTTATATTCTTAATAAAAAATATGTTACAGCTTTTGCAGATCCTAAAAGCCATCGATAAACTAGGCTTTTACAGAATCTCAAGAAAAACGTTTTTAAACGAAGTGAACCGTAAATATTTTTATAATACTTAATAATTTTCTCTTGATCATATTTATTATGATTTACTTTCAAATACTCAGCAGTTATGTTTTCACCATTCATGAGGTCAACATCGATCAGTTGGACCGGAGTTCCATAGACATCGCACCCCATCATGGCCGCGCGTGATGCCGGACTTAGATCTGCTTTATACAGTTTCGCCATCTAAAAATATAAAAAATAATTACAGAGACAATATTTCGAAGGCGTGGACAGAAAAGAAATTTGACTTCTTTGTCTCTGTAATTATTTTTATTTTTTTATCTAATAAACTGACAAAAAATAAATAAGCAAAACTTTAACATTATAATAAACATAATAGTTTCATATGTAATTTTTTAAAATACGGAAACACCTTATTTTATATTTATAACAAACAATAAAAAGACAATCTTCACCTTGATATTCTATAATGATAGTGAGCGCCCTATCGGCCGAGCCGTATGATAATCTCGACCGTAATTGAATCTTGTATATTATCTCTGACCTTGAAAAAATGCCGCGTCATTATTGCTAAAGTCGAATATTGCTAGGACACAATTACGTTGCCAATTTTTTTTTTTTTTTCAGAATTCATAGAAACTATGTCATCACGAAAACGTCTTAAAAATTAAGGTGAAGTGACAATGACTGTACATTTTTTATTGGATGACTATTTTAGGTCCAATATAAGTACATGATTTAAACTTTGCACGATGATAAGTTAATTTCCTTCATATGAGATCAGCATAAGGTTCTATGATGTTACAACTTGTTCAAGTATTTAAATTTTATGTATGATGCCTTACTACATATACGAACATAGATCATATATACCATCATCAGTTACAATGAAAATTAAAAGTGAAATCTGTTGGGAGTTCCATCGTAGTATAGGTACTTTCCTTAAATCCGAAATCTAGGTAGGTTTTATTATTGGGATGAACCATAAATAAACACAGGTATGCAGTCCAATCATATTACTTTATTGACTGCTATGGTCCCAGTTACATTCACTAGGCATAAACACAAAGTCATTGCAATTTATCACATCCTATATTACTTATGACAGAATACTTAGCTCAATTTTACTAGTTTACTTGGACTGCAAGAGCAACTAGGAAACGTATATAATCGTCCCTTGTTAGTTGCATACTCTCTCAAAGAAGGACTTTACTCTACGGTGGTACTGTTAATACTAATCCCATAGCGCTCCCGCGTGGCATGCAAACCATCGGGACTAACTTAATTACATGAAGCTAGATACAATATGACTTGTGGTGTAACAAAAAGGGTATGTTACAACAAGGGACGATTATATACGTTTCCTAGTTGCTCTTGCAGTCCAAGTAAACTAGTAGAATTGAGCTAAGTATTCTGTCATAAGTGATATAGGAAGTGATAAATTGCAATGACTTTGTGTTTATGCCTAGTGAATGTAACTGGGACCATAGCAGTCAATAAAGTATTATGATTGGACAGCATACCTATGTTTGTTTATGGTTCATCCCAATAAGAAGACCTACCTAGATTTCGGATATAAGGAAAGTACCTATACTACGTTGGAACTCCTCATCGTGTAGCCCACCTGAAGCAGCTATCCTTACCATCCTGTCAACGTTGATCGATCAATTAATGAACGATAACAACTATGCTACGCCTGCGCCGGCGAAGAAATATGTATATATATTTATGTATGAATTTGGATCTATCATAAAACTCTTACGTTATAGAGTGATTGAGTGAAGACAGACAACGTAGCTACAGCCGAATGTACTGAGCGTGGGAAGCTTGAAATTATCTAGTGGACACCCGCGACTTCGTCCGCGTGGAATAGTAGCTATGTTTTCCTTTTTTAAGACATATTTTTACAAACTGTAAGTGTCATACTAATTTTGTATCTAATCAAAAGCCTAAAAATAGAGTTCAAACTTCTAGCTTTAAAAATGACGTAATTTTTATACAAGCTATTATAACCCTATTTTAAGTCCTTAAAGATCTTTTTTTTGCTTTTTAAAGTAAACAATATTCTTTTTCGGGTTCACTCTATACCATTTTTTTGGCACATTAAATACATAATTTCGTTTTTTTTGCGTAATTACGTAACATAATATAAGTGGAGTTATAAATATTAAGAAAATTAAAAAAAATTAAAAAAATCACCCGAGTGAGATTTGTACTCACGACCTCTCGCAAACCGTGCTTTCGCTCTAACCAACTGAGCTATCGGGTCAATTAACTCGTGTGACAAATTTTACCATCTCTTTGTAAGTAAGTAAGTAGAGTAACTTTCGCATTCATAATAGTAGTAAGAATAAGGATAGTAAAGTTGTTCCTTAAATAGAGTAGGGAAGCACTAGGATTGAATTTTCCTGAATTCCCATTGGCACACATTATAAAGTTGCAAAACTTTCTTATTGAGAGATGAGTAACTAACGGACAACGCACAACTAAAACAACGTAGGAAGCTAAACTGCGCGTAGGAGGCTAAACTGTTCTTTGGATAATATTCATTGGATAAGTACCCAAATCCATGGGGATCCTACTAGGAAACCGAGAATGTAGAAATAAAAGTTTTTTTTTATATTAAAGCCGCCGTAACGCTGCTACAAAAGTACCTATTTCTATAGAGCCCAACATTAAAAAGTTTATCACTAAAAGCCAAAATAAACCGTGGATGACTATTTAACCAAGTACTCAACGACGAGAGAGAACCATTTATAAATATTAATATATCATAGTTATAACCCAGTGAAGTTCTAAGTTGCATGAAATATTAAACTAGTTTCGGAGCTTTTAAGGTTATTAACTATTCAAAAAAAGAACAGAGAATATTTTTCAGGCTCCTGTGCGAATTTAAGAATATCATCACTTAGTTGAAAGATAGGTACTAAATATTTTTTTTTTGCAAAGTATACTTTACCGATTCGATTTGATATGGAGCAAAAAAAAATTTTATATATTTTATTTAGGCATAATAGATCACAATGTCCACATAAACGGGGAAAATAATGTAGACTTACTAGTTTAAATATTGCAAACGAAAGCGAAGAAAATTCAGAGATCACAGGATGCGCAAGAGTGGGGTAGAGACGGGTGGATTGATAATATTACCGACATATTTATTTCTGAAAGCTTAGAGCTATATTATCATAAAGTCCTATTTACATATAAACAAGGTTATATTTTTTTGACGTACATATATCAAAAGTTATTATCATTTCGCGGCAAGAAGCTATATTTATACCCAGTAAAGATTCTTGAACTCGAAAACGAAAAACCCTTATTTATTTAAATTCGGTAAGTTTGGCTTCTTTAGGAAATCCAATTTATACTCATCAATTACGCTATTTCGAACTCTTGTTTCTAAACAGTTATCAATCTCATCTGTTCAAGGACAAATATAGCCCTCAAGGAAATTATGAAAAACACGTGTAACTGTGTAACTTTCTTAGCGATAATTTGTATACTTCTTCTTCTTCTTCAGCCTATCGCAGTCCACTGCTGGATGTAGGCCTCCCCCAGGGCACGTCACAAGACTACTGGGACAGGGGGTTTTTGGCCATAGCCACCACGCTGAGCAGGAGGGTTGGTGACCGCAGTGTGATTTTCGGACTATGTTGTCGGAAACCATTAATCGCCTCGTACGATACCCACGGGCAGGCATGGGGTGGTACAAACTCTACTCTGCCGGCACCACGCGGCCAATGAATGTGTATACATATGCATATAATTTTGATGAAGTTTTCTGTACTGTGCCGATGCGGGTCTTCACTAGAAACTTTCGAGTATACTTTAAGGGTCAACTAAGGAATGTAGGGGCGATCAGCAACTTTACACTCATTCTTTACCCGCTATGCTGAATAAGTGATCCTGCAGTTATCTATAACCTATTTTTGGGAACACAGCCTGTACATATATAACATGTATATGTACATATAACACGTATGTGGTTCTCTTCTAGTGATCCCTATCAGCACATCCACTTTTCTCCTTCAATCCTCGTATATCCGATACTTCATAGACATTCCTCTTCCTCGAAAACCTGATATCTATTATTCCTACCATATCCCTGGGAAAATTGCTTTAGCTATTGAAACGTTAATTTATTATCAAAATAGCTTTACCTCAAGTCTTATAGCACCCACAATGCTTTAATAATCAACCAGTAGTTTTTATCAAGTAAAATGTTAAATAGCTTGTCTTGAACCAAAAAAATCACTAGATCGAATATAAATCTGTATTATATATTTTTATCAGAATTTAATGACGATTTATTTTAAAAAAACTTAAGGTAATCGCATTGCTCCAATGATGGATATTAGGAACAAAAAAAACATAAGTTACATTTACACACACCCCTGACACACACATGGGGTCATTGGGTGACATAATCAAATGGGTTTGACTACGGGGTAAAAGTAATAGACATTTTTTTAATCGCGCGTTTTGTAATAACGCCGTCTAACTATTTTGTAATAACACCGATAATGTACATCATTAGATAGCACTGTCCAAGACTGGTGCATTTACGTTAGTCTAAAAACTTAATTTTGGACAAACTGGCTCTTAATTTCTTGACTATACTCGTATAGGTAGAATATAAAATCAAAAGGACAGGTAGGTGGGTAATAAAAGGGAAAATTTCTACTTTTTGGTTAACGTGAAGCTTTGATGGTAATGTACAAAGCTTCACGTTTTCGGGTGATTTAAGGTGAGGTTACATTAATATCATAGAATAATTATTTTGAGTATAGGTAGAATATATAAACTGTTTGGACATCACTATGAATGGGATATTATAAAGTCTCATCAATCGCATACCTGAAGAAAAATTTAACGGACATTCGACTTATTTTTTATTACTATTGTTGTTGTTTTATTTATTCAGAAGTTAGACAGCTAATCTTCTAAAATAAATATGACTTAAATATATATTTTTCATACTCCGTCATACGAGAAATGCTGTAACATTTCACAAGCTGTTGGTTAACATGTCACCTATCAATAATGTGACCGCACCTTTTTTCGTAGCTACAGTAGCGCTCAGAGTATAAATTTCTGTTTCTGAAGCGAACCAAAGCAGCAGAAAGTGTAAACGACATCGACAGCAAGCTAAAGGTAAAGGCCTTATGATAAGTGTTTCGAATGGTAGCTCGAGCGAAAAATTCTATTCATTCGTTCTCGCGTTCTTTCTTTGTAGCCTAGATATTGTGTTTATTTTCGGAAGACATCTAGCCCTGATATGTATGAGGTTGGGATCTCCTTCACGATGCCGTGTGTATATTTATAAATATATTTAAGTATCTTCTATGCTGCTCTGGGAGTGAAAAAAAATATATAATACAAATATATAATACAGCTGTTTCTCTTCCCGGGCATACTGTACAAGTCAGTAGAGGGACAAGAGGGTCTTGGTGTTTTGTAGGCGACGGGTTATGGTACATGTGCCTGTCACTACCAATTTGTACATCTCAACTATACCCTCAAAATTGGTCAGAAGTGGCACCATGTGGTTCTATCGGCCCATGGTGCTCTACCTACCCCGCAAGGAATAAAGGCGTGATTATATGTATGTATGTATATTTAAAGTAAATGAAAAAAACCTTTGCGTAACACTTTTTTATTATTCATATTAAATTACAAATTTGAATGAAAAATTCCTTTTATAATTCTTGGAAAATTAGACATAGACCATTACAAATAAAGCATTGTTTAAGCTAAACACTGTCTAATTTTGACATTTGAGTTATTTCATTATTTAGACTTGATTTTGTAATAAGTGTTTACAAGTCAAGTACTCTTTCCAACAATTTTTTTAATGCGGCTTGTCCAGGGGCGTGGTACTTCTTGATATAGTGCAGTTTATTTATCTCATCTAGCCAAGCTTGAATTTTCGGGTACCTGTGAGAAAATTTTATAATTATAGTAGTAATTACTAGCTACTGCCCGCGGCTCCGTCCCCGTGGATGTCGTATTGTGTGGAAAGTTTAGGAGTTTGGTAACAAATACCGCAATACGAGAATTTAATATATAAGATTAACCTATGATTTAAAATATACTCGTAGTAATTAATAATAGTATTCGTAGGAATTTTGGGAAATGCTATCTTAGTGCTATTCTATACTCCATACTCTTTTTAGTAAGAAAAGAGTTTAATATTATACTAGCTATCGCTCACAACTTCGTGTAAATTTCTAAATTCCTGTTTCTTTTTACTTTTCAGGTGAAAGTTTTTTCTTTGAGAACTTCCCTAATTTCCGTCCCTCATATAAAATGTCTATAATTTTATGTTATCTTACCGCTAATTGAAAACGAGACCTAATATAGCGCTGCTCTGAAATTAAAGATTCACCCATATTTATGTGCGTTACTTATTTGCCAGCCAAAGGTACAATGATAACGAGGCCAGTTATACTGGTGCATAGATTACCTCCTATATATTTATCCCTCACGGGGTAGGCAGAGCACCAAGGGCCGATAGAACCACATGATGCCACTTCTGAACAATTTTGAGGGTATAGTTAAATATATACCATTATTTTAATATTTACAACTTAAAACCTAATACTTTAACAAAGTCATCTTTAACTATTTACAATTATCACTTATTTTTTGGAGTCGATGCCCCGCCATACACATTTTGTGAACAGTCGAACTGTATTCTGTCGGTCCAGGAATTGTTTTAAACTTTAAGTATAGTATTTAGTAACTACTACTATAATTTAACAAGTAATAAATGTCACCCATAGTAGAAATTCAAAAGCTTATTGTTATTAGTCTGTTAGGTATATTCGTAGGGGAATGTGAATTATATGATAATTCTATCATGGTTTTAGTTTCAATTTTAAAGCGCCTCTTGTAAGTTACTAATTTACATTTTAATATTTAATAGTTTATTATTAAAATATCATGAACAGTTACCATTTTTTCGGTGAGCATTGCCAAGTGTGACTTATCGCCAATATCATTTATATTGGTTCTATATTGGCAAGTGTTAAAACCGAAGAATATTCGCCATATTGTTACCAATTAGGGTTAGACATTGCCAAAATAAAAACAAAATCTATTGATATTTATAGATTAGTTACATAAATTATCGGAATATTTAAGGGTTTGTTGTGCGTGCTAGGTTAAACATTGTTTTTATTTAATTTAATGACCATGTTAAGATTAATAATTATTATATTCAGGTTGCTTATATTAGCCATATAATATTAGCTTATAATATTAGGTTATAAGTATAAATAACTAGAGTGATTGCGCCTCAGTCTTAAGATTTAAATGCTCCTAAGATGTTATGTTTAAGGCGCATATAAGTCTGCGTTACCGGATTAATTACTCCTGGTTATGCAATTAGTTTTGTTCATAGCTTTTATAGGAGTCTTAATCCAGTAGTGGCCACGAAATATGAACCTATATACCGATATAAGTTCAAATTATAGGATTAAATGTACTGAAATAAAAACGGCATTCATTAATGTTGTTAAAAGTGCAGTAGCGAATACCATAACCATCATCGGAGCTATATAAGTCCACATAGCATTATAAAATCGTATTCCAAGATTACTTTGCTGGTTGGGATAGTACTAAATGTTTCCATCGATCGAGTAGCTTCATCATCAGCACATCAGCATCAGATGTTGATTCAAGTAACACCTTAGCCCTACATACTACTAAATAGTTTCCATCAATCAATCGCAGTACTGTCACCCAACTCCTAACCGTTAAGGAGTTCTGTAGCTTCATCATCGGCACAGCAGCATTAGATGTTGATACCCTGAAGCTACTTGAGTAAGACATGATTACGTAACAAAAGCACCATACGAGCATACAATTTTCGGTGGATACCCTCGATTTCTCCTGGATCCCATCATCAGATCCTGACCTGGTGAAAATGGGACCATCTCAGAAGTAAACTTCGGAAATATCGGTGAACATACATAAAAAAAAATTATACATAGGTACAGACGAATTGAGAACCTCCTCTCTTGAAGTCGGTTAAAAATAGTCGTGAACGGAATAACTGTAATTATTTAAAATTACATTGCATTGCAACTTGCATCTAATCTTGTCAAGTTCAAAACATTGTTAGGTTTAGTAAAGAGATATAATTTGGTAATTTAATTGTACCTATATATTTACATATTATACGTCTGTGTTCTCTGGATATGGTATAAACTACAGGATTACGAAGAAAATCATTTCTATTGGCATAGAATATATAAAAATATCTGGCAAAAGTTGCTTACTCATCAGCTGAGAGAGTTCCTTATGCAGCTGAGGTATTCTAGCCAAGCCCCCGATCAGCACGGGTAAAAGGTATAATTTGTAAATATTATCAAGTTACTTACCTTTAGATACTCAGGAGTTCTATTTTCTTGTTTCAGGGGGTCAATATTGACAAATTCTACTGGAATTCCGAAAATCTCGCATCCCACCATGGCCGCGCGAGCGGGAGGGCTTGGGTCTGTTTTGTATAATTTAACCATCTAAAAACATACACTATTATTTTTCTTTAAGCTAGGTCTATGCATCTTGTACTCTCTTACAAAAGGTGTTTTAAATTTTTGGACTTCGTAGAAGTTTTGAATAAAGCAAAATTTAATAATTTAAGAGTACTTTACATTAGGTAATTACTCCAAATTTTTAACAAGAATATTTACCTAGTTAATTCTTCATGACAACAGAATATTAGTTACTACGATATTGAGTCATTGTCCTAAGTATATTTTCATCATTTTCAACATAAACTATGATATAGATGAGATAAGTCATTACCAAGCCTTGTATTCTATTTAAAAGGATTGATTCCTTTTGCAAAAGTAGCACCTACTCGTATTCAAGCTTGGTCACAATCACCGTGACATGAGAATGACAACAGATTTTAGTGTTGGTTTATTGCTCAAAGTCTATAGTATTATAAATAATACGTAAATCATTGTTAATTTGATTTTTTTTATCAACTGTTGCCATGTTTTGTCAGATGGTAACGACTCTGATAAAAAATACGTGTTTATATCGCTGTAATATAATCACGACAAATAGGTTATTAATTTAAAAATAATTATTATTTGTTAATCCTACTTCCTACTATATTAATATTATAAATGCGAAAGTATGTGAGGACGTGTATGTAAGGATGTTCGTTTCTTTTTCACGCAAAAACTACTGAATGGAATTTCATGAAACTTCATAATAACATAGCTTACATGTCAGAATTACTAGAGCTCGCGTGTTAAAATCCATGGGTAACATTAAACCTTCTTATTATATAATAAGGCACTTGGTTCTGACGGATCAACTTGCAATGGAATACTAATAAAATAAAAACTTACCTTGATTTTTCAAAATTTATATAAAATGAATTTGAGATGAATTTTTAGGTTTAATTGTTTAAAACAAGACGGTACGTCGCTTAGAGAGACATCCGGCTACTGAATAGACGATTCACACAGGCCACTATCCGCACGCTTGTACTTCAATCGTTCTTTTATACTAACGCACGACGATTCGCTTAATCCAAGTCACTGGCGGCTCGTCCTAAGGAGCGCTCGTGCAGTGCACTCCCACCCACGAAGATTACATAGGCAATCTATATTTCTCTATATTTATAACTATCTTTCAATTCTACTATGTTTATACAATAGTGTCTGCGCGTTCGTCTCAAGTAAGTTGTAATCTTATGTATCGAGTGGAGCGCTAGCGATCGCGCTCCAATGAAACTTAATTTGGTACGATTCCTAGTACAGAATTCAATGAGTGCGAAAGAAACATACCGACATAGGCCGGCGCGTGAAACAGAAGATTTCGTATGAAAAATTAGCCTTATCTGGAACGCCGCTCACATTAATTCGTAGTGTACTATGCGGCCACTAGATGTCGCTTAGTCCGAGTTAGAACGCGATATGGTTGCCTTTAATGTGTTTCATTAGGTCCTCTGAATTTAAATAAGAGTGATAGTTTTGCTCATAATGACAAAAATGTGAACTCCCATCTAAAAATACCAGTAGCCGCTTCTGATCCAAGTAGTTTTTTATTATTTACAATTTCACTTAATATTTTATAATTTTTAATGCACATTAATATATATATATATACTAGTGGACGCCCGCGACTTCGTCCGCGTGGAAATTGAATTGTAGCTTATATGACACGTTTGTCGGTTTACCATAGCAGTGCCATCTATTGATTACTTACTCAATCCAGTCGAAAAGTATCGACATCTGTTAGAATCTTTTGGAGTTAACAGATAATTGTGACTGTCAATTAATTATAGACAAATAATTTGCAATAAAATAAAATTGCGAATATAATTAAAGATCTAAGCTATCCTATCTCTCAAGTTGGACCAGACTCCTCACGGTGTGCCAATTTAATTTAAAATCGGTTAAGTAGTTTAGGAGTCCATCGCGGACAAACATCGTGACAGGAGATTTATATATATTAAGATATACAGATATATATATATATATATATATATATATATATATATATATATATACAGTGTAGCCAACCCTACAGTTTTAACTGTAGATCTACAGTTTTTTGGAAATTCTCTCAGTTTTTAGTTTAGGCCTCGATATCTACAGTTTTGTGCTTATGATTCTAGCGCCACCTTTATTTGCTACGTGGTAGTCCGTGCACTCAGCTTCAGTAAAACCAACTATCATCGAACCTGAGGTAATAGTCATCAATCGATTTAATAGATGGCGTTAGTTTTGGATCGGTCACCAACCCGCCTGCCCAGCGTGGTGACTATGGGCAAAACCCCCCCTGTGGCAGTAGCCTTGTGGCGTACTCTGGGGGAGGCCTACGTCTAGCAGTGGACTGCAATAGGCCGAAGAAGAAGAAGTATTGGATAGTCGTAGATTGTTTCGGTCGATGTCTGTTTTACTGACATTCTATTTTTCTTACAGGGGAATCCCCGCGGATGCTTTGACAATCGAGATATATGTACTTGATTTCCTGAAGTGTTGCAATATTAGCTCCTAAACATTACTAATTTTATTTGACATAATGTAGGTCCCTATCTTTATGACTTTTGATATTAAATTTGATTAAAACTTCGATAATCACATGAATTTTCTTGTTTTTAATTGCCTCTCTAAAATATTTATTACTATCATTAAATTATAAAAATATTAAGCTGTAGATTTACTGTTTATTAATTTGATATTATGTATATAGCGCGCATTAGAGGCGCCTATTATGATTATTGATTCGTTGAACTTTGTTAAATTTGTAAGGTAGTTGTGATTTATTTGTACCATCGTGTTGATTAATTTTGAGAGTGGGTAGATGTATCCGAATGGAGTTGTAAGTGTCATGGCGGTACGGGACGTAAGTCTAATGACAGCGCCCGAACGCAATTGCATTTGACACCTTGGCCATCGCGGATCTATATATATATATATATATATATATCTTTGGCGATCTTTGCATGGGTGTAACAAAAAATATTCAAAAACATAAACTAGATTTCAGATTGATATTAGGTTTTTTTGTGTAGTTTATTCTTTACCTTTCATGAATGAAATGTATTTTAGTCTTCCAATATCGGAATCATATGTAAAGCATTTTTCTGTAAACATGAAAGTACAAAACAAAAATAAATACAGTCTCTTCGGTCCATATAAGGTGGTATTACTAAAAACGCCAATAAGTTGTGTTTGAAAATTATGGTAAGTAAAGCAATAGAGATGTATCTGGACCGTAGGAATCAGCAAGAATTTTTTTCTACTACGGATAGGAAGCGTGACTTAAAGTACCTATGTATTAAATTTGTAGGTTACCCACCTTTATATTCTGGGCTCCTTAATTGTCCTTTATTAATGTTAATATTGACCATCTAGACTGGTACATTAAACAGGTCACAAGCTATCATGGCGATGCGACACGGAGGGCTGGGGTACTGGGGTCTATCTAGTACAGTTTGAGAACCGTCTGTTTAAAGAATATCTTTTAGCCCAATGACTTAGATGTGCGTCTTCCAGTTGAACGGCATGAGTTCCTCAGTCACGAGTCACTGAATTATTTTCATATACCTTAGGATTTTAATATTTATTTACACGAACACAATACAGAGTACAGTTAAAATTTAACGTAACAATACATATCTATTATAAAATTCTCACATAGCTCGTGATTCGAAGAGCATATAAAGTTTTTGGTCCTGTGCCCGATCTCTCTCTCTAGTCATCCAATGGGTCGGATTTCCATCCCGTCGGACTATGAGAGTGAGGAAATGGAGAGTGCACCGTGTTTTCGCATACATTTATGAACTATAATAACCCCTGCATATGTGGCTACTCAACTCCGTACAACCAGGAAGAGATTAAGTATATTAAACTTTGGTTTCCTGAGAAAGCGGTACCGTCATGTAACGATCGTAAATAATTTTTCACTTGTCGCCAATCGTAAGATGGATGTCTTTTCAGTTTCAGCAATTTTTAGGTATCAAAATGTACTTTTGTCATAAACTGCTATTATAAATCATAAGGCACTCTTTATTATGATCATGATAAATGTTATGAAAAAATATTGTGCAGACAAACAGACAAAAATTTCAAAAATCATTCTTTTGGGTACTTTTGCGTTGATAAAGGTCTCCTATAATATTTTTTCTCATATATCTTCCATGTACAAACAGCGACCCATTACATTTTTATTACATGTATAGAAGAAGACAGAATAGATTAAAAAAATCTCGTGCTTTACTAAAATACATCAGCTACATTTCCTTCCGTTCATGCCGTAAGAGTCTAGTAAGAATTACGGGTATTCTCTGAGGCGTAAGCTAGCAACTTATCACTGAAGTGATGATCATGATCATTAACATTATGTCCTCGCTATGATAAATATAGCTGTAAAATCTCCCCTGCAGTTTCCACTACCCTATTTCGGGAATACGGCCGTGTCTATATTATATTTGTACAATGAAAAGAAAACGAATGAATAATAACAATTGGCCACAGCATACTCAAATCTAATTCTCCAAACAGACAGTGGTAGCATATTCAGTAGATTGCGCCGTTGTCCAACTTTAAGCAAGTCTACATGGGAACTAGAAGCTATCAAAGTTTCGCGTCTAATACAATGCTACATGCAAACGAACTTCCTATCGAGTTTACTAACAAGACTTATATGTATGTATTTACGAATGATTAATAAGCCGATTTTAATTATTTATTTCCAACCGTTTACAAGAAAAATCTGAGTAGGTATTATAATAATTATTGCACATTTTACATATCTTCATAATCGAGAATAGGTATGTACAAAACTCTTTCATAGAGCCATTCAATGCAAATGATCCTTACCTGCAAAAAGAAGAAGTAACACAAAGGGTTTTTATATATATAGGGTGTATGTGACAGCCAGACAAATACTGAACAAGTACCATTGTTTTGAGTTATACGACAGTGTTATTACTCGCAGGAAATGCATTTTTAATTTGACTATCCGCTTTGCTTCTCTTCGCGCTAATTGTATCGGGAGATCCTGTGACTAGTTTAATGGGCTTATTTATTGTGTGATACACATCTGTTTCTTTGATCACTTGTGACTCGCCTTTGGGCTTGATCAGTTAATTGAACTGTTATGAAAGCAACTTTTTTTTTAAACTGTCCATATATAAAAAGTTTATTTTTAAGTTATTATCTAAGGCCTATTTAAATGAAGTACACAATTTTATCTTGTTAAGAGTCGGAAAATTTTGAAATTTTCCTGCGTAAATTTTCTGTGGTTTTCAGATCAAAAACATGGTCTAAGTTCGCCGTATCAATGTAAAGTCAGTGACCTTTTATTTTTAACCTACATAAATATTAACTTTAGGTGATTGTTCAGTGATGGCATCTATAGCTGCACGTACAAATTTTTCGACGTACGTTATTAAAAACAGATAGGTAGGTAGCACAATGTAAGCGCCTACATTATTTTCTATGAGTGATACTCATATCGCATTTACTATGGAAATACTATTAGTTACGTCATACTTTATTGACATTTATTAAAATTATGAGAGACAGACATCGCCAGTTTTTCAAGGTGTTTTGATTTTTGCTTGCAGAGCTTTGGCGTCCATTACACAGCCATGTCTATTTATTTATTTATTCAATAATGCATATTTCGCAAAGAATAAATATGTACTGTGTCTCATAAACTTTTTGTAAGTAAAGTCTATTTTAACAGTTCTAACATAACATAACCGAGTTGATTAATTTCTAGCGATATGCTGGAAAATTAGTTATATTCCTCAATGCCCATACCTACTGATCAAAATATTTAGGCGTTATGTAAAATACCTGATGATTATGCCATTAGCTTCGACATCGCTAACATCAAGTTTATCTCATAATGATTATTGTGTTAATGTAGTTATTGTTCTTATCTAGAGAGAGAGAGAGAGATGTTTCTTATCAGAAAAATATTGCTACGATAAGCATCCTGATAACACTAAACTATTGGGAAATAAATAGTTTATAGTATCAAATAAAATATTACACAGAAACAAGAAGACGCAAAATCAGTGAATAATATATTTAAAAGGTACGTTCATCTATCATTTATAATTAAAACCTTTAGATTCACAACATTCCGTAGCATGCAAATACGAACTCGGGCTATTGCTCTTTCAACAATGGTATAAAAATATATGCATATTTTCTCTTAATGAATTGACAGATAGGTATATTAGATATATATCTGTCAATTCATTATGAGAAAATGTAATAGATCTAATAATACTGTGTTTGCATTTCGTAATTGTATGAATGTAATTAAGAATATGAGAATAAGTGATATTATAATATCATGTGAAAACTGAAAATACCTATAAATGTATAAACAATACTGAAAGCTACTCTTTTATAAAAATATATAAAGTGTTACAAGAGTTCACGCGAATAAAGTCACGAGCAGTATATACAGGGTGAAAGTGACAACTAGGCAAATATTGATATGCATGATTCTGAGGCGAAATTCAGCTTTCGCAGGAAAATAACAAAATTTTGCGAATATTTGTAAATTTTTTCAGGAAAATTTAGCTAATTTAAATTGGCCTTAGATAATGACTTAAACGCAATAATCAATAAGCCCATTTAACTAGTCCCAGGATCGCCCGATACAATTGGCGGGGAAAGCAAACATTGCGGATCACTAAATTAAAAATGCATGTCCTGCAAGTTATAATACTGTCGTATAACTCAACACAGTGGTACTTGTTCAGCATTTCAGTATTTGCCTGGCTGTCATGCACACCATGTATTTATGCCATTGACACTATGGTTTTGCGTACAAATATAAAAGTATTTAGTTTTGTATATTTTTACACAATTCAATATCCACATCGCTTTGACGTATTTACAATACAAGGTAAAATTTATATATTTTTTTACTAAATGTATTTTTTTGACAGTAAATTGTTTTAAGCAGTTATAAAATTAATCCGTTACACAAAAAAAAATGCATTTTTATGATTCTTCTATGCTGCTCTGGGAGTGAAAAAAAAACGTATAATACTACAGCTGCTTCTCTTCCCGGGCATACTGTATAAGTCAGTAGAGGGACAAGAGGGTCTTGGTGTTTTGTAGGCGATGGGCTGACCAACTGTCACTACTAACCGAACTTGTACATCTCAACTAAACCCTCAGATTGATAGAAAATTGGTCAGAAGTGGCACCATGTGGTCCTATCGGCCCTTGGTGCTCTGCCTACCCCGTAAGGGATAAAGGCGTGATTAAATGTATGTATGTATTTTTATGATTCCATTTCTTTAAATTAAACTATGTCCGATTTTTACTTTTGTTGGTGTATTTTTGTTTATTACCATTTCACGGTACATAGGTAGGTATAATGATATTGGTTTATTTAGGTCCTGACATAAATATTAAGTAACTAGTGGACACCCGTGACTCCGTCTGCGTGGACTACAGAAAAAACTAAATGTCGAAATTATCCGGGATAAAAACATTTCCCCGGAATAAAAAGTAGCTTATAAGTTAAGTGGGACCTGTCACAATATATACCTGAAAATTACTTCGAAATCGGCTTAGCCGTTTCTAAGATAAGCGTGCACAACGCACAGATAAACAGACAAACCGACAAACACACAAAAATTCCAAAAGTCATTGTTTTGGGTACTATTGCGTTGATAAAGGTCTTCTATAATATTTTTTATCATATATCTTCCATGTACAGACAGCGATCCGTTACATTTTTATTATATGTACATATAGATAGATATATATTAAATGAGAAAAGACACTAGCTTTTGACACACACCGTGTTTTTACGAGTACAAAAGAATAAGCTAAAAATTGCATATATTGACAGCTTTTCTACCCATATAACTAATTTTGCTGTCTAAATTTTATTTTTAAATAGAGTCTATCTTAGACGCGGTTTTGTAATAACACATCCATATTTTCACTAGTTTGCGTACCAGAGCCTACATAATGATTATTTTACAAGATTAAACATTTATGGAAAGGATCAGGCAAAAAATATTCCTGAAGTCCATGGAATAATAATATAGAATTCTTATACCTATATTCCAGATGCCGGCTGTGTTATATAAAATGAACCTGAGTCCTCCAGCTCGTGCTGCCATGATGGGATGTGAAGTTCTGGGAGTTGAAGTGGACTTTGTTAATTTAAATATATTAACAAAGGAAAATAAAACACCCGAATACCTAGAGGTAAGTCATTTTGCTATTTTTAATAATATAAGAAAGTCCCTGGCATAATTAAAGAGTTAACTCGTACCTATTATATTCCTAGCTATAATAAAACCTACCATGAATCACAATTTTATTTATTGTGATCAATTTTTTTTTTTTAGAAAAACCCTCTGCACTCAATTCCCGTATACCAAGATGGAGACTTTATAATACATGATAGGTTAGTAAGCAAATCATTAGGTATATCCTATTGGTTACTTATTTATAATATCGCAAAAGATTTTTATGAATAAGACTGATATATTCAGTACCAAAATAATAAAAAAATAAAATAAAAAGTTAAAAAAATGAGTATGGCATAAATCTCTTATGTTTTTATTTGCATATATATGTTTTTTTTTTAATCTCATATTTCGCGTTTGTTTTATGGCCAATGGCCTGCTTGAGGCCAACCCTCCTCGGATAACTCCGTTGGGTTAACTGTTTCGAGAAAAGTATGGTACAGCCGTGCCGCTTTTTTTGCTCGTTTTAACTGAGGCACTACCTCCAGACTAGTTCGAAGTAAATAATTTGTATTTTATATTTTTAGCCACGCCATTTTAATGTACTTGTCGGATGTCTATGGAAAAACTGACGAACTGTATCCAAAAGACTTAAAGAAGAGAGCTGATGTAAACCAGAAACTATTATTTGATACTGGTATCTTGTTCCCCAGGATGCGTGATATTGTGGTAAATATCTTATATCCTTATCATGTGCTGATGCGGGGTTTCACTAGAATACATCAGCTGCGATGAGCTAGTGATATTTTACATCTGGCTTCGCTATTCTAAACGTGGCCGTGGGATCCTGCAGGCTATCCCTATTTTAGAAACATAACGTGTCTATTTTTATGTATTTACATACATACATACATATAATCACGCCTTTATCCCTTACGGGGTAGACAGAGCACCAAGGGCCGATAGAACCACATGGTGCCACTTCTAACCAATTTTGAGGGTAAAGTTGAGATGCACAAGTTCGGTTAGTAGTGACAGGTGGTCAACCTATCGCCTACAAAATACCAAGACCCTCTTGTACCTCTACTGACTTGTACAGTATGCCCGGGAAGAGAAGCAGCTGTAGTATTATACGTTTTTTTACTCCCAGAGCAGCATAGAATATTTTTATACGCGAAGTAGCGGAATGCCGCTAATTTGTAATGTTTTTCAGAAATCACTATTTTATAAGGGTCAGAAAGAGGTATCTCAAGATCAAGCGAGTGCTTTGGAAGAAGCCTATTCATATACCGAAAGTTTCCTTACGAAAAGCAAGTATTTGGCCGGAGATAATCTAACTATTGCTGATTTGTCAGCGTTCTCCACCTTGACATCACTTAATCTTCTAGTGCCTATTGATAGTGGAAGGTAAGAAAAGGTTGAACACGTAGAAATTGTTTTAACCGATCGCAAAAGTTAATTCAAATCAAATGTTTACTAACCTCAAGTTAAAATGCCCTACCCTCGAGAGACGAAAGCCAAGCTTAAAACAATCTAATCTAATATTTGAAAAATTACATTCAAATGAAACGCGAAATATTTTTTTCAGATATCCTAAAGTTACAGCCTGGATAAGGACATTGGAACAAGAATCATTTGCTGTTAAACACAATGAACCAGGCGTTGAAGATCTGAAGGAAGTATTTTCTAAAGCTCTTCAATGAAAGACGGAGGCCAAAGATACCATGTAGAAAATTTATTTTTTGATAACTGAACTATTATATTGTACCTACAAGAACACATGTATAAGTAACAAATTTCATCGTAATCATTCCTCTATATCATAGATAAACAAGCGGAAACATCGAATAGCAAATATGTTACATATTTATGAAACAACTGTTGCCTAATTAACTATTTACGCTATAGGCAATTTCTTCTCTCATTCGTTGCCAATGCCAATAATAGGCGCCGAACCTTATTTCTTTAGCCTGGCATGGTTGCTGCCTCACATTTTAAAGGCAGGTATTTATTTATCTTCCAATATATATAATTGTCATACAATGATGACATACTTGACTCATGTTCCTGTGTCCCCTAGATGGGGCAGAGGGCCTCCACAGATCTCCGCTATCCCTTATGATTCTGAGCTTTGCGTTTTAATTCGCTCCAGGATTTCCTTATAGCCAAATGATAATAGTCATTAAGTATACATTATGATTAATTATGTTCTTAAATAATCAGGATAGCTGGCAGAGAATGGCATTGAAGGAAGCTCGCCCTTGTATGAAAAGGTATAGTGCGAAAAATATAATATTATTTATCTATCTATTATCAATACAGAACCAAAGACTTTAAAAAAAGTTCCCCGATATATAATAATCGTAATAAAGTAACCCCATACCATAATAAAGTTCTCTTAAATTGGCCTCTACAACTTGGCTACGGGCCGATGCATGCCTCTCAAAGGACCGGCACTCTGTAGTCTCATTTTGAAAGAGATACAAAATAAACGTCATGTATCCAAAAGAACAAACAATTTGTTTTGCCCCACAAATTTATCGTTCATTATTTAATTTGTACAAAGATAAATTCTTTTCTGAATATGAATGAACTCACGAAATTCGTTTTATCGGCTGGTGCCTGCGAACGACACGGTTTTTGATACGTGATCGGAATGCCTCCCAATTATGGACGCTTTAAGGAAAACGCCGCCTGAGCACAGATTTTGCCACAAATAACGCGATGAAGCGGGTTCGGCAATCTGAAGAATATAAAGCAATAGAAATTGCTATAGGTAAATTCAATAAAAAATAACACGTAATTTGGACAGTAAGAGATATAATAAAATAAAGCTACCTACATCAGCCATTGTGAAAGCCTATATTAATTCAGTGAAAAGTTGCCATAGTTAGATATAAAGTAGACACGTGACAAAAAATGGCTCATCTAGTTAACCCACAATGTTATCAGAATAATTCTTGGACGCGAACCGTCTATATTTTAATTATAATATATCTACTTATAGGTATATTATGTACCTACCGCTGGTTAATAGTTTAAAAAAATTGAAAATTTCCAATCTATTTGAATAAGCGTGGTTTTAAAAGCCAAAGTGTATTCTTCTTCCATCCAACAGAGCTGCAGACTGATTACGTATCATGAAAAGGCAAAGCAACAGCAAAATTATACAATTTCCTCGTTGAAATGTCCAAGTGATTGCCGTTACCTATAATTATTACGAAGTTTATAAGCGACCACCGAATATTATAGGTACATTTTGTGCATTGCTTTTTTAAAAAACGTAATATGGGGGTGGGTTCATACCTAATTTCTATTTTTTTATAAAGTAAGCAGACATTCTCCAATGAATTACGGCAGAAGGTTAAAGTATGAAAATGTATTCAGCTCAGTACGGCTCCAATTGGCGGCACCTGCATTAGGACAGCTCTAACCACCTTGAGAGTATATACCTATAGTGTTCTGTGACTCTAACTGAGTAATACTTAAGGTATTGATCCAGAATATGTGTTAAAGGCCGTATTTTGCCAACCGTAATTCACTAAACCAATTTGTAACAAATTCTCTATTAATGACGTCCCTTTTATGTAATTTAAAAAATTCTATAGATTTTAATCAATATATTTCCCTACTCTCGGTTTCCTAAGTAGTCATAAACGTAAATACTTTACACCAGTTTCAGAAATAGTCAATAAATTGAATCAAACTCATTTGTCATAGGTGGCTCTTATTTCGGACTGTGTTAGGTGTTAGCATACTATTTGGAGCTATATTATTTAGTATGAGGTTCTATTACAATTTTTCTTTGGATATCTTAAATTTCGTTGCTATTGTGTAAGGCAATTCTTTCCAACAACCACTTCGACAGCACAATTTATAGTTTAAGTAAATTATAGGCATTAAATCATTTATAGGCTCTTCAAACACGGGAAAGTAGATATTATTTTTGAACCTTAAATTCAATATGAAGAGTTAAATTATTCCAAAGTTTATTAAAGCAGGTGTTTAAAACCTTTTCCATTTCGTTATAAAAGCTCCATTATAGTAAATTAATGTGATTACTGTAATCAGTCAGAACGAGTCTAGGCATTTTGCGTAAATTTGTCGGCTTAAGTAACTAAGGCCATTTTTATTTAGCACCACGGAGTCACGCAAAAGTACAATTAGTTTCCAACTTAAGTTACCCACATTTCGATTTATATCAGACTAGCTGTTTCTTACAACCTCTGTCGTCGTGATTTACAAAAAGAAATAATTAAAACATCTATAACTCTAATTTCACTATCTATAAAGGACATATCTACCTTTTATTACTTATATAAACCGGTAAAAATAGGACTATTGAATACATATTTTTAGGTAAATTGTGTTTGTTTTATAAAATTATTAATAAATTATTCTGTTTTATTTGTTTTGTTGAGAATACGAGTATTCCTGTTATACAGGTTGTTTTTTGGTCGTCGACGTTCCCGAAAACTACGGAATTTCCTCATCATCGTGATCAGTTTTCTCCATAGAAGTATACCGGGAAGTGTTTGATTACCAAGATATTAGGGTCCAAAGCAGTGTAAATAAACTTCGTTTTTCTGCATAAATGCACATAGACGCGCGTAGCAAGATTTTTTCACGAGAAACAATTAATATCTGTCTATAAAAAAACTAGCATAAGCACTGGACACTATAAATTTCACCCGATCAAGTTTTTTTATTTTTTATTTACATCGTTTCCCAGTATTTTTTTGGCATAAACTTAGTACTTTATTTAATGTATAGAGTGCGTACCCTTCGTTAAAGGTGGCAACGAAAAACATCCTGTACATATATTTATCCAATTGGAGCCAATGCGACGTGATTAGATAACCAATTCACCAGGCCCAAAAATAAATATTATAAAATTAGATAAGTTAATAGTACTCCAGTAGGTAAGTACCTGAAAGTAGTAAAATTTATTTTAGCAAAAGTGTTTAGGAAAATTTTTGTACAAGATAGGGCCAAAAGACGGCATTCAAAATTATAATTTTTTACAAGCAATTTTAAGCCTTATAGTCAAATGACTATGAGAATGTATTTTTTTTATTTATTATTCTTTAAATATTCTAGAACTTAAAATTAGGTTCAACTTCCCACAAAACTGCTTGCGCCGTTTGACTGTGGGATCCGTGATTAATATGAAATTACAATTTTTAAGTTTTCATAATATATGAAGTTTCTAACGTTCGTGCTACTTTAAAAAAAATGTTTTATACCTCTTTGACTCTATTTTATCTTAAGTAGTTAACATTTCTAATAATTTCATGCGTAAACCTTGACAAGAGTTAAAGCAGGTTTATGGTATTGCAGTCCTAAACTCATGTTTCCTAAGCCGTTTGAAAACAACTTGTCTGAATTAACTTGTACGTTTGTTATGTCGGCCCAGTATAATAGCTCACGTCTCGGCCGCGTCGACATTAGTCTGAGAACGTTCTGATATTGCGTTTGCAGAATACCACCCTCCTTGAACAGACTAGAGGTAGTTTAATTCAGGTTTAGGCGGTTGAAATGCAGAGTGCAATGGACGTGCAAGCTTGCTTTGTGATATTTCATAATTACTAAAAGCTGAATGTTACTAAATACGTAGAGTACTTTGACGAATAATGAAATATGCATCCTGATGGTAAGCGAAATTCGCAATAAATAACTTAACATACTAACAAAAAATCTAAAAACATAATTAATATTTTGTGAATTATAGGTAATCTCTAAAGCAAGCTAAGTGATAATAGAACCTTTTATGTACAGATGTTAAAATTTACATACTAATGTGAGTTGGTTCCTTAAATTCTCGTTCCGTAAAAGCATTAAGTGGCTTGTATTTCTGTTCACGTAGTATGTACCGGAACATGAAGACACACCCACATTCAGATTGAAGGACCTAAAAACCAACTCTTGATGTTTTCGCTTCATTAGACGTCTTTCATTACAAACCACAAACGCGTCAAAACGCTGTGTTCACTGAGACGACGCAGGTGAGTTCATTAAAATGAATCGTCTTAATTAAAATGTTGGTGGAATATTTAGTTTTCATTTCTGGGTAAGACCCGTAGGTAAATGATTATTAATGAGGTAAAAAAATTGGGGAATATTAAAGACTATTTTCGTTTTAGTTTTTTTTTAATAAGATCATGAATTTTACTAGCTGCCAAAATATCTAAATTAGTGTCTATCTTCTCCACAAACTCTTTAGTGTCACGTCGTGTATGCAATTTATACACATACGACACTAAATACAAAGATTAACGTCGCTGGAGTGAGTTGCAGCCACACTGATTCCTTCCCAGTTTTTCCAAAGGGATAAAAACAAAAGTACAGACAGCTTGCTCCAGAGAATCTCTCCCCTTTTGAGTTGTTATATAATGTGGGAGTAAGTGGTTTTTAAGTAAATGATGTTGCCTTATTTGTAAAGTATATAAGTCTACATTTTGCCGGAGTTAAAATATGATAGACATTCGTTTCTATTAATAAACATTTCTAAAATGATGCTAGTTATGAAGAATAACCAATTATGGTAAAGTGAGAAAAAATTGTTAAAATTAATATTACTATGGATAGAAAATAACTAGGCACTAATTAATAATACGTAGAAGTTATGACATCAAAGGCGAAAAAATTACTGAACCTTAATCAAAAGACCATTTTAATTAAAAGGTACAAAGTAAAATAATAAATGGAAATAAGTAGGCTTCTGGAACACCTACTCGTACAGTGTACACAGTAACAGTAGGTAGGTTATATGGAGGATAATACAGGTTGTAACAAAAGGATAATTATATCACATTTTTGTTTTCTGTATGAACTTTAGAGAAATTCTTGTATTATTTATTGTACACACAAGCATTAGACAATATGGTAACTTAAAATTGTAAAAAGAGAATATACAAAGGCGAGCTTATCTCTTTAAAAAGATTTCTTCCAGCAAACCCCGAAATGTTTATACATACCTATACATACATATAATCACTCCTTTATCCCTTAGGTACGAGGTAGGCAGAGCATCAAGAGCCGATGGAGCCACATGGTGCCACTTCTGACCAATGTTGAGGGTATAGTTGAGATGTACAAGTTCGTAGTGACAGGTGGTCAACACATCTACAAAACACCAAGACCCTCTTGTCCCTCTACTAACTTGTACAGTATGCCCGGAAAGAGAAGCAGCTGTAGTATTATACGTTTTTTTTTCGCTCCCAGAGCAGCATAGAAGCATAGAAATGTTCATACAATCAGAGTCTAATTTTTTTTGTCGGATTGTATACAGGATGTTTTTTTGTGTCCACCTTTAACAAAAAAAATGCTGGAATTTTTTTTTTTTTTTTTATTTAAATTCCTTGATCGTGCGAAATTTATAGTGTCCAGTGTTTATAGTTTTTTATAGACAGATATTAATTATTTTTCGTGAAAAAATCCTGCTAATGTGCATTTATGCAGAAAAACGCAATTTACTCAACTTTGGACCCTAATATTTTGGAAACCAGACACTTCAGGTATGCTTCCATGGAGAAAAATGATCGTGATGATGAGGAGATTCCGTAGTTTTCGGGAACGTTGACGACCAAAAATCATCCTGTATAGTGGGCTATTTTCATACTTTATCGTATGACGTACACCTTTGTGACACCCTATCTATTTTATGATTATGAAATGAAACTACACAACCACAACAATGCGCAAATGATTCGTGCATGAGCCAAAGTATTAACTAGTTTCAAATCATCCACTTGTTAACTACAAATGAAACAAGTTATATTATTAAAGTCCGAACGTTACCTAATTCAACACGAGTTGAAAATTCCTGATAAACAAGTCAGGCAACTGGTAGGTCGGGAAAACTTCGTATTTGCCTAATTAACTACATTCAGTCCCTTTCCTGATTAGATCACGTATCGGTAGGATCAAAACGGATCAAAGTCAAAGTTTTCTTTTATTGTTGTTCAGATGATGCTGGCCTTTTTGAGATACGATTTGAATTCTGAACCCACTTATCTGTATTTTACTACCCGTATTTTTGGCATTTGTATCTGTGTTGACGCGGGGCTTCACTAGAATATATCAGCTGCATCTCCATCCGTGTATGTCGTGAGAGTCGACTAAGGAACTCGGGCATTCTCTCAGGCGATAAGGTAGTGACTTGATGAGGTCACTGCTCATTTACATCTGTTCCCGCTATGCTAAGCGTGGCTTATTGTCCTTTATGCTCCTGTCATAGAGGAATAAGATGTAGACATAGAGTGCTAATGTCTCGGTGCCTCACAATTCCAGTCCTTGACACTTAGATTGCATTATTATACGTTACAATACATTTGTAATGTAGTACATTACTATACATTACACTAATAGAATCTAAGTATCAAGACATCGAAACAGTTAGTATGACATTACCACTCTATGACATCTTATTCCTCTATGCTCTGGGTAACCCATTTAGGAAACATAGCCGTGTGTATAGGTGTATATTTTTCTTTCAAGTACCAGATATTCAGATTCAAAAATCCTATTTTGTTTCCAGGAATGTTTTTCTCTCTAATTAAATTTATTTTTATTTTTACTAACCTACTATAGATAAAAATATCGTTGCCAAAAACGTAATGTAAGAATAAAAGTTTAAAAGAGATGGTCAAATTCGTCATCCGAGTTAATTGACCAGGTAGCTCAGTTGATGAGAGCACAGCATGGAATGCGAGAGGTCGTGGGTTCGAGTCCCACTCGGGTGAAAAAAAAAAATCAATTCTTAAAAACATATTTATAATATATAGATATTCTGGAAGACCGTAAAACATTTATATTTTTTTAGAATATAAGTCCAACTTTGTAAGCTCGTTGAAGCCACTAAAAGGTATATGTAACCAGTAAGTATATTCTTTGTATGTAACGTTTATATAATGAGGAATTTTCTGATAAGTAAAAATTACTGTCAAAAATAGATGGCGTGAGAGAATCTCCTACCTAGCTCCTCCCCTCTTCACCTCCCCTTGTACGTGACCAATGATTTTTACTTATCCTTTTTTTAAAATCTCTCATTAGATAGGGACCAGCCCGCACCGTGGGAAGGGTATCGTCCGTAGTAAATGCAGACATGTCCGTCACGGTGCGTCTGATCCGTGGCTATCTACTCAGCTACAGATGCGAAATTCAGCTCGTGCAAATTCATTGTATGTTGTACATTTTATTGTTAATTATCATTACTATGAAGCGCGGAAATCAGTGTTTTTTCACTAGACGACACGCCTACGGTACGACTACGCCACGGCCATTGGCTGAAATCTCAAAAGAAAGATACACGCCTCGTGCGGGTCCGTCCGTACTCGCACCAGAGGAACCCACCTTAAGGAGGATATAGATACCTTTACATGCGATTATTAGCACCATATATTTTTATTCTTTATAAAGCTTTGTATATGTCAAATTTTTAAACCAGTATGAATCATCCCTAACCAATAAAACATCGACATAAAGAAAAATTGAGAGACCAATTTCGGTGTCAACTCGATGAAAAGGCACCGGGAAACCAAACACAGCTGTAAGTAATGCCTGGCTAAGTGGTAATAAAATTCTGATAATGAGTTTCAATACTTTCGATATTAGGACAGTAAGTTATACCGTTGTCACTTTTGGAGGTTGAATCTCGGATTTTCTTTTCATTTTAGTATTTGAATAAAATATTAGAATGTCATTTTGGTATAAAAGGAATATTTGCTTGGATATTAACGTTCTCTGTAGTAGCTTCACGTATAATTACAAAATCTTAGTACGTATATTATAATTATAGTTACATAATTTGAATAGAACCATTTTATACTGGTGAGCTAAATAAACGCCAAAGAAAATACCGAAAACTTAATCAGACAAGATAATACGAGTATATCGAAACAATTTCAGCCCACAATTTGTTCATATTTGTACATAGATAGACATGGCTGTACTCCCGATATAGAGTAGCCAATACTGCAGGATCATAAAGGAGATCCCTTAATTATATTTGTATATAATATACCATCGCTTTTAGTTTTTCGAAGGTCCATCGGTGCTCCTTCACCGTAAAACTTTGGTTTCCCAGCAAAACGACGTGGTCATACTCGTATGTAGCGGCCATACGAAGGCAAAAAGACAGTCGCTATGTGACGGCACCGCTATTCTTAAAAAATCAAAGCTTTAGACTTTACAAATAAAATATCTGTTCTATCTAACAGTCAATAGATGTTGGTAGTATTTAAAAGACCGACTAACCGAGTGAAATCCGTTTTTTTTTAACGCGGAAATGCAAACGAAAATATTTGTGAGCACACATTGTAGGTTTGATTAAAGCAATAAATCCGGCTAGAACCGGTATCTTCTGGAATTAGGCGGTGACAGCGTCGGAAATGCCTCGTAAATTGTCTAGGCTTTCTTCTGCATCTTTTCAAGATTATTCCAGTAACTAATATGCATTTTATAGTTTTTGAGAGCCAAAAGATATTGAGGTTAGAGATAATTTTCCGTCTACAAAATAGGGAAGGAAAATGATTCCTAATACTAAACTAGACAGATACAATAAGGGCCGATTTATCCAATACTCAGGATGCCTAGCTGTCATTTTCTGAAATTTTATCAAAATCCAGACAGCATCAACTTTATCCTTCAGATAGCCTATCTGAGCAGTGGAAAAATCGGCCCTAAAAACATAATTATTTAACGCTAAATAAATTTTCAATGCATTTTTTTCATATCTACGTACTTGCATACAAACATACATAAAATCACGCCTTTTTACTTTATTTTTCATATCTGAAAACCACAGAACAGATAAATCTACAAATGCTACGACATGACATTTATGAAGAAAATCTTTTCTTAACTGATTTTTTAATAAGTTAAATCACAAACATAGTAGCTACATAAATAGGTAATGATAGTAGTCTTTTAAGATGCAGTCATCCAAATTTGCAGCTGTTGGAGTATTATAGGTTTGATTAAACTAATAAATCCGCCTCGAACCGGTTATCTCAGCGGAATTAAGCGGTGACAGGGCCGGGCAGAGCCTCGTAAATTGTCTAGGGCTACCGGCTACGGCTCCTAGTTACCATCTTGTACAGAAATGGATTTATCTCATCGGTTATTTAGTAACGTGTTGATTAATAGGGAATGGAAGGTTTATGAAATGAGATGTAGGCTCTATGATTTTTGGTTGTCAACGTTCCTGAAAACAACGGAATCTCCTCATCATCACGATCATTTTTCTGCATGGAAGCATACCTGGGAAGTGTCTGGTTTCCAAGATATTAGGGTCCAAGGTTGATTAACTAGACTGCGTTTTTCTGCATAAATGTACATTGACGAGTGTAGCAAGATTTTTTCACGAGAAATAATTAATATCTGTCTATGAAAAAACAAGCATAAACACTGGACACTATAAATTTCGCCCGATCAAGAAATAAAAAAAATTAAAAAATTACATATTTTGCCAGCATTTTTATTGGCATAAACTTACTTCATTTGATGTATAGAGTACGTACCCTTCGTCAAGGGTGGCAACGAAAAACATCCTGTATAGACGGATTGGAACAAATACTATAGATATGGATCATCATCAGCCTATTGCAGTCCACTGCTAGACGTAGACCTACCCCAGGGCACGTCACAAGACTGCCATGTGGGGTATTTGCCCATAGTCACCACGCTGGGCAGGCGCGCTGGTGACCGCAGTTTGTATTTTGGACTATGTTGTCAACACGGGAGACACTGCTACCCACCTCCCGGGAACCCCATACGATACCCACGGGCAGACATGGGGTGGTACAAATTCTACTCTGCCGGCACCACGCGGCAATAGATATGGATATTACTTCTTTTTTTGTGTGAGATTTATTTACGTTCGTCTGCCCTCGCTATGACAAACGTGGCTATGGAATATTCTTTATGATCCTGCTGTTCTAGCTACCTTATTTTAAGAACACAGCCGTATGTATAGGTATGTAAAAAAAATTTTTATCTATAATAGAGGTCACTTAAAATTAAATTAATTCATATAGGTAAATATTTCACCTCAGTTGCACATTCGGTGTTATACAATACAACTTAACATTTGCAACGGTTTACACTACCTAGTCGTATGTTTTCGGGACACCGATGTCGACCATGAATGTAAACATGTTCTGGATCACTCATTCCAAATACGTTCTTGAAGCAACTATCGCGATATTAAGCCGTGTGGTTCTGTCTAATTCTTCTTCTTCTTCTTCAGCCTATTGCAGTCCACTGCTGGACGTAGGCCTCTACCAGGGTACGCCACAAGGCAGTAGCCTTGTGGCAGTAGCCACAGGGGGGTTGCTGTCTAATTATCTTAGTCAAAAGGGCACGACTAATTACTATTGTTACGGGGAGACATGGGGTAGTGCAATTCTACTCTACTTGCATGTACCACACGACTTATACAGGGTGTTTTTTCGTTGCCACCCTTAACGAAGGGTACGTACTCTATACATTAAATAAAGTAAGTTTATGCCAAAAAAAATGCTGGGAAACGATGTGAATTTTTTTTATTACTTGATCGGGCGAAATTTATAGTGTCCAGTGTTTATGCTAGTTTTTTCATAGACAGATATTAATTATTTCTCGTGTAAAAATCTTGCTACACGCGTCAATGTGCATTTATGCAGAAAAACGCAGTTCATTTACAAAACTTTGGACCCTAATATTTTGGAAACCAGACACTTCCCAAGTATGCTCCCATGGAGAAAAATGATCGTGATGATGAGGAGATTCCGAAGTTTTCGGGAACGTTGACGACCAAAAATCAACCTGTATATATTTACTAGTTAATGAGAGATATCTGGCCCTATGTCGCTAAAGTAGGTACTTTTCTTTAGGTAGGTACATGGAATTTGTAATCCAAGTACATATTTATATTCGTGGTGTCGACACAACCGCGTTATCGGGACCAAACCCCAAACGGTCTAGAATTAAACGCGCGAAGACCTGGCCACGAATGTTGAATGTATTACGGAATTTATACCTTTATTTCACCTGCATAATTAACCTACGTTTATCTAACCGTTCTACGGCAGCAGGTAAATAGGAATACTTTTCTTTTACAGTATTGGTACAGGTTTAATTTTCTTTGCTTGGTTACTAGAACACGACTTTACAAAATACCCGTTCTAGTGAGAATCTTGATAGATTTAAATGCTTCAAAAGTGCAAAACTTCGGCTTGTACGTCCATCAGATATCGGCAGTTTTAGATTGCAAAGAAAGACACAATAGGGCATCGATCGACATCCTCGTTTAACTAAAAAATATCTCGTTAAAGAATTAAATGCCATAAGCTATCATGGCACTATCATCATACCATAGTATGAAATGTTATTTACAAACAAATAGGTAGATTAATAATTGAAATAGATAATTTTACACAGATTTTTTTATGTTTCCGCTCTTTCCGCTATACTTCTTGCCTGTTTAAACCGAACGAGTTCGGTTGCAATAAATTATGGCTCAAGCTGATCCCGCTCAGATAAATCAAATGTAAAGGACGAAACGGGAATGCGATGATGCCCTGTTTATTTGGATTTAGACCTTTTGGGACGTAAGGACTTGCGACACGCTTTTGTATTAAAATGAATTATTAATTATTTTACGATACCCCTTATGGTATTTAGTGTACTGTCCTAAATCGTCTTTGTGTAAATATAATGTTGTTCTAGTAAAGGTGAGCGATGCCACAAATGATGTACCCTATCTTTTATGAAAATTATCGCCTTATAGCAATGCAATTCAATGCATATAACTAAGCCCTTTTTTCTTTTACTATTAACATTTTAATCCATTGCAGCCACAACAACAGAATTGTCTGTAAAAATTATACTTATGTTATTTATCTTAAGTTAATCATGTAATAAACTACCAGACATATTTTTTCAAATTTAAACATGCAATATTTAAAAACAAATGGAGCAAACTTCGCTTGTTTCAGAGTTTTTCTAAAAATTAATCACAATAAATAAAGTCTGTTGTTTCTAAATAAGTCCATTATGTGAAGGTAAAACTTCGATAAATAGCTTGATATCTAAAACTTTAGACAACAATAAATCTAGATTGTCTTGCCTATCTTTGTCTAGCTATAGTTTAAATGGAGCTATAATAATAGAGTCTACAGAGCTAGGAATTTCGATGTAGACATGACAAAAAAGGAAAAAACGACAGCTATTCATTTATTACTCTTGCTAATGCTCATATGTGTATTACTTTACTACTGATACTGTCATTTATTAATTGGAAGCTTGTTATGCATTTCTAAGCTATATATGTCGTTAAAGACATAAACGTTAAAATCCTCTTCTAGGTAAAAAAAAATCTATTTCGGATTAACAACATTACATTAAAAATAAAATTAACAGACAAATAATGCTTTAGCTCAGAAACTGTACCAGTTAATTGGCTTACCTGGCATACTAAAAGCTTTAAAAGATAGCTGTAAAGCCATATGACACCGCTTATACAAAACTTTTCAATTAGAATGCTTAAGATACATAAACTGAAAGTTCAGAATTCGAATCATACAAGAGCACAATAAATGTTCCAACTATTCCAAACTTCAATTTACGGTCGACATCCAACCGACCAATGGGAATTAGTGAAAACATAGAATAAACGCTGAAAGATAGTACAACAGCACATTCCTTGTATGGGATACTACGAAAAGTTTACACATAAATCAGTAGGCGAACTTTATTCAAACGACTCTCAGGCGACATTTGTTCGGAATCCGCGTCAAGTCAAACTTTGTGCGGAGTAGCTTCTTTGCAAAAGTACATTTCTCTTCGTAGTTGGTTTGTCTTATGAACACGTGTGACGTTTAACATAAGGATCGGTAGGCTTATTACGTATCTTGAAATTGCATTTCGATAGAGAAATCAGTACAAATTATCGCGTTGCAATGGCAAAATTCTAAGCTTTTGTTTCGTTGGTTTCGTGGTCCATATTCTGGCCGTCACAGTTAGCCCTATCTCTTCCATTCTGTCTCAGCCATTTACATCGAGGATGGAGAGGGACAGATATAAGTTTCTTCAAGTTTAGATTTAAATGTGACACGACCAGAATCCACAACAATATGATCTTAATCAGCAGTCAGTGATACGAGTAAGTTCATTTTTACAAGATGCTGTCCTATCGATATTATAAATGTAAGATTTGTGAGAATGAATGTTGATTAGTCTTTTACTCAAAAACTATCCAACGGACGTTGATGAAACTTAGCAGTTACATAGCTTGTACATCAGAATAAAACATAGGCTATAAGATTTATGCAAGCAAAGTCATAGGCGTCCACTAGTACGTAATAAGGCAGCGAAACGGTTCGGGTCAAATAGTTTTATAAGTCTGCATTTGGCAAAGTTCTTGGGTTTCAGTGCTATCAGTATTCAACGGTTACTGTCTACAAATGGGATTCTCATATTGTTATGTAAACGATCGTGTCTTCGTTTGTCTATCGATATTGTATCGTGTTACTATCGATGCTTGTACGGTCTCAATACCGTACATCAGCGTCGCATGTAGCAAGTACGTTATACATAAGCTCAGTATAAATGTCATCCTATCAAGTATCGTGCGATAGTAACAAGACGTCGTATTGTTATTCAATATATTACAATGCTTATTTTTAGTATTACATGACTTTTGTTAAGCGTTTCGGTCAATGATTTTTTATTAACTAAAGATAGTATTATGGATCCCTCCGATATAACATATTATTACTTTAAAGACGTAAAAAAGTGAATTCAGTATTTCCGATAGTTTTATGTAGGTGTTTAAAATTACCTCTGACTCCATAAGATAGAGCAGGGAGCCACGATTCAAAATAACGTTAACGACAAACAGTTTGTGTAACAAGTATCTAGTTAGATAAGTTTTAAAACACGTTATGCAAAATGAATTATATTCTTTGCTCGCTCTAGAGAAATATGTTTTCTGTCCTTCTACTAAATATACCAATACAGTTTATTACATTGATTGTCTTAGAAACTTCTATGTTTAACAGTAATTCCCGCCTTAGCTCTGTGAAAACTAATCTTCGGCCGCCACCTGCGCGGTGCAGTCTCTGGGAATGTGCACATGTTTCATTAAGTTTTATCTGTTCTCATTTTCTATCTTAAATTTGTAGTAAGGCTACGTACTTCCTGAAACTTCTGCCCTTGTGTACAAATGCCTAGGCATTTTTAATAATATTTGAATAAGGTTTTGGAGGGAGTAAATTTGGATTTTAGCACTTTGTTTGCTTAATTAGGTTAGGTTACTGCAACAGATAATGTTAGTCCTGTTAAAATAACAACATATAGAAGGATATTTGCTTCCATATTTTTCCTGTTGTACCTAGCTGTTTTATAATACTGTAATAATATTTGTTAAATATACCTAATTTTGTTATATGAGAATCTATTAACAGTGGTGTAGTTACTCATATTAAAAATAATATATCTAGTTTCAAATATCATGCTAATGTTTTTGGGAGAAATATGAAAACGGCAACCCACTAAAATACCATGAATAAACCCTGAATACCTAGGTACATGTCAACTGCAACGCATAAAATATGGGCATCGAGGTCCGGGCTGAGTGTCCATTGACAAGAGGGACACAAATCACTGTTTCAACACAACTGGAAGGGAAATTTATGAGTTTTGACATACATTCTTGTTGGTAAAATACATACATAAAGTCACGCCCATTATCCCCCAAAGAGGTTGGGCACAAGTATGCAATTAAAATAAAATAAAATAAATAAATTACACACAGAGACATTAGCAACAGTGAAACAAGACAAACAAAACAAGTTAGATATTACCAATACGGCCGATTGGTCACCCTGCCTACGAATAGGTTCGAAGTAGGTGCAAACATTGATATGATGAATAATGTTTGTTTCCGACATGGATGTTTCTATACTTATCTATGTATTTATATACCGTTATAATACCCACGACACAAGACCATAGTACTATTTTTGGAATTTGATTTGTTTCAATATTTCAATATCACGGGTCAAAAATATAGATAAGTACTTTAAAAGGTTCAATGTTTAAATATTAATAGATGGGTTCGCTGAAAACCAATTTTAATTAATTACAAAAAATCTGGGTAAGCAGGACGGAAGTAATTATTTTTGTTCTTTTAGCATCTGTATTTTCGCTTGATAAAATAGATTTTTTTTGTAATTAATAGGCAGCAATTAAGAAACTCAATGAACTAAAATATTAAGAAACTTTTCTAATTAATTTACTTTATAATCATTTTTTTATTTTTTATTATTCATATAAACCACACTGCTATATACTCGTAAGTTCGTACTCTTATGATTTTAGTTCATGTTTGACTTTGGAATGAAATTGAGGATGAGGCTGGCGCAGGACCGTGTAAAGTGGGCGTACTGAATGGGATGCCTATACTCAGCAGTAAGAAAGCAGCAAGAAAGGGACAAGGAAATTAACTCTCTATATATAGGTAGATTAATCCCAAATTCCAACTTTCCAACCTAATACCAGCACGTGATGTCCAAGAGAGCACACAGGAAATCACAACATAAATCATCGAAAGTAGAAACAACGTGACGACACTGCTTCTAGCTTTTTTATAATATAGCTTGATCAAAATGCAAATCAGAAACAACAAGATGTAGAGTAAAAAAACTTTCAAGTTTTAGTGAAGAACTTAAAACTATGCATAGTTTTAGTGTTCCGTGTAAAATAAAAAAACTATTAGGTTTATTATTATTTTAATTTGATTTTATTTCTCATGCCCAATTAGCAATTTTCTCTTCTATTCTTTATTCTATACGCTTCAGTCTCCTAGCAATTTATTTTATTATGATGGCTCAAAAGCGGTAAAAATGTAAACCGTTAAATGTAAGAATACATTTTAATAGTGTGATAGATAAGATCAAAACTCAGAACCCAAAATTATCGAAAGAGTCGGACGCTTTGAATATGACCATAGAACAATTAGACGATAGATACGATGGTACACATATAGTCAAAGATGTTAGGTAGAATGATACATCCATTTCTTAATTATTAAGCCACGTGTGGTAAAGGTAGTCGTTAGCCTGCCACCACTAATAAAAAGCGTTTTAAAACTATAACGAAACTATTATACGGATCCTCTGTATCAGACCACTCATTCTTTATTTTTTAACAAGTCAGGCCATGTAGTCGTCAGTGGTAAGAGGCACAGTGACGGCATAATTTCCCTAAGGTTTAGCCTAACCGCAGTTTGGGTCGGAAGATCTATTGCATTTGTATGCAAGTTAGACAGCAATGATTTTAATTTGGACCGACGACGCAGAAGAAAAACTACTTGAGATAACGTTTTTTATTATTACAAGCTTTTATTTACTTGCAATGTACGGGTGATTTTAAGGCACTTGTCAACCGATTGGGCATTTGGTGAGCACGTTCAGTTCGGATGACAATGCATGATTAACAGTGGGACGTCATTCTAAATATGGCGGCATACCCACAATGGCGGATTTTTAATGCATTCCTACAATATGGGTATCAATTTAAAGGGCTAGCTGAGAGTAACTATGTGACGTCACTCTTAATCCAATATGGCGGACTTCTAAAACTTGAAAATCTATTTTGAAACAGATATTTTTAAGCAATTGAGTTGAAATTTTGTATGCACGTTCATGCATGACAATGCATGGTTAACTGTAGACCGACTTAAACAACTCAAAAACAACGCTTTGGTGGTATAAATAACTTAATGCAGTTACCTCCCGTGAGAGGAAATCAAGTGTTTGATCAACCTGCTATTATACTTAGGAACTTACCAGGTCTGTATCAAGATGCGCACTTTTACACTCTTTACTGTTAATTTATAACGTCATTTCAAATTTAACAGATTTCAGACATTTAAGTACTCACTTTCTTAGTTGTCGTGCCGAGGACTGAGTGGCATGATGACATGATGTCGTGAACATACCAGGCACCGGAACGAAGTATATTACTCTCTTACTCTTCTACACGAAGCTCGTCGACATAATATGCGTGGGAACAATATGGGAAAATCTGAAACATCAACACAAAGATGCTGTTAAAAGTAAGAACGCGAGTACTTAAATGTCGCGACAAGCTTTTATAACATTGTCTATTGAGGGATGGGTCCGCTGAATCCGCCTACTCATGATCACGAACACAAGACACCACAGTGCCAGATTAGCATGCAACCATAAATACATAGCTGCAATCCGTTAATCGACATTTCGCCAACACCCGTGGCATCATTTAGTTTTCCATGTTAGTTCTATCTACCGAACCAACTAATTAGTATAGATTTGAACTTCCGAATAGTGACGCCTGATACAATTCAAAATATAAATTGTGTCAAAGTTAAAAAATGACGTTATAAATTAACAGTAAAAGTTTTAGTATAAAAGTTTATTTTTTCTTTTTAGCGCATTTAAATAAAAGCTTGTTTTTAAAAAGGTTTTTTTTTTAGTCAAGATAAAATATATTTCCAAATAGTTTTGTTAAAGAATACTCCAAAACATTTTAGATTATTGTTTCTTATGTGTTATATAAGTGAATAAGACCTACATTAACTTTTGAAAATATTTTTACATCAAAAACAACCATATTTCCATAATTATAATTCACTCAAAACATACATCGGCATACTCGTATTACACGCTCTTTTGTTTCCAAATTCCGTTCAATCCACGAATGCACTTCGCTGATCTATAAAGGATCTACATTACCCCTTTCCGGAAATAGACGTTTTATTATCTTTATTCCCAAATAAAACATTGAGCGGATGGTGGAAGCGATATGGTTTTTCCTTCGTCTGACTTCGCATCCTTTCAGCTTCGTAGACCTTCAGTAGATCAGCCGATAAGGCTGTTTGTGTCCCTTCCAGGGCGTTTTGAAAGTACATATAGTAAATCTATTTCCGATACTTTCAAAGGGTATGTTTATGAATAGTAAACATAGTGGAGGTGGCATAACAACGTATAAAATAATGTTAACATAGCGCTGGTTGTATGTTAGCCGGTTATATTACACACGTAGTCTACATTGGCTTGGCTTGTTTATAGCCGGAGTCGTGGACGTGGTTAAGCGTATCGCGAGGCTGAAGTGGAGGTGGGCGGGACATTTAGCCAGGAGGGATGATGGTCGATGGACCAAGGCGGTGACGGAATGGTGGCCAAGGGACGCTTTAAGACCGAGGGGCAGACCACCCGTCCGATGGTCAGATGATATCCGAAGGGTTGCTGGACAGCAGTGGATAAGGTTCGCCCAGGACAGAGGACAGTGGCATAGGGAACAGGAGGCCTTTACACAACAGTGGGTGTAAGAGATTGTATAGATAGATAGATAGATAGATAAGAGTTTTGCGAACATGAAAACCAATGTTAGAGATAAATTATGTCGCACGGATTAGTCAAATGCTAATACTTTCTAATTTTAATAATGTATTTATTTATGAACGTCAGAACCGCGAGGCCATTGAAAGAAATATCTATCCTGATAGCTTAAAAAAATAATACCTAATTGGTACCTTTACTCTCAATATTAGTACTACTAAATGGTTTTTAAGTCATGATGGCGTGACCACCCGCAGTTTACCAAGTGGCACATACTTTATCGAATATTTAAGTGCGACAATATTTAAATCAAATCAAATCAAAAATTAAAATTCCTTTATTTGCAACATTATGTAGTTGTACACATAATTTAGTACCTAATTGGTACCTTTACTCTCAATATTAGTACCTCAATGGTTTTTAAGTAATTACATTTTTAAAGTCCTGACATTAGAATGTCGTGACCACTCGCAGTTTACCAAGTGCTAACTAAATACTTTACCGAAGATTCAAGTACGGCAAAATTTAGTACCCTATTTGTAACTAAACGTACATTCAGCTCCACATGATAGCGTTAAGCGTTTCAGAGTTCAATATCAGGGTAGATATTTCTTTCAATGGCCTCGCGGTTCTGACGTTCACATTTTTTTTTTCAAGGTGTAGCGTCGCTAGCAAAGTTATGAAGCGGTAATAAATTATAATATAATAATATCTATAAATTATAATATAATAATAAATTATAATTATAATATAATATTGGTCGTTTATATTATGACACGCTTCACCTTCGCTCATCTCATGCAACGGCTACAGAACTAGACTGACTGTAGCATCTCCTTGACATCCTTCCTTTATGTGCAAACTATAGGTCTATAACTTTTCAGCTCTTCTTCCATATCTCTACGGGACCCAATCGGATATATTACTTTATAGCCTATCCGTTCCTCAAAAGATATCTTTGTGAGAACTATTATTGAGTGAGTAGGATTTTTTTACTTGTACAACATATAGGTATTGAATAACTTTATTTTAAATCAGGTACTATGCTGACGCAGGGCTTCACCAGAATACGTCAGCTGCATCTCCTTCCATGCATGTCGTTTGAGTCGACTAATTAACTCAAGTATACTCTCGGGCAATAAGCTAGCAATTTGTTGCTGATCATTTCAGCTGCCATTAGGTCCTTTTTGAAAATCAGCGCTGCTTGCATGGTAGGCACGCCTTACCTTGTTCTAGCAGCGTTCAGCTGAAAAGGAACCTATTTGGCGGTTTCACTTACACGGGACGTGACTGCGGGGCTCCAATTAGGGTGCACGGTCCTTCCTGTTACTGTTCTTTTCTACATGTGTTTTCTTACCTGTTTGCCTACTCTTTTCTATTGTGTCTATTTCTACCCTATTTCCGAGCTATTTCCATTGTCTTGTTCTATGTTGTTGCTGTCCGTGTATATATAATTGTCAAATAATTCTATCTTCTATCTATCTATCATTACATCTGTCTTGGTTATGCTAAACGTGGCTATGGGATTTCTTTAAGATCCTGCAGTACTGGTTATCTCATTTCGAGAACACAGCCGTGTCTATTTTTTTGTTGCCACCCTTAACGAAGGGTACTAATTTCTTTTCTAATTACTTGATCGGGTGAAATTTATAGTGTCCAGTGTTTATGCTAGTTTTTTCATAGACAGATATTAATTATTTCTCGTGAAAAAATCTTGCTACGCGCGTCAATATGCATTTATGCAGAAAAACGCAGTCTATTTACTCAACTTTGGACCCTAATATCTTGGGAACCAGACACTTTCCAGGTATGCTTCCACGGAGAAAAATAATCGTGATGTTGAGGAGATTCCGTAGTTTTCGGGAACGTTGACGACCAAAAATCATTCTGTATGTATGTATATTATGTCAGGTGCAATGGCATCCTAAAAAACTCGACTGTACATAAGTATTGCTCGCATATTAACAGCGAAATATCTAAAATCTGCATAATCTATACGAGACTTGGAGATATAACTGATTTTTGAGAGCCAACAGTAACCAAAACTACACTTTCAATTATACATAGAGAATAAGACGCCGTCTAATATTTATTTATTGTTAAATTGTATGTAAGTACAGTGATCTTATAGCTGTATACAAAATCAATACAATTTTACTCAACGACTTCGGTACGATTGTTAAACTATACTAACTCAATAAAGCCCAACAAGTTCCGGAAAAGCTATTACGAAGTGTTTATAGTTGGCAACAGGACATTAATATGTAGTAGGTATGTTGGCATTTTCAGCATTAGTCTAAGTCATAATCCTAAGTGCTTGCCTTACTTTAAAAAGGGTAAGGGAGCTACCATAAAAATATTCACTTTTACAATGTTATCAATATAATTATAAAGTTTACATACATACATACAATCACGCCTCTCACGCCTTTATCCCTTACACTACAAACGTAGGCAGAACCAATGGACGATAGAACCATATGGTGCCACTTCTGACCAATTTTGAGGGTATAGTTGAGATGTACAAGTTCGGTTAGTAGTGACAGGTGGTCAGCCCATCGCCTACAAAACACCAAGACCCTCTTGTCCCTCTACTGACTTGAATAGTATGCCCGGGAAGAGAAAAGTTTAGCTGTCTAGTATAGGTATCATCAAATAGGTAGAATCAAAATAAAACGGTCACAGCCATGAAACAATGAACAGTCACTCGGTTCTAGAGATAATTCTATGCCCAACTCAAATTATTCTAGTACCTACGAAAATTGTCCGTAAGCTAAATATTTATAGACAAAAAAACAGATTACCATACAGCAAAGCTAATAATGGTTCCCTACGATGATAAAAATAGAAACATCGCCATAGATTTTTAAAGAACACACATCGTGCATTTACTTTTCTTTTTACCCAAAGATATCCGATATCTAAAGTACCCTTGTTTGTCTGTAATGGATATTTTATGCGTTATATCGAACCTTTTTGCCGATGTCTGTTGCGCGACATATTAACTGTTATGTTACCTCAATAACCTTAAGTCATGTCAGCTGCTATTGACAGAGGTCGAACACGGTTAGCTTATCTGAAGTGACAGATTGTTTAGTTTAGCTACTCGTATTACGTTGATATGACTACAGTATTAAATCTCATTATGATAATCTAGCCTCGTAAATGCTTAAAAGAAATGTAAAACCTACATAGACTGTAGGTTCTAGTAATTTCAATCACTTAATAGAGAAAACAATTAACTGAACTAATTGGCTACTAAGGTACAATAAATATATTGTACCTATCTATTTGTTAGCTTAGAAAGCCGGTGACCGGCACAGGCCGCTAGAATACCTATACCTATACCCATAAACGCCGTGAGATTTCACCTCTACCACGTGGGACTGGATCAGGAAAGTTTGCCTATCGGTTTTATTTTTATTTACGTTATCATTAAAATAAGTAAAGTTATTAACATCTAACTACCAATCGGAATCGGTTTATAGTTTTAACGTGAGAAAGTATCAAACATTTAAACATAGTCACATCATTCAAAAAAACTTTGATTATATTTGTATAATTATAATGTACACTTTTGCTAATCATACCGCACCAATTGTAATGGCTAGAAAGTGAATTTTAAAAATAGTCGCTAAGCTTTAACCGAGGCAATCCGTACAAATTCCATGTTTACCGAACTATTTGCAGTACAATACACCGAGAGAGATTGCCAATTAAGTTGCCGCACAAATCGTGGCGGTTTGATTGCAAGTGGCTTCTCTATGCTAATGGGCAGATACATACATGCAGCTCATTGGAATCTAACTAGCAATAAGTACTAGATAAATATCCCTAAGTATATAGAAACAACTTAATTCCGAGAACTAAAGAGAAAGGACAAAGTAGACTTGGAAATAGTATAATCTTTTCCCGGAAAATATACATAGTTTTCCTACTGTACATGCAGAAAGGCTTTTAAATATAATTTTAATGTAACAAAAGCATCTAACCTTGATATTAACTTAGAAGAACACAAAGGTTTTGGTATTAAAGGTTTCTTAATTTCCAAGTAAGAAAGAATGTAAGAAAAGATGGGTAATTTATAAAGATTTATGTTACATGCGCCAACTTCCTTATAAATCAAAGGCTATAAAGATCTATGTGGAAATATCTACTCGTTTGATAGTAAGTATCAGATGTATGGACGGAGGGAACTTTGCATTTATGATATCTCCTTGAAAGTTGAATCTGGGTAGTGCATAGAGTAACGAGGGGAGCTCTCCCCAGAAGGAGTCATTAATGACAAATGTATGTCCGGTAGGTGAAAACTAGGTGAAAATCGTAAGTTACCATATCGAAAAATATCATTACTTTTTTAAAGTGTTAAAATTGTTAATATTACCCATATGCCTAAGAACAGGATAAAATAATGTGACTCATACAATTAGTGAAATAAAAATCAATAAGGGTCAATTTGACTGACAAAGTTGCTTCAAAAGTGGGTTCTGGAGAACTTACTATTCTATGGGCTGGTGATATTGGACATAATTTACATAAATAAAATTGTAAATTTGGGAAAGATAAATGATGAATTCAATCGCGAAATATTTAGAAACTTCACAATGGCAAAAAAAATAAAGTTTTTGTACTTTAAAGCTTTCTCCAATATCAATGAGAATTCCAGCAAATTTATTTCACAGTTTCTTCTTGAATAGCCGCCACAGGCAAACAAGAGGTAAATGTGGGTGAATGGTGCCAGTACGAAGTAGGCACCGACTTTTAAAAATCAATCACTTAAGTAGCTGGCACTGATTGAACGGAACAACAAAGACGTCGATCGGCACGCGTACATTAGCATTATCATCGGGTCACGTGTTACCTCGATGGTGTTTTTACTGAAATCGAATTACCTATATATTTTTAGAGGAATCAGTTTGAAGAAGAAGCAAAAGACTTAAGGCGCGTTAGCCCCGGCTATTATCAGAAATTCCGAACTTTCATTCTATTCTTCCTCCCAAAACTCGAACTTACTAAAGTAAAATTTTACTAAAGGGCAAATACCTATATATATTGCGTTAAGCCGTGTACGAAGTTTAGGAGGCATAATATTGTCAGATTTATATGCCAGCAAATGATTAAATAGGCCACATGACAAAAGAGAAAAAGGACTAGGCTTCGAAACTTTACGTCTGACAATATGATGATGATGATGATAATGATGACCTCCGACCGATTTCGGTCATGGCGACCGCTTCTACTCCTATTTATTACTAAGTTGGCGTTCATGCTGGATCGGAGGCACTTGAGGTGGAATCGATCCAGAGTGCGTATGTGGCGTGGCGACGGTACATGCACCACGCCTCGGAGGAATATAAGAGATTTGGCAGCACAACAGTCATGTACACTCTTATTTAAGCAACATATAATTAAACTCCTTCTTCCTGCCCTGTTCCCAATCATTTGGGGTCGGTGCAATATGTAGATACTCTTCTTTCAGTCATCCCTATTATCCGTCATCTCGTTATTCTCATGTCTACCTCTTCCTCTATAATCATCTTACTTCGGACACGGCTTAACGCAACATATAATTACACGACTTAACACAATTATCTTCATCTTCATAAGCCTATTGCAGTCCACTACTGGACGTAGGCTTCCCCTGCCATAGGGGAATTTTGTTACTAAAAAGTTCCACTATCTGTTTTTCGGCGGCTCCATCATCAGACCCTCGTTTCCTTTATATTATGTGTAGCTGACCAAAATTCTCTATATAAATCTAAAAACGGACTACTCGTGCCTATTATATTTGAGGATATCCCTAGATTCCTTAGAGGTTCCATCATCAGATGTTATGTTTTATATGTAGGTGACTAAACGCTCAGTAAAAGTGTAAAAACAGACTACATGTGCCTACAATATTCGAGGATTGCCCTCGATTTCTCCAAGATCCCATCATCAGATCCTGATTTGGTGAATATGGGACCAACCTGGAAGTATACCATGACCAACTATTAAAAAAAAATTAAATCGGTTCATAAATTACGGAGTTCTGAGGTAACAGTTGCTTATATATTGACAGACGTAAAGTTTCGAAGCCTAGTCATTTTTCTCTTTTGTCATGTGGCCTAGTTAATCATTTGCTGGCATATAAATCTGACAATATTATGCCTTCTAAACGTCGTACACGGCTTAACGCAATATATATTTTCCCTTTAGTAAAATTTTACTTTATTAAGCTCGAGTTTTGGGAGGAAGTCGGTTTTTCGTTTAAAAAAAATTATATTGTAACATTTTCAAAATTTTTCAACAGACACAGTTTGTGCTGCAACATGGGATACTGTAAACTACCTGAAAACTATTTAATTAATTAAATTAAAAAGTCGATAAGTATAGAAAATATTAAAAAATTCCCTTAGCAACTATAGAAGTATGTAAATGAAATCAGGTAGCATTTAAAATTACACTCATTAAAAAGATGAGTGAAGGTTTCTATGTACCAGACGTGCACAAATTATACTCGTAAATTCTATACCCATTTGCATGAGAAGTGTGCGAGCAAGCGCGTCTAGGATTGCAGGAATCCTTAATGGTTGAACTATTTAAATGTCTTGTGCCATATCTTTATTCAATTTTGCAACACACTCGCCCATCCAAGAGTTATGATTAAAACTCTTATTGCATGAAACTGACACGGTGAGTTATTTTAGGGCATAATTTTGGGTAATATTGCACAATGTTAAAGTTTTGTGATAAATAAATACGTAGTATAGGTTAGGTATACCTGAGCTCCTTTGTATAAAACTACTATTATAGACTGATTATTTTGTAAGTCGTTGGATTTCAAAAAGCCTCTTGAGAAATTGAAGCAAGTTGAAAATGCACCGTGGAATTTTAACCATCTACCAATTCCTGCATAATAGGTTTATCAAAATGAACTTCGTGACTAATGAATCACGCAAGAACATAATGACGTGACGTCACTAGCTATGCAGTTCGTTATTTTTCACACAGCTATGTTTCAACACTTTATTTTCCTATGCTAACAGTTTTCTTTCACGGTAATTCATCAAACCTGCAAGCAATCGATCACGTCAGACTAATAATGCACTGGCAAATTAATGGTGCCTTCAAAACACAGCCATGGTATTAATACTAAAAGGTATATCCCTATCGAAACAAATTATTGTGGGTCAGTTACGAGACTTTTGCAAATTACACTTATAGGGGTCCGTGGGTAAATATATAGGATATAGAGCAAATATTAGGATGCGACTACATTAAAATAATATACGTAATCAAACAGTTCATTTTATAACAGTGATGTTTCCATAATGAGCCCCTAATATTACCATAGGTCGTGTGTACACTTTTGGGTTTTTGTTATACCTATTGAGGACTTTTTCAAGTATAGGTACTTATTATCCGAAACCTTATATTTAGCTCCTTCATGCCAAATCTATCATCCTCAATAATTTTAGTCCGCAATATTTTCGATGGTCATTTTAACCCAAAAATGGCAACAAATCAGATAAAAATTTATATCTGATTCAGCAAAGTCCCCAAATCTAATTTGATATATTTTTTCATTTCCGTCACTTCATTTGTTTGATGGAAACAAAAATTATGTTGTACACAATTGTGGACGGTAATGGACGGCGGCATGGTAGGCGCCGCCCCTAGCTTCATTCAGCGACTATCTTGATGGTAGCACGCGCTTTTTGAATCAACCGTCTAACTACTTTGCTGCATTACCCTATTAGAAAATCACGAACGCCTTTGTTTCCCCGCTAATGTATTTTGTGGCATTTTAGACTATTAACTAGGAAATCACCTTTATTTAACTATACAATAGCCCATAATTTTGCAGTCAGAGCTATTGGATTTTCACAGTTCAATGGAGTTTTAAACGCGAATATGAAAGTGGTTGTGTAAGAAATCGCTTCAGTCTAGATTCTGTAAAGTGGTTGGAATGTATTCAAGGAATAAGCTTCCACTCGGATGGATTAAGCAATTCTTCTGCAGTTGAGTTCACGTTATTACTATGCATATAATATACTTATCCCCTGAGTGCAGTAACTGTATGAAGTCAACGTGCGGTACAAAACGTAGGCGAATGCATTAGCATGGGAACGTTCGAAGGAAATTTGCATGTGAAATAGGAACAGTAGGTAAGGCAGTTGCTTAAAATTTCCTTCTTTAGAAAATTAAAACAATTTTCAGATATCCTTTAAGTGAGACACGTGCAGGTTGAGATACAATCAAAAACGTGCTCATTCTTTATAGAGAAATCTTCCTATTTTAAATAATATCCACTTTGCATAGTCCCTCCCTACCGTAAACCTATGCATGGAAAACTGTGTGAAACTATTTCATTTTAACTGACCGAAGCGCAAGTGATTATTTTTCATACCGCACATTCCATAAAATAAAGGGGAAAAGTTTGGAGAGAGTTGGTTCATTATTAGAAAACTTTTTAGACAAATCACTAGACAACGAGTTGGTGTAAACCTCATATATCTTGCCCGTGAAAAGCTAAATAAGTGGTTTCATTTCACTCTGTTTATATTTATATTATTACAAGATGATTTTAAGAGGGATATTTTAAAACGTTTTTAATAAGTATCGTCTCTAGTGCATAAATATATTTGAAATTATTTTTCCATTAAGCTGCTGAATGGACAGCAGTGGATAACTTGTGAAGATACAGGTGTAGTGAAGAGAAGGGCATTTATTCAGTAGAGGGTATTGGAGGTTTTATGCGCACTTCAAACGTCTATTTATGTATGTATGTTTGTTTTATCCAGTAATGCGTATGCTTGGATGGCTAACTTAACATATAAATTTGTTATATGAATGAAGAAAAACGGGCGCCTAAATTATATTTACTAGCTATTTTAGCTATGAAACAACCAAAGCTCTGCCAATATTGTGTCAATTATACCCGGTAGAGTGCAATTTCGCTTGGAACCGGACTTGAGATTGACGTTAAAAATGGTGAACAAGTCGATTTACTCGAAGCTAGACTTTCCCATTTTGTACAACTAGCGATTACTTGCATTTTCAGATTATGTTCTCTCAAACTCAGACCAATTAAAAATTCTAGACAAATCATTGAGTAGGAAAGTGAAGCCGGATTAAATACGCGAATAAGATAAGATGATTCATCATCGCCAAGGCAAAACTCTCGAAACTTGATATTAGAACTGTGGCTTCCTTTTGTGACGTATAAGTCCATTTATAGGAATTTCCCGAAAGGTTACGTGGTCCCTAGTTATACATTATAAACCTTCCTCGTGAATCACTCTATCTATTAAAAAACCGCATCAAAATCTGTTCCCTAGTTTGAAAGATTTAAGCATACGAGTACATAGGGACGGACAGACAGCGGCAAGCGACTTTGTTTTATAATATGTAGTGATGAAAGTGATGATGATAACTTAATAATAATTCTAAATAACAGACCGCAAGATGCACCAAGAAACATTAGCCTTATATCGGCATTGAAATATTTTGTAACATGAAAAAAATCTACTATATTTAACAGTGATCTTAGAATGACTTGATACCTACAGAATTTATTAAGTTTAACGTACAATCCCTTGAATCACGGCGTTTATATTTTGACTTTGTGTATTTATATAAATTAATTCACTTTTTGATACACTCTCCTGTCTTGTTATCAGCTATATCAATTAATATTAGGTTTAGAGTACGTAATTCTAATAAATCTGTTTGCCTTACAAATACACAAAAACAATACATCCTATTATAATCCTATAAGTAGAATGACTCGGCAATATAATGAATTGGCAAAGTTAAAAATGAACTTGATATATTTGTTCCCAGGTTGAGCCAATATATCACGATTCTTAGGGACATCCTCAATGTTGCTGTCCCACGATTATAGATTTTAAGTATCCGTTCAATATTACAACGGTAAATATTTATAGGTAATTAAGCTTTGTCCTCATTTGTAAAATTATTATTTTGTCTTCTTTTACTTTTCTTGTGCGCACATGTATTTGCGTTACAATTTAGATCGTGTTTTTATAATTTGTATAGTTTAAGTTGCATGGAATTGTAATGTGTAGTGTGTGAGAAATAAATAAATAAAATAATTTTATTAGTGACATTAATGTTAACTCAAACAAAGTATTAAACTACTTTTCGTGAAGGTTTATAAGTACTATATACTGGTGTTTTTAGAATCGTAGGCTTATTTCACTAAGCTATCTCTAGACAGTTCACTGAGTTGAAACAAAAGCGTGTATCAGGCATATACGTGGCACATTATACTTCAAGAATATGGTTTTGTTGTTGTATAATACGTAACTCAAAGTTTAAGATTTCAATTAGGGAGGCTTTGAAGTCAATATCGATAAAAAATATTGTCTCGCAAGATATTTATAGTCGTAAGACCAAGTAAGTTTTACCTCTGTAACCTCTACTATTTATTTTACATTATCAAATAAGTCGCCGAATTTGACATTACCTACATATAATTTAACTACGAATCGATTAATAGTTATTAAAGGCTATGCCAAGTTCTTATAAGCCAATAAAAATTACTATACATTAATGTATATTTTTATTCAAATAAAAGGGGCGCCAAAACTGACTGCAAACACATATTACTTATGTAGCTATACTCGAACTCTACATTTTCGAATAGACACTCGAACTAAACAGTCTTGCATAAGCAGACTACTTTCAATGTATTAGCAGTATTAGCTCGAATAGCAAGCTCTAGTAGCTTCAAATTTTGTAGTAGGTAACACGGATGTATTTAGCAATTTTGAATGTACAGCACTGCGAAGTTTCTCAAGTGAAGCATTAACACTATGATACTTATCAAAACTTGCTCAAACAATACGTGCTTCAGCCATTTTGTGCTCAGAACACACTTGCGACAAGCACTGGGTGAACTCAGTGAACTGGGTGTAGAGAAGGGGGGTTTAATTACTTTTTATCTTGAAATTTCTATGCTGAAGAAACGCCTCACTTCTGAGTATGGAGTACTTTCCTCTTACTGTTTTCGAAGTCTTGAATGTAGGTGAGCCCCCAATTCATATACTTTGAAGCATTGCCAACAACGGTCGTAATTATTACTGCATTTTTCCATTCTGTGTCACGTCTATGTTCATAAATAAAATTGTGTTTTTTTTAATGTCATTATTTATTATGAAAATAAATGTATTTGCATAGCTTATAGCATGGTACCTATTTTGCTATATGATGTGCAACAAGAAAATATAATACTGATTACACACTCATATTAGCCTATTACAGTCCACTTCTGGACGTACGCTTCCCCCGCCCAGGGTGTGCCACAACCGCCACAAGGCTACTGCAATGGTCTTGGTACATATTTACCACGCGGGCTGGGCAGGCGGGTTGGAACCCCCGAAAACCATTAATCGCCTCTTACGATACCCACAGGCAGACATGGAGTGGTATTGTTCTACTTTGCCGACACCACACGGCACAATACTGATTAATAAAGTTTAAAAGCTGGATAACGAAATGCATAAGTTAGATATTTGGTTTCCTCTTTTGCAGTTCGTTTTATGCACGATCTCTAAGTGGCATGCACGAGCAATTCAAATCCTTGAAAATCCGAAGTCTGAGTCTATCATATATCTCCCTAGCTGTCTAAGTTTATTGACACGTACTTTGGGCACAAATCTTCTCAAAGATAGTCAGCAGTTTTAAACTTTAGCACTAAGTCAGGTTTTAGCTATGCTATAAATCGGCATGCGAATTTCTAGTAAAATTTTACTATTTTTTTATGTATTTGAAAATACTACCTACTCAAAGTCTTATATACTAAACTCTTCTTTATATTTTTCAAAATTTATTACATACCTACTTATTTTCTGGTAATTGTATGTTGTATTGCATGTGTTTTGAATCCATAATAAAATTACAAATAAAACTGAGCCGGCAAGTTTTTATATAGGCATAGCACGTCTATTTCATGCAAATGATTATTCAAACTTTATTTAATAATATTAATCACCACCTACTACGGCAAAAGGTAAAAATACATAACTTTTATGATATAAAATGACACAAAACCTTTTGTTGAATGACCGAATAATGTTACCATCTTTTCGCTTAGACTTTTAAGAGACAACTTTGGAAATAAATCAGTAACACAGGCAGTGTTACAATTACCCTTTTTAGTAGACTTTTCAATATAATTTCAATCTTATAACTACCAGCTACGTTTCACTTTAGTTGGTACCCTATAACTCGTAGGGTACATTTGCCAAGTGTCCGTCGTATAAATTCTCTGTTATCTTTAACTTCAATGTTGAACTTTAGGTGACTTATTTGAAATTCCATGTGTTACTTGCACCACTCAAGTTGAAATTTTGTCTGGTAGAGATTTTTTTTATATATATTAAATAGGCTTACGCTTGACCACAACGCGCCTGATGGTAAGCACCGCTGCAGTCTAAGATGGAGAGCGCTTGCCTAGAAGAAACCCGTTCACTCTCGATTGAAGACCGCAAGATTATAGTTCATGGGGAACAGGGATTCAGGCAGGGAGTTCCACAGCTTGGCCGTTCGCACTATGAATGTAGAAGCAAAACGCTTAGTACGAGTTTTCGGCACTTCAACTATGAACCGGTGTCGCCTTGACGTTTCCTTGGTCGTCCGGTGGTAGAAGGGTGCTGGGGGAATTAGGTCGTGAAGTCCCAACTGAAGACATAGTAGAATGAATCACTTGTAGGATTATCGTAAAAATAAAATGTAATTTGTATTGCATAAACCTATCCGGGGCCGAACTCGGACCAATTATCGCGGCTACGCACTTCGCGATATTAATCAATGTTCTCCTCATAAATATTTATAACATTCTTATTCGACAATTGACAGAACGAATTCGAGTTTCCAAATCCATTCCGAAACCAGTCCGGCTCTGCTTTATTGAATAAATTAACTTTTATTAAAAACCCTGTTTGTGACCTGAATTTCCCAGAATTATCTATTCGAAATCATATTATCGAAGCGATAATCCAGGGCCGTACTAGAGACTTTCGATTACAACTTTGGAGTGCTCTTGTTACTGTATTCGGAAGTAGTTATGTTAGTAATTTTATTGCTTTTGTGAAATGAGAAATTTATTTACATTTTCCAATTTTTTGGTGTTTTGTTTTATTGTATCAAATAAAAAATAATTAATACCTAAATCATTCGAATAGTATAAGTTTCATTTATTAGCCATTACTTGTGTAATGGCCAATAAATGAAACTTAATTTAATCTTAGGCTTATGTCAGAAATATTCGGTAACTTTGATACCGTCGTTGCTAGATCGCATTCAACAAAATTAATGAAATATTAAATTGAAATGAGATAAAAATTTAGCTTAGCGCACTTAGACAATATGATTCACTACACGACTCTATATTTTCAATTAGCCGTTGTACTACAGAAATAGCTCATGTCCTTCTTCATACCCCAACTAACAAAAATAAACCTACTTTCGCATTAATAATAATATTATCTGGGATAGTTAATAATGTAGGCATCAAAACTTAGCTAACAAATATAAACTTACTTTCGCATTAATAATAATATTATTTGGGATAGTTAAAATGTAGGCATCAAAACTTAGATACTACTAGAAGTAAATACACCTAGGAAATTATAATTCAATTTACTATTCCGCTAACTATTATTCTGTGTATAGTTTTATCTCGCCTCAATCAACAATTACTACGTGACGTTTAACATCGCTATTAATCAGGTAGGGCCTAACAAACTTAATAACGCAGTCAGAGAAATCTTGGATCAGGTAAAAGCAGTACATATTGAAGGACGGAAAATTTAAGAGAAAGACCATTCAGCTGACATTTTAAGTTTGCAGCAGGTAACCCTTTAAAGGTCGAACGGCATAATTACAAGTTGTGACGGATCGCTCCGTCTGTTGTTTACTTAAACAGATTTGAAGGTCCTTTGGCCCAGAAAAGGGTTTACGCTGTTTGATAAGTATTTTCTAAATTCAACATTCTATTATACAGTAACCTTTATAATTTTAGGATCATCGATCTCATCTTTGTATAAAATATGCTACTTATGAATTCTTGAGTAAGTATCTACGCCAAATAGAACTTTTATCCATTGAAATTCTTATATAAATTTTGCCGAAAATAATTCGAGTATATGTCTGATTATATCTTCCGAAATGTATTGGATGCGATAACCTGGCGTCAGGAGGAAATGGTGTAATACTTTTTAAAGATGGCTATCGTATCTGCCCGTTTTAGGAAGTCTATGGATAACATCTTCTTATAATAGTATATCTACGCTACATAATTAATGTATGTTATTTGGGAATACAATTAATAGTTTATTTATACAAATTACGTAATTTTGTTTATCAAAAGGAACAGTTTTAAATTTTACGCATTGTTAAATAGACATTTCTTGTTTTTGTTAAAGGAAATCAAAAAGTTTGAAAACAAAGCACATAAGGTAGTACCTACAATAGCAAAAATAATACATTTTTGTATTAAGCATACATAAGATATCAATAGACAAAACTACAAAACTGTAACTCATCAAATAGAATTCCTTAGAGGCCAAAACTCCCATATGGTGCCTTATTAAAATCTTGTTGATAGCAAAGTCCGGGTTCCAAATTGCTTCCGCGTAGCGCTGACAGGAACCCAGCTGTCAAATGACAACGGTCCCTTTGGGTGACAGTGTGATCTATTATACAGTACGCCCCTGACTTGTAGACGCACCCTGTTTATAACCCTAAATTTGTTATTTCCAAGGACGCCCAGATGAAAGCTGAATTTTTATTTTCAGACAGAAAAACAGCGGGTAAACAATGGCCAAGCAGAGGGAAAAGATTCGATAAGTTATTCTGACGTAGACCAAAATAACAATTCAAAGAACCAAATGGGTCAAAACTTATAACAAAAAGTTTTGCCATAGTTTATTTACTCTTCAACGCTGAAGAATTGTTTAAAGTGCGTACGTAGCAATAATTTTATTGAATAAATTTCCATATAAATTCCAACTGATAAATGAATTAAATTAGGTTCCGTTGAAGTACCCAAATGAAAAGAACTTTACTTGCAAATTATCATATTTGCTACAATTATTTAAATTTATGATAATAACTTACATTTATCCCACTTCCGTCATTTCTAAGAAGGTCTATCTACCTTCACTTATAATTCACAAAGTCCATCAAGTTGAGTGGCATTATAGTGAGATTGTTCTCAGCAATCTCACAGACCACTGTTCTAAATGAGGATGTTAAGCTCCCTCTGAATCCTCTCGGAATCCCTTTTATTAAGAGGATAGTGTGATGTCGATGTTTTTGTTAAATTCTGTGTGATTGGGCGCTAATGTTGTCATTCTTTAAATCTCTATCCAAATGGTTTATATTTTCGTCTTAATCTATTCCTAAAGCTAAACTTTTACGAGTTGTATTCATAAATTATAAACTGATCTCGAGGATTTTTTTTACAAAATTATTACATTCCATAAAGATTTAAAGTTGTCATGTTAAAATATCGGAAGAGTATCGGACACTCAAACCCGCCCGGGGCCATTTTGTTTGCTGTTTCTTATAATACATCTCCAATACCTTCCGCCATTTGGAACTTTCAACAAAAAGCTAATTGAATGTTATCTGAAATGTTGCCTAAGTCTCCTTCTCAAACCGACAAAACTTGGCGAGTACTTCGATACTTTTATTATTACAAAACTTTTTCCTTGACAGGTCTTATCACAACAAGGGAACAAATTACATGATGACATTTATATTTTGTTTGCGGATGAGTATAAACATTCGGGGCTGTGCCGACATACATTATTAATATGTTCCTAACCACTTCGTAATAGCTCTTCGGGAAAGTCTCGGGCTTTATCGAGTTATTAGTGGTTTTCCTGAACCAATATCTCGTTGTATCTTAATATCTTTGATGTTTAATTGAATTGAAGTTATTAGTATTTAATAATCTGATTAGCTTTTTCTGTGTTAATAGATATTTTGTTTTAATGTTGTGTATTTAATTAAATTTCATTCTGGCTCATCTCTTACCATGTCGAAATTTATAGTCGCTGTCAGGGATTCGCACAATTATGTCTAATCAGTTTTGGTATTGTGGCGTATATGTATATAGGTATATATACTATGTTCCGTACTGATGCGGGGCTTCACTAGAATAAATCAGCTGCTCCTTCCGTGTATATCATAAGATGACTAAGGATCTGTCACTGGTCCTTAACATTTGGTCCCGATATATTAAACGTAGCTATGGAATCTCCTTTATCCTACTGCAGTTCTGGCAACTCCATTTCAGGAACATAGCCATGTGTTTAATTTGATAACAAAAAACAACTAATACCTACATACTTCTTTCTCATTTACTCGATGAGAAAGTATACTAAAGTATTTTCAAAGTTAATGACAATAATAAAAGTGGAATATGTACAATTTTATTAACATTTTTATTTACTATTCACGGTATGAGGAAAATCATGATCCCATTTTATTACGAAATATTAGTATTTGTTTGCAAAACATTGTAAAATTGCGACATCCAAACAAAGAATACCGTCTTGTAAGGTATTTTTTTTCTTCATATATCTAAGTATGTCTGATTCATAATACAATAAAAAATATATAAAACTACATTTGTATTACATTTCTTAGAGTTCCGGAACTCAAAAGGAAAACGGAACCCTTATATTATTTGTAGGAATAGGAAGTCCTTATGTAGGACCAATATATTCCGGAAAAGCGGCAGTAGGCTCACCCCTTACCTAACCACGTGGGACTTATTAGGCTAACTGGTGACAAGTGAGTGTGTCAATGCATACATACTTCTGCTCAACCTCTTTGGGGGATAATGGGCGTGACAATATGTATGTATGATTTAAAAAAAATCAAAATATAAAAATTCTTTATTGACAAATATACATCACATAAAACATTGCGGGTATCCTATTAAGTTAGTAAAAACAGGAGATCCTATTTAAGTGATAGCACATACATATTTGTCAACATTATTATATGTCTATCTATCTTAGTTTAAAATTTACTTTAACTACATAAATATAAAGTATTATTCTCCTAGATTAAACTAAATTAAATCAAATTACAAACAAAATGAAATTTAATTGATTGAATTGAAATGAAAATGATGCTCATGGTCCATCTGTCTGCCAAGCAAGATACGTCGAGCAATGTTACTTTACCATGGCAAAGGGCCCAGTGTGTTCATAGGTATATCGTTTCGCATTTACGTTCGTCATAGTAAAATATTTTTACAAAGCGGATAGATTAGGACTCTGATAGGTGAGATTTTGGCGTAATAAGTAAACTGTGGAACGGCAAACACTCGATGTATTGTATGTTGCACCCGTAAGAGCAGTTTTGCGGTGAGCGAACGGCCTTCGTAGGTGACGTTATCAAAATGAAGGGTTCCTATTGGTGGTATATCATGATAAACTCTTTAGATTCGATTGCGATACGACGCTATTTTCTCTAAATCAGATAGCGGCTCTTCCTAGCAATGCAGTGGAGTTATATTATATTCCATTAATAAAATGATGTACCTACTCAAAGTATAGACAAATCTATTTTAGTTTTATATTTACAAATATACAATAAGTATACAATTTCTATTTTTACAAATCTCTAAGTCAAAACCACTATTTTACATTACCTTCAAATATCTATTTTATATTTAAACAAGTGCACGAAGCTATATAATTGCCGGTATAAAAAGATACGAAGTCTTTTCCTCTGGCCAGTCGGTATTCTATAACCATGATGAAATCAGTGTTGATAACGGCATTAGTGACTCATCTGGCTTTGCAGATCTCATTTGCCCGTATGTACCGACTATTTTAATAAGCCATGTGTCCTTTATTCACCTTAGCTCTAATAATAGTCCGAGTCATGGATGTTTCTATACGTATCTATGTATTTATATACCGTTGCTTAGTACCCACGACACAAGACCTTAGGGATCTTAATGTGGGACTAGGTCAATGTGTTGTGAAGTGTGTGAATATAAAAAAATATAAAAATAGTCTTTTTGTTTACCAACAGGTTCCCATATCGAAATCTGGTATTGATTCTTGTGATAAGATTGATATTTTGTCATTGTAAATACCTTAGATTACAAGCAATTTATTTAAATCTTTAAGCACGATCTTTAATTTAATACTGTCGCTATTTTACATATTTTTGTTTTAGGGATTTCGATAAATACCCTTAGACTTGTTGGTTGACTAAGACTTGTTTGTAAGGTTGCATTGCTATGATGCCAACTAATACAGTTTTAATATTATACGAGTACAGCAAAAACAGTTTTTGATAGTGTTTATATTATAGCACATGTAACTCATATCTAAATTGTAATAATTTAACATTATCAAAATGTATTTCTTTGTGCATTCAGAAAACACTGATTCGTCATCTACTTCCTTGACTGCTAGTACATCGGCATCGGCATCAGTGACATCAAGTTCGTCAGCAACTGCAAGTACATCACCATCACCAGATGGTGAATCCCCGAGTACAGGACCTGAAACAAGTAATTTTTTAACTTTGTGTTTTACCATAAATATTTAAATTAATAGTATACATCATATTGTTCTTTTATATTTAGCGCCAATATGCCCTGAAAATCAAGAATATAATTCCTGTTCTAATGGAGGATGCGGAAAAACAAACTGCTCTCAACTGAGTCAACCAGATATTTGTATCGACCCAATTGAGTGTGTTGGAGGATGCGTCTGCAAGAGAGGATATCTCCGTGCATCAAATGGATCTTGTATTTTAGCAACTGAATGTGAAGGTAACTAATGATAATCGTTCTGTGGCGAAAAATCGTTTGCATTCTGGAAGCTAGATGTTCGCTCTACATGTGGATATGTGAATAATTACCTAATTACAATTCGAAAACAATATTTTGCAAGAATTTAGCAAATCGTACTGGCCAGCATAGATATTTTGTTTAGTAGCCGGTAAATCTGTACTATGTAATTCGCTTTCATGACTAGTATTCCTTTTATATAACAAAATAATATTTTCAGGTGTGTGTAGTGACGACCAATATATAGATTCTTGTCCGGCAATTTCATGTGTGGCCCATACATGTCGTGATGCTGGTTATCCAATCGCTTGTCCGTTTATTAATCCTGAGTTTGGATGCCCTGGAAGTCCAGCATGTGTATGCAAGAGTGGGTTGCTTTTAGATGACAATGGCAAGTGCATTCCTGAAGGAGAATGCCGTAAGTAGTAAATTTTGGTACAATGTTGTTGGACGTTGATCCTAATACAATTAAATTAGAACTGATATGCTTAAATATCTTTTATTAGGACTTCCACTTCTTTCACTTGAATATTACATTTTATTATAGAGCTAGGAGGGCGTTTCACTTTCAATATTTGTTTTATTGTTGTAGCCTCATGTGGAGGAGACCCTTATGCTAGACCGAGCTCAAACTCCAACAATTGTGGTAATCGTTGCTCGGACTACAATAGTCCAAATGCATCTTACTGCGATCCAACTCTTTATAGTTATAATCTTTGTGTTTGTATCCCTGGCTATGTTTATGATGATAAGACCGGCAAATGCGTCCTTCTTGAGCAATGTTGTGAGTACTTTTTTTATTACTTAAGATTCTTATCTTAATATTTTGTTACCGATTTCTTCTAAGTTAAACTAATAATACTTCATGCAATAATAGGTACATAATTGTAGTAATATGTTTATTTATTTTCTGAGCCCAGGTCGCTTACTCGTATCTTCTACTATTGGATATAATTTTAGCTCCTTGTGGTGACAACGAGGTTTTAAATGAATGCCCAATAACGTTATGTGAACCAAAGACCTGCGCTGAAGCTGGATATGATGTTGTATGCCCCGTAATCAGTCCAGGACTTCCCTGTCCTGCCGAACCGGCCTGTATTTGTAGAGATGGATACTTGAGGAACAATAATGGGATCTGTATTCCCAAAAATGAATGTCGTAAGTAATGAATTTCGGTATAATTAATTAAATAAAATAAACATTTTTGAAGTATACATTTTTATTTCATTAATTATACCAAAACATGTGCGGTTTACCAGATTTATTTTATTGCATGTTTTGTTTAATGTCGAGCTATAAGTTCCAATTTATATGAAATATTTTTTTGGTTTTCAGCATCTTGTGGCGGTGATGAAAATGCCGTTCCTGGCTGCGGAAACTGCAACCCACAATGTTCCAATCTTAACAGTACAGAACAAATATTCTGTATCCAAATATGCTATGTCAATGGATGTAATTGCAAACCCGGATATTATTACGATAGTAATATTAAAAAATGTGTACTTCCTGAGCAATGCAGTAAGCATAGTTTTATAATGCAATTTTATTTCATTAGAAACTAGTGGACGCCCGCGACTTCGTCCGCGTGGACTACAGAAAAAACAAAATGTTGAAATTACCCGGGATAAAAAACATTTTCCCGGGATAAAAAGTATCCTATATATTAAGCGGGACCTGTCACAATATATTCCTGAAAACTGCATCGAAATTGGTTCAGCCGATTCTGAGATTAGCGTGCGCAAACGCACAGATAAACCGACAAACAGACAAAAATTCCAATAATCATTCTTTTGGGTATTATTTGGGTACGCGTTGATAAAGGTCTCCTATAATATTTTTTCTCATATATCTTCCATGTACAGACAGCGACCCGTTACATTTTTATTATATGTATAGATAGATAATAGTTTGGTTATCGGAAATATTAACCTCCAGTATTTTCTTCTTTTATTTTAGCACCAACATGTAAAGCTAACCAAGTGTATTCCAATTGTTCAAACAGCTGTAGCTTACAATTTTCTCAGTCTTGTTCAAGCTCAGGCGAACCTCCCTCTTGTACTGATGTAGCACCATGTATAGGTGGGTGTATTTGTGCAGACGGTTATAAAAGAGCTGATAACGGAACTTGTATACCTTCTGATCAATGTAGCAACCGTAAGTACGCAATTTTTTCATTAAAATTTAACTAATTCACCCAATACTATTTGGTTTGTGTGCACAAATAGTATCTATTTATTTTAAATATAAATAATGGTGGGTAATTATTTATATATTTTTTAATACTTAGTAGAGGGTAGTTAATTCTGTGTAGGTAATGTGTTGGGTTTTAGAGTTTCATAATAATTAGTGGTTTACTAATTTACTAATTTCTATAATCCTGAGGATGCCACGGTTGTCAGCGAAACATATGTAGATTATTAATCTAGTTTTTGATTTCGGAATAGTGCAATGTATTGTCTTGCGTGCTGGGTGCTCGGGTCTGGTTTCTCGTGGCGATTATAGTTAGTGCAAGTGCCTGTTTTCGCAGTTATGAGTTATCAGATCCGAGGGTCAGTGGAGGGTGTAGGGCCCGGTGGTGGGCGCACCCATAGTGAACGTAAGTACGCATTTATTTCATGGTCAGTATTTAAATTCACTTATATTTACTTAGCTACATAGGTATATAAAGCATTATGCTCATATTTGTTTCAGCTCAATGTGGTGAACATGAGACTATAAACCAATGTCCGATATTAGAATGTAAAGCAAAAAGTTGTTCCCAAGCTGGTTACCCACCTCTATGTATAACTATAAGTCCTGGACTGGGATGTCCTGGAGGACCAGGATGTTTGTGCGATGACGGATATTTAAGAAATGATGACGGCATATGCATACCTAAAGGAGAATGCCGTAAGCATATTTCTTGATTATTTACTTAGGTTTAGATTTCATAAGTACAAGCAGCATATGAGCTTGTCAATATAATATTATTATTGTCATGTACAGTTTAATGGGCCTTGATATACATATAATGAGCATCGACTTGGATTAGTTATTTGTTTTGTTTCATTACTAATATAAAAAATTTAAGCGATGCAGTTGCAATAACGAGAGCTTTTTAGAGACTTGATTACTTTTTAAAAATAGTTTTTCTAATATTGTAAAATTATTTTCAATATTTTGAAATACCCATTATTTATCTTGAACAACCTATAAAATGGCATACTTAAATAAATCTGTCACTACTTTTTACATTTCCTATACAGGATGTTTTTTTGTTGCCACCATTAACGAAGGGTACGTACTCTATACATCAAATAAAGTAAGTTTATGCCAAAAAAAATGTTGGGAAACTATGTAAATTTTTTTGAACTTTTTTTTTTAATTACTTGATCAGGCGAAATTTATAGTGTCCAGTGTTTATGCTAGTTTTTTCATAGACAGATATTAATTATTTCTCGTGAAAAAATCTTGCTACACGCGTCAATGTGCATTTATTCAGAAAAACGCAGTCTATTTACTCAACTTTGGACCCTAATATTTTTGAAACCAGACACTTCCCAGGTATGCTTCCATGGAGAAAAATGATCGTGATGATGAGGAAATTCCGTAGTTTTCGGGAACGTTGACGACCAAAAATCACCCTGTATAATTGAAAACAATTGAAGATTATCTGATATGCAAAAAATCTCTCAAGATTGATTTATTGAAATTGGTTGTTAAGTAATTACCTACTTGAATATAAGTAGTTATTTTTTCTTTATACAGGGTGCAACAGAAAGGGTATGTTAAGCGAAAAGCTATATAAATAGCCCACTATAGAGAACCTATTTCCAAAATTTGAGACTCGAAATCACATTTTTATTTTTCAAGATTGTATGAAAATTCCTGAGATAATTAAAAATTCTATCGGGAAAAATAAACATGTGATTTCGGGTCTCAAATTTTGTGGATAAGTTCTCTACAGTGGGCTATTTACATAGCTTTTCGCTTAATATACCCTTTTTGTTACACCCTGTATATACGGATGTTAGATTATAACGATTTCAAAGAATCGACGCAACAAATTTGATTGAGTTTTCTACCAAATTTGTTTATTCACAGCATCGTGCGGTGGTGATGAAAACGCTTACCCCGGCTGCGGAAACTGCAACAAGCAATGTGCCGACCGCAACAGTACTGAGCCTATATTCTGTACCGAAATATGCTATGAAAACGGATGTAACTGCAGAGATGGATATTATTATGATCCAAATATTCAAAAATGTGTTCTCCCTGACCAATGTAGTAAGTTAACTTGTTAACTAGAAATTATTTTCGAAATGATCATGTTTGATGCTTTATCTACCTATAATTCTAGTCATAAAATTGTTAAGTACCTAGATTCTATATATTTTTTTAAATATAAGTTGCTTGGCAGTCCCTGTTTGTATAATGTAAGTCCGCCGAATAAAGACAATATTCTTTTGAATAAACATAACACAATAGCTTTAACGTTATATTTAATTAGATATTTAAATTCAATGAAATGCTGATGAACAGATACGAGTATCTAAGCATGAAAATTTTACTTTAACAATGCTGACGCGCATGTTAAGGTAAATGTATAATACAAACAAACATACATAGGTACATAAACACACGCCTGTGTTCTCACAGTACAGTAGGCAGAACTGCATGAATGAATATAGGTATATATATTTTTGTATTTATACATACATACATACATATAAACGACTGGTCTAGTAGGTAGTGACCCTGCCTGCGACGCCATAGGTCCTGGGTTCGAATCCCGGTAGGTGCAAACATTGATATGATGAATATCTTTGTTTCCGAGTCATGGGTGTTTCTATACTTATCTATGTATTTATATACCGTTGCTTAGTACCCACGACACAAGATCTTAGGGATCTTACTGTGGGACTAGGTTACTGTGTTGTGTAGTGTGTGAATATTTATATTTATATATTATATTTATAATCACGCCTTTATCCCTTACGGGGTAAGCAGAACACCAAAGGCCGATAGAACCACATGTTGCCACTTCTGACCAATTTTGTGGGTATAGTTGAGATGTACAAGTTCAGTTAGTAGTGACAGGTGGTCGGCCCATCGCCTACAAAACACAAAGTCCCTCTTGTCTTGTCCCTCTACTGACTTGTACAGTATTTTGTATTTATTCTAACTCAATATTTTTGATAACTGTAATAATTTCGCCATGCAATACATCATTCTGATGTTCAAGGTCTCCTATAATATTCTATTCTCATATATCTTCTATGTACAGACAGCGATCCGTTACATTTTTATTATATGTATAGAAGAAGATTTTTATTTCAGCACCAACATGCAGTGCCAACGAAGTGTATTCCAACTGTTCGAATAACTGCAGCCTGGTGTCTTCCCAGGAGTGCTCAGGCGAGTCACCATCCTGCACCTATGCCCCTTGTAAAGGAGGCTGCATCTGTGCCGACGGATACCGTCGAGCTCAAAATGGAACTTGCATACCATCTGAGCAATGTGAACCTCGTAAGTGCGTCGAACTTTGTTTTGTTTAATAATGTGTGTTCTTCAAAGAACCTTGTTGTGTCAAACTATGTAAATTATACCTAAACTAGTAATTTACTCAAGCAAAATGGTTATAATTCGAACTTTTTTCTTGCTCATTGTATATTTTATAGCTGCTATATTTTTTTTCTTTTAGCAACATGCGGACCAAACGAAACTCTGAACTTGTGCCCGATACTTGATTGTCAGCCAAAGACGTGTGATCAAGCAGGTTTTACTCCTCTATGCATTCGAATAAGCCCTGGCATCAAATGCCCTGGTCAGCCAGGCTGTTTGTGTAATGATGGCTATTTAAGAGATAAGGATAATGTGTGCATTCCCAAGGAAAACTGTCGTGAGTACCTACTTCTGATTCATGTTAAATTGTAACGTCATCTGATTATTTTGTTTTAATTTACTATTTTTTAATATTAGGGGTCATTCTTCACCGAGTCTCTTTAGGTTTATAAATGTAAATATGTTTTAATAAACTAACTTCATCCGCGTGAACCCTTCTGCCCTTCTCCGTTCTCTTAACTATATTGTGTATGCAAAAATATTGGTTAAGAAAATAAAGCGTATCGTCGTCGTCTTCAGCCTATCACAGTCCACTGCTGGACGTAGGCCTCCCCCAGGGCACGCCACAAGGCTACTGCCACAGGGGGGTTTTGCCCATAGTCACCACGCTGGGCAGGCGGGTTGGTGACCGCAATGTGATTTTCGGACTATGTTGTCAGCACGGGAGGCGCTGCTGCCCACCTTCTGGAAACCCTTAATCGCCTCGTACGATACCCACGGGCAAGCAGGGGTGGTACAAACTTTACTCTGCCGGCACCACGCGGCTAAAAGCGTATATTCACTTATTTACTTAACCAATCTTTTTGTTTGTAACAAACAAACAAACTTACTAATTTATAAAATTAGTTGGGATAAGCCTCACTTGCACCAACTCCTTAACATTCTTATTATTATTGAATATCGTATACAGTCACGACTTCTCTTAGGTAGGTACTGTTTATTTTATTTTTTTATTAAAATCGAATACATTCTTCGCAAATTCTTTAATATAACTACTAACTACCTATACAGGATGTAACAAAAAGGGTATGTTAAGCGAAAAGCTATGTAAATAACCCACTATAGGGAACCTATTCACACATAAATGATGATGATTTCGAATCTCAAATTTTGCAGATAGGTTCTATACAGTGGGCTATCTTCATAGCGATTCGCTTTGAATTTGATGCAAGTGAGATTAAAGTTAGATTATTCTATTATCTTATATATAAAATTCACGTGTCACAATGTCAGTTGCCATACTCCTCCGAAATGGCTTGACCGATGCTTATGAAATTTTACTAGCATATTCAGTAGGTCTGAAAATCGGCTACTTTTTCATATCTCATACTACGTAATAAGCGACATCCCTGCGAGCATAGCCGCGGGCAACAGTTATATTATATTACTAGTGGACGCCCGCGACTTCGTCCGCGTGGACTGCAGAAATCACAAAATGTCGATATTCCGGGATAAAAATATTTTCCGGGATAAAAAGTAGCCTATGTGTAGCCAAATTTTATTAAAATCGCTCCAGCCGTTTTTATGTGAAAGAGTAACAAACATCCATCCATCTATCCATCCATCCATACTCACAAACTTTCGCGTTTATAATATTAGTAGGAAGTAAGATAAGATATTATACATCTTTTCAAAAGAACGAATAGGTAAGTTGACTACTAAGTTGAAGTTACGAGTACTTACCCTAATGTTTTTTTTTTCTATTTTTTTTAAAGGGGCTTTTTACCCATGAGGGTATGTCAACCCCATTGTATCACCTTATTTTATAAAAAGATAAACATGCTATTATTAACCTACTGATGCAGGACTGTGATTAGCTTGCATAACATAATAGCACAAGTAGAAATCGGCTCAGAGAGAATTGTTTGCATGATTCCTACATCGAACAAATTTATCTTAAACTCCCTCATCAATAATTCTCTCTCACTATTCTCTCTCACTTTGGTTTTTGATACATTCAACCAACAAATGTTGCACATCCTCTATTTTATCACATGTATCACAATTAGGTGTATCCGATTTTTTCATGAGATATGCAAATTTATTTAATGGAATGTGCCCAAAACGGAGCCTCATTATCAATTTTACATAATTATTTTCTACTTAATTTAACGTTATTGAACCAAGGGATACGAGGTGGTTGTGGTTGTATTGTCCTATACCATATATATCTCGAGATCTTTCATTATAAAAATGTTTCCAATTGTGATAGTTTTTTTTTTTTTTGTGAGCATTTCCGAGAAATCGGGTTCATAGGTAATTACATTACCTTGTGATATGCTAGATTTAGCTAACCTATCAGCCACCTCGTTGCCACTCAAGCCTACTAATATAAATGTTGTGGAACCCATTGAAACCTCACAGAAATACCCTTATTCTGTAGCATGATGATTTCCTCTAAAATTCTATAGGCTATCGGTACACCTCTATGACCAGAGGTACATACCGTACCCTAATGTTGTAGACGAGTTTTAAAATATCAATTTTCAGCCTCTTGCGGTGGAGACAGCAACGCTTACCCTGGCTGTGGAAATTGTAACCCACTATGTTCTGACATCGGAAACCCTGATTCAACTGTATGTACTGATATATGCTACACTAATAGATGCAATTGCAGAAAAGGATATTACTATGACAGCAACACTAAGAAATGTGTTCTTCCTAACCAGTGCAGTAAGAATTTTATTACTATTTATTTTCATATCATATAGGACGATCAAATGGATCGAATCAAAATAAATTTTATCTGTATTTCATTTGGGCATTCATCTTTTTTTACTTTGCTCTTAAATTATTTTTCTTTTACTTAGTACCTATTTTACTTTGTATACATACTTTACTATACTCGTAGCATACTTTTACTTAGTATATATTGTCCTTCAATTATGGGCCAGTTTAAAACAAAGATTATTGTATTTTTAGCCGAAACCTGCAAAGTCAACGAAGTATATTCAAACTGCTCTAACAGCTATTGTGGTCCTCGAACCTGCGCTGACGTAGGCGGTCCTCAAATTTGTACTTCGGTATCGAGTTGCACAACTGGTTGCGTTTGCGCAGATGGATATGTTAAAGCTGATAATGGAACATGTATATTGCCTAGTCAATGTCCGAGTAAGTAAATATATTTATAGGCTGTTTTATACCTGTCGGATACTACATTTTATTTTACTTAGGTCCAGGTATAGCTATATAATTATAAAATAGATGATACCTACTAAGCGATAAACACAGAAATTATTCATTAGATTCTGTTCCGGATTTCACCTGATTATACTAATAAAAGATCAACATGTTATTGCATTTCAAAGTTTGGGCTTTCAAAAATATGTTAAATTTAAAACAATTAAATAGAAATAATAAACCATTAGGACAATGCGATGTATAATTATGTTTGAACAGATGTTTTTCTTAACAATAATTAGGTACGTCAATTGGGACTTTCGAATAATAAGTCATTATAAAATATTTTGTTTGCCAATCGTGGCTATAAAAGTTATATACCTTTTAATATTAGGCGCTTGCTTTAATTTCGTCAAATAATTTGACAATAAGAAATCTGAAATACATGTGTAAACAAATCGCGGATTATTGTTTTTTCATGACTCATGATCTGCTGAAACCGATAGGTTATGGTTATGGCAAGGTTATAGTCTATTTATAAGTTTTGATTGCAAAGTCTGTAGGTAGCGTTTGTTGGATTCTATTTAGCATTTCTAAATAAATTTTCACACAATCCATCCATTGTTTCTTTAGTTTACTTTATTCTGTTTTCAAACCAAAAAATGTTAGTTATAGTGACGAATATGGGCTGAGATGAAGTTTTAAGCAAATTTATCTAGCCAAACGTGGTAAATGAGAGTTTGTTGCTAAAATCATCGCTTCACCCGGCGTATGGAGTTTGAGCTCCATATTCCCTGCATATCTAAAACATATATATTTTTCAGCACCTCAATGCGCTGAAGGAGAAATATACGATTCATGCCCTCGAGTGGAATGCGATGCGGAATACTGCCCCTTATCAGAAAATGATCCTCAATCTTGTCCAATACCTATTGTGTGTGGACCTGGACGGTGTACCTGCGGCTTCAACAGCCATCGTGATAGATGCACCGGCAAATGTATCCCTACTTCAAGCTGTCGTAAGTATCGTAATTTTCGAACACGCATCGCGCTGTCTGTCCCCATGTTAAATCTTTAAAACTACGCAACAGATTTTGATGTGGTTATTTTTTAATAGATAGAATGATTCAAGAGGAAGGTTTAATGTACTAGGGACACGCCCCAGATTCGCACGGATGTAATGCCCTTTTACGAGGACGAAGTCGTGGGCGGCCGCTAGTAAATATGGGACAATGAACTAGCAACTTGTTACTGATCTGTTATACTCATATCAGCGAATGGGAGGAAGTCTGATTTTTTTGACATGTTTCCTTCGAATAGGTACGTAATATTCATGAAATTGTTGTTTCAGCACCCTTCCCCTGCACTGGTCCTCATGAAGTGTACAATAGCTGTCCACCCACGTGTCCTGGTGAAACGTGTACAGATTATATCGAGAAAATAGGCTGTCCTAAGTTTAACATTCTAATTGTGGTGCCATGCGCACCTCAGTGCAAGTGTGAGACGGGTTACTATAGGAACTCTAATAATACTTGTATCCCTGCTTCAGAGTGTGGTAAGTAGTGGTGTGAGGTGATAAGATGTCTATTGGAAACCTATCGGCTTTTAATTGATTATGTACATTTAAAAAGTGTCTATTTCTTTTCATGTATATTATGTCTAAGGTATAATATATAACACATATGAATGATATTATGAGATAATAAATTCTTATACCATTTCGCCGATAGCTCTTAGTATACAATATTCCTTAGACACAATTAATGTACCTAATATTTTCACTGTCACCCTGTACCGTATTTGACTAATGTGCCTACGTAGTTTTTAAGATCATTATGTAACTAACCCTGTTTGAGCAGGTATTATCACCGAGTTAATCAAAATAAATTTATTACCTTTTCATCATTGGTTATTAATTCTTATTTGAATTTACAAGCTGCTGACAGTAAGTAACTTAAAAACATGATAATATGGTCATGTTTATTGAGCCTAGTATTGCCACGAGTTTACCATATGTCAAGTTTATTTATTGCAATCTGAATGTTTGTATCTTTACAATTTAGGGCCTATTTTTCCAATGGTCAGATAGCCTATCTAGAGTATAAAGTTCTCTATAACTTGATCAAGAAGATCAGCATCAACTATATCCTTCAAATAAGCTATTTGACCATTGAAAAATTGGCCCCAAGTTAAATAATAAACGATACGACGAACTTTAAAACTATAACTATATCTTAATGAAAGGCTTTTATGTCAAGTAACCTCTTATGTAGTCACTTAAACGACGACACGAAACCTGTTCTATGTAGGTATAGGACCAAAAGACGATATATGAAAATGTACCGATGAAACCAAAGTCACCTGCTTGAATGTCATGCCAAAAAATAAACTTTCAAAATTCTAAAAGCAGGTACATCAACTACAGTACCCTCAAACAATGGTTCTTCTTCTACTCCAGTTAACAGTGAAGAAGCTTTTAATAAACTGGTAGCAAGTAGCCAAGAGTTTTCAACAAAATTCCTTTACGTAAGTACGAGTAAGTCTATCCATACTACTGTAGTATATTATAGGGTGTAACAGAAGGGGTATGCTGTAAAACTTACCCTATATACTTAGACAACATATCCATAAATATGAAAGAAGTAATATTTTAAGTTTTCTATATAGATATATTAAAACTACTTAGTATGGTAACGTTCATACAACTAAAATATACATAGAATCACGCCTGTATCCCTTACGGGGTACGCAGAGTACCAAGGGTCGATAGGACCACATGGTGTCACTTCTGACCAAATTTTGAGGATATAGTTAAACTGTACAAGTTCGGTTAGTAGTGACATGTCATCAGCCCATCGCCTAACTAACAACTAAAAAAATTAACTGAAATTTTTCATTTCATTCCACAAAAATCTGACGCCCATTCCATTGCTTAATTTAAATAAAATTGGCACTACTTCAGTTAATGTTTTGGAATGTTTTAGGAGCTAATTCAGGAGAACCCGGAATCTAGTGTAATATGTTCCCCGATTTCCGCTCTCGTACCAATTGGAGAATTAGCCCCGTACACCAATGGTACGGCGGCTGCACAATTAAGTGCTCTGCTTGGTATCTCCAGTGGTGATGAGGTATGTGCTTATGGGAACAGTAATCTGCCAGTGCTTGAATTCCATAAATTTCCGAAAGCTGATTGAAAATCGGACCCTTTCCGCAATGTAGTAATCCAAATCCGTTACTTTAGAGTCTTAATAATACTACAATTTGATATAAAAATAGAGTATTGACATTGATCGCCCGATTTTTCTCATGAATTTGGGTGCATTGAAAGTGTATTGAAAGGTCAGGGTAGGCCAACTTTGAAATTTAATATCACAGAAATTTTATGCATGTCGTATCTATGATTAATGCTTGGTTATTGAGCTTACTATTTCAACCTCGACTTAAAGATTAACTATCAATATTAATTCTTATAGAAAATGAATATCAGTGACCAAATCTATACCAATTTTTTATATTGCCATATGGTGTGCCACTGCTGAAAAAAGGGCATTCGATTCATTTCTGCCTGAGTGGATGGACGTAGCCTAGGATAGAAGTGGAAGTACAAGATGGAGGAGCTTTGGCTCAGCAGTGGGGTTGAACTAAATAAACATAAAAAGCCATGTTTTATTTTCAGGTTCGATTAGCGTTCACAACTCTATTCGATACGTTCCAGTCCCAAGATAATATAGATTTCACATTGTCCGCCAGAGTGTATGGTAGTGCCAGTTACCCATTTACGTCTCAGTTCTTGAGTGATACGCAGAACATTTATCAGGCTGCAGCGGAAATCGTTGACTTCAATAACCCGACGGAGGCAGCTAATGAAATCAACACTTGGGTAGGCTTGATATTTTTAACTGGTTGGATATTTTTTTATTCCGATTTTTATAAGAAACAAAAACCAATAAAAAACGTATACAAAGATATGAACCGAAAACCGAAGAGGTATGTCTAGTCTAGTCATAAAAGTAAGCTTTTCGTTAAAAACTAGGTGATGAGTTCCATAGAGAGACATAATATGTACCTATTTACTAAAATGATTATTATAAAATTAGTAATAAAGAAATGGAAAAAATTCTTATATGATTATATTAATTTTGTTAAAAACATACTATTATAAATATATAAATATATTATTTTAATTTTTAGGTAGCAAATCAAACTAATGATCGTATAACCGATCTTGTATCCCCTGATATGTTGAATTCCGACACCAGGCTTGTACTAGTAAGCGTAATATATTTTCTGGTACGTATCACATTTAGATTATTTTTTTCTGGAAATCACATGTTTATTTTTTCAGATAATATGGAGAATTCTCAAACTCGAGAATATTCATACAATTTTGTAAAATACACACATACATATAGACACGGCGTGTCCCCAAAATTAAAAATAAACATGTGATTACGAGTGTAAACTTTGCAGATATACTCTATAGGTATATAGGTAGTGTGCTTTATTCATAACCTACCGTAGTTATGTGAATATCATATGCCTAGCATGTATGTCCTCATTTATTTTTATTTTAGTTGTAACACTATTATATTTACAGGGTAAGTGGCTGTTCAAATTTGATATTGCAAACACAATCGATAGAGACTTTTATGTAAACGAAGATACGACAATTCAAGTCAAAACGATGTATCAGAAAGGAAAATTTAATTACGTGGATAGTCCTGATATCGGAGCACAGGTAAGTAAAGTAATAAGTTGATAAAGTAATATACAAAACTTATATAAATTCTACTACATTATAAAATTGTAGTTAACCATGGTTCATCATCATCATCATCAGCCTATTACAGTTCACTGCTGGACGTAGGCCTCCCCCAGGGCACGCCACAAGACTGCCATGGGGGGTATTTGCTCATAGTCACCACGCTGGGTAGGCGGGTTGGTGACCGCAGTTTGTATTTTGGACTATGTTGTCAACACGGGAGGCGCTGCTGCCCACCTCCCGGAAACCCTTAATTGCCTCGTACGATACCCACGGGCAGACATGGTTAATGTTAGTTAATTTGTGAATATATTTATAATTTCCACGGCAAAATGCACATTTCGGTATTTTATCCTGATCAAATTTTGGAACCTGAATTATAAGAGAACTGTTTGCTTTTTAGAGTTCCAAACTCAAAGGTTCCGGATCTTATTGTTTTTCCTACGCTGTATGTCCATCTGTCACTAGGCTGCATCTCATAAACCATGATAGCTAGACAGTTGAGATTTTCATATATGTATTTTGTATGTTGCCGCTATAACAACAAATACTTACTACTTATGTAGTACCCTTAAAAGTATAACTTTAGAGGTATAATTTTTAACCCTAAATTCTTTGTACTGTTTTCAGCTAATAGAACTGCCCTATCTGAATCCCAACTTCACCTGCACAATAATCCTTCCACATGACATCGAAGGCATCGACGCAGTAGCCCAAGCTATACAAAACCAGACGTTACTGAACAACGCTATTCAGGGTTACAGTAATGTTACAGTCGAACTTTATTTACCAGCCATCAATATAACTACTACAATTAATCTACAAACTATATTAGAAGCGGTATGATTTTTTTACGATATCCGAGATATCAAACCCAGATTTCTCATATACTGAACAACTAGGGCCTTACTAATATAAATATATTTTAAGCATTGTCTAATATAAACACTGTTTAATTTGACAGGTATTCCATAAAAACTTTGCTGTCAATACATGTGTAATATGTATGTACTCGTATGCATAATGGGCATGTAACTTTAGACGTCGTTTATATGAGGTTTATTCGGGTCTATTAGTAGCATCGCCATTTGTTGGCGTTGACAAGTTGACAGACGCTCCAACTGTCATTTTACTATGGATTTGACAAATTCTGATCATAACTTAGCGCTTATAAGCTTTCGAGAAACCAGCAAATTCTGTTTTTTACGGAGAGCTCATTTTCTTACAATTTACTTGCAGGATGATGTCACGGAAATATTTAACCCCAATAATAATGAAATAAATGGAATATTAGAAAATCCTTCAGAAAACCTTTATGTCAGTACTGCAATTGAAAAAGCTTTTCTTAAAATGGATGAAGATGGCTCCGAAGCTGCAGCAGCAAATGGTAGGTGTAAAATAAAGATACTACTACTTTATCAAGAGATAGCAGAGAGAAAATATAAATATAATTATGATGAGTATAACAAATGGGGTATGTCAAGCAAAAAAATTGCAGCTGATTTAAATGGGAATTTAAATCAGATGCTTAATTTCTTTGACAGATTCTCTGTGATGCGCTATTTTGCAGCATTTCGCTCAACATACCTTTCTGTTACATTTTGTATAATTTATACATCACCAATATACAGCTTTCAGCAATATAAGATCTTTATCATCACGAAACCAGGATAGGATTGAGGATCTTTATATTCTTGAGACCAACATTTTTTTTCTATAATTTTCACAATAAAATCAATTTATTTACAGCAGTGGTAGTCAGCACGAGAGCTGTAGCATCACAGCCTCTTCAAGATATTATTTTCAGAGCTAATCACCCATACATAATTCTCCTAAAATATCTGAATACGGTTATATTTCTCGGGGCGTTTAAAAAACCTTAAGGTGAAATGTGTATTTTATGTACTGAACTTAATACTAACATTAAATGTTTGTAATACCCAATAAAATTGACGATGATGTAGTTTTCTTAAATACCTTAACACCATCTTAAATTTTAGCCAGATAACTGTATTTAAAATATTTATCAGTTATTTTTATCCCGTAGCTTACTTGTCCTGAAACGAATTTCATTAAAATAATTTATAAATTGATCATAAAAAATTAATACATGTATGTTACACTTAAGTATAAAGTTGCTACTCTGTCGTGGTAGGTTAAACCTGTAAAGATAGAAGTAAGGTATGAAATAAATAAATAAATAAATAAATACCTACCTGATGACATATGGGTAATTTACTTTCTAACATTACCTTTTCATTATAAAAATTTAAGTACACGTTTATTTAAAGTCACTAGCCAAGCCTGTAACGCATATATTTGATTTAATAGGCAGTACTATAAGTGCAAGGAGTTAAGTAATGTAAAATTTTGCATTGACGTTCGCTTTCATCACGACATATTCTCCAATGGCAGAGGGCGTAGACAAAGTAACATAATTCTCGATCGAAATTACAGAGTTTTGTCATAAAAACATTTCTTTCAACAGAAAGCTTTAATTTAGAGCGGGTGATATCACCAGGTCATTGTTTTATTCATACATTATACATACCCATGTCTTCTAATTATGCATGTCAGTTGCATCTTTCTTTACAATGTCAGCAAAATAGTTCGTACCTACAATGTCGACTACACCCGGTACTGTCACCGACTTTCCAGCAATTCTCTATCGATTCGTAACTTTTTTTTTTTTTTTTTTTTTATAACTTTTAGCCTTGGTTGTAACAGCTCTAGCTGCAACTGTTGAACCTATGGAAGATATTGTAATATTTAATGCTAACCACGCTTACCTAATAATACTTAAATTCAACGGAATTGGAATTTTCTATGGAGAATTTACGGGATATTAAGAGGTGAAATGGGATATGATATTTTTATCTTTTTTATGCTTACCAGCTCACCATAAATTTTTAAATAATAGATAATGTCCATAAACTTCATAATCATTGCCCAAGTTTTAGGAGCCGTGGTTTATCATTAAAATTCCTATGTATTTCTCATTATATTATTATACAACTGCATAAACGAAAATGAAAGAATATTCAAAATAAAATGAAACTACTAACAAAGCTAAAATTATTCTTGTTCATTAATTTCACAACTTAATTAATAGGGGGTGAGTCTGTTCTGGTTCTGGGGTTTTCGTTTGTTGTTTTAACATAGTATTTTACGTTTGTTTTGTGGCATATTATTACAAGCACATCTTTATTTTGTGTATGTACCTACTAATCTTTAGATATGAATAATAAGACAACATGTTTTTATTTAATTGAAGACAGAAATCTTTCAAAATAAAAATCTTTTATATAAATCGGTTATACCAGAAAGTCCTAAATTATTGATTCTGATTAAAATTATGATGTAAATAGACATCAAGAATTACTTCTATTTTAAACGGAAGAGGTTAGTAGTAATGGAGAAATAACAAACTTACTCATATATTTTTGTTTCAGGTGGCCCACATACCTGCAATGAAATATTATTCCAAATAAATACTTTAACAATTAACGTTTTTTGTTATTTACCTTACTTAACTTTTGAATCGAGAGTATTCCGAGTATTAAAATTCCTATTAGTTCTTTTCCCGCGTATAAATAGGTAAGAAGCAGATTATAGCTGTTAATCTGCTTCTTACCTAATCCAGATTAATATACTCGTAATTAAGTTGTTGTGTCTGAAAATCGCACCACTCCATGTCTGCCCGTGGGTATCGGTTTTCGAAAGGTAGACAGCAGCGCCTCTCGTGTTGACAACTTAGTCCGAAAATCACACTGCGGTCACCAACCTGCCTGCTTAGCGTGACGACTATAGCATTTAGCAGTGGCCTTTCGGCGTGCTCTGGAGGAAGTCTACGTCCAGCAGTGGACTGCAATATGCTGATGTGATGTGTTTTTTTTAAATAAATTGTGAACTCTGAATCTTTCCTATATATCCTACTAGTGGACGCCCGCGACTTCGTCCGCGTGGACGGAAATTATCCGGGATAAAAATATTTTCCCGGGATAAAAAGTAGCATATGTGTTAATCCAGGGTATCAGCTAACTCCATACTAAATTTTATTAAAATCGCTCCAGCCGTTTTTACGTGTAGTAACAAACATTCATCCATCCATAGGTACTCACAAACTTTCGCATTTATATTATTAATAAGATAAGATTCCTATCTTATTTGAAATACAACATTTTACGTCAACTGATAGAAAATAGATATGCTCTTAATATGATAGCGCATGAATTGGATATAAGTACATCTAGTAAATGTACTTATATCGAATTCAAACTACTAAACTTTACGAGTGGGGTATGTTAAGCGGAAAGTTATGCATATTGTTCACCTTACCTATACAGAACGTATACACAAAATTCTTAACTTGTAATCACAAGTTTCTATAAATTTTATGGAAGTATGTTTAGTCACTGGTGTCTGTAGGGACGCAGGTTAGTTGTGTGCAACTTAGTAGCATTAAGGTAGCTTTATCGATCGATTATTTAAGTATCGACAGAACTCACTATGGGTGCGCCCACCACCAGGCCCTACACCCTCGACTGACCCTCGGATCTGATAACTCATAACTACGAAAACAAGCACTTGCACTACCTACAATAAAACATAAAACCTATGTTGAGTCTGGAATCCTCTTAAACGTATTGACTAGACTGCAAAGATATTTTAGACATTATTATAATTCTGTGTAACCTGGACATTGGAGATTAAGTCTACTAGGCCTCCTCTAATGACCTCCAATGCGACCAGTCTAAAGCACATCTCTAGTTAGTCTGTGCTGAAGCAGCCTCCAGATCCAGCAGATACTAGCGATCCTGATTATGTCGTCAATCCAGCTCGCGGCGCGGGTAGCCTTTACACGCTGTGCTTATCAGTACGTGGTTTATTATCACTCTTGAACTTTGATCACTACTCCGAGTTATGTGCCTTGCTCACTGCCACTTTAGTTTTCTATCAGCGAAATTAATTATTCATTAGAAATCTGCATGCACAACAACGCAAAGCAAAAGTAAGATAGCTTTTAGATAACAAAACTTAGCAGAACCTCATGTTATATAATAATATAATAAGCAATAGCTTATTATGATTATGCTAGTTCAAGACAAGCTAACATTCGAGGCATAGCATAGCACGGTTCAGTGGTTTCTGAATGAAGCTTTGCCACAATCTGTACGTACATACATACATATAATCACGCCTTTATCCCTTACGGGGTAGGCAGAGCACCAAGGGCCGGTAGGTCCACATGGTGCCACTTCTGACCAATTTTGAGGGTATAGTTGAGATGTACAAATTCGGTTAGTAGTTACAGGTGGTCAACCCATCGCCTACAAAACACCAAGACCCTCTTGTCCTTCTACTGACTTTGAATCTGTACATTATTTTTCGATTTTTTAATGATGATGATAGATCTTTAAAACTTTTGATGCGGTTTTTTTTAAATAGATAGAGTGATTGAAGAGGAAGTTTTATATGTGCCTATACTTAGGGACCCGCCCCGGCTTCGCACGGGTGTAATGCTCTCTTATACGAACGAAGTCGTGGGCGGCCGCTAGTATTATTATCTAATATATAAAATTCTCGTGTCACGGTGTTAGAAGTTAAACTCCTCCGAAACGGCTCGACCGATTTTCGTAAATCTTAGCATGCATATCGGTTAGGGTGGAGAATCGGACAACATCTATTTTTCATCCCCCTAAATGTTAAGGGTGGTCCACCCCTAAATTTTATTTTTTATTTTTTTGACAAAATTTTTTGTTTTTATTTTTTTATGATACAGCATACAAAAATACATACAACCATGAATTTTCACCCCTCTAGGATCAACCCCTTTTACATGGCAAAACAACGTTTGCCGGGTCAGCTAGTATACTATAAGATTATTAATATATTATTAATATTATTATATACGTTAAATATACTTCTGTGGCCTTAGGCTACCTCGATCTTTACAGTTAGGAAGTTAGTCGTATCATGCGCAGTCCCCCCTCGCTTAGGTAGGTACCCTCTTCACCTCATGTACCAGAAAAAATATGAAAAAACTCATATCAATAAAAAAATATCCGTGTTTAAAGGAAATTTTGACCGTAACTATGAAATAATCGCTCCAGAGTTTTAGCAAACGGGGCGCTATTTGAAGTGACGTGACGCCACAGTTTTACGCCTGAAGTTACGCGCAAAAGTGACCGTTAAACCTGATAAACGTAGTCTAACGTAGACAGGAATTCTATTTATCTGTTGGTCATCTTAAAGAGTGTTTTTTGTAATAAAAATTGTCTAAGGTCTACAATATCAAACTAATTAATGTAAATTCAAGACACACCTTTTCTTGAATAATATTATTCAAAATCTTATTTGCATTAAAAGTATTGTCAATGGGTACCTATTTTTCTGTTGTCAATGGTACTTTTTTCTTTATGCAATACAAAGTGTATGCGAATACTGATTATGAACATTTATTATTTACCCGTACGTATATGACTAATGAACTTATTTGCATAATTTATTTGTTTGGTGATATGATATTATGTATGTGCATGGTATTATAGAATGAAGAGTTTGTCTGTAGTTTTGTATGCCGTCCATGGTTATGTTTTATCCGTAAATACGTTTAAAAAGGTAATATTCTCTGTCTGAACAACTAAAAGGTCTTTTGGTTAAAACATTTCATACTTTAACAATATAATTTGGTGCAATATTTATATTAAATAATCCAATCTACAGTTTATTAACCTCTATTGTATCAAGCAAATAATAATCCAGTCTGTCAAACAGATTTTCATCTGAATTATGTAGCGTTGTCATTTAATTTTTACACATGTACCTACCTACGCACATACCTGTTAGTAAAGTGATTTTGGACAACCTTCATTTTGAGGGCGCCAACATATGCCCTTTATTTGAATAATACAATTCCTATGAATGTTTTAGTATTACTTTTACTCACCTTCCTAGAAACAAGCAAAGTAAAAGTGTATATTAGAATTAATATCGTAATCATTAACAGAACCTTAGATATTATTAATCACTGACCATTTATAATTTTTTTACAGTTATAAACTGCATGTAGACCCAGGCCACAAAGCTACTTTATTAGTACTGTTACTTGTGCACATTAAATAAATAAATAAAGGCTTATTGTCTTGAAAAAAGAAAAATATTGGCTTAAATCCATAATATTGAAGCACCTGTTTCAATAAGTGAGAATGATGCTATAAAAGAGGCGTATACGCAGATAGCACTGCATACGTGGTGACAATGCTGAGGACACTGGTGTTGGTCGCCTTATTGGCTAACGCAGCCCTTGTAGCGGCTGGTAAAGGGAAAAACAGTAATGGCAAGTATCTTTATCTATATCAATGTCCCTCTGCGAGTTTCTTCCTAAGGGGCGCATACATAACGAATATAACATTCGCCGCAATTTCGAGTGGTTATTGTTGCATAGTGTACATTAGTCTGGAATTCAACAAAACCATTTTTCTACTGCTATTCAGAGCAGAATATGCTTGTTATCATAACACAAGCTTTCATCTAAGTAGGTATGATATATTAGAACAGATATGATCATGATCAAAATCATACCTTAAGTATTAGGAATTAAGATAAATATAAACCCTGTTAGAAATAGTGTCTTTGTTTGCGATAAATTACTAAAATACCTATTATATTTAGGTACTCGTAAGTAGACAGATTTATTAGTTAAATGTGAGTCTGTCTGTCGTACTCAGAAAAGTTACTAGTAAAGATTCAAAAGAGTTTCAGACTCAAAAGTGTTCTTGAGATGTAGGATACAACGCTAACAAGTTTAATGGCAATTTCTTCAAAGTTAGTGTGACAAAAGTAACATAAAAAACGCGTATCAGTCACCCTTGGTCAATATTGTTATTAAAGATGTTTTTCTACATACTTAAACTTACTTTATATTGAGAAATGCTGTTAACAGCTTTGTTGAGATCTTAGTATCTTGCTCGAGTTCACTCATTATTTCAAAATAAGATAAAACAGTTAACTGTTACCAAGTAATTGCTTGGTAAAGCAGAATGTCTTATCGTGTATAGATCGCACAGGCAACGCAAATACCGGGCACCTTTTTAAGTTACTCTTAGTTCTTTGCTATCTCAGAGACCTAATTTGCAGTCTGATCTGACGGCTTTATAAAATTGAAGTCGGCTTTTAACTAGAGATCTTGAGATGATCGCTCGACTGTGAAAGTACCATTTTTTTTAGTTATACGACAGTTTTGTTTGCCGAGATTTGGCTAGTGTATAGCTATCATACATTCGTCATCCGAGTAATTGACTGGCTTAGTGGTTAGAGCACTGACACGCTGCAGAGGTCGTGGGTTCGAACCCGGGTGAGGAACATTTCTTTATTAATAATTTTAATTATACGACAGTGTTATTACTCGCAGGAAATGCATTTTTAATTTGATTATCCGCAATGTTTGCTTTCCGCGCCAATTATATCGAGCGATCCTGTAACTAGTTAAATGGGCTTTTAGTTATTATTATTATTAGTTATACATTGCTGTTTTTTGGATCATTTGTGACTCCATTGGGGTTGATCAGTATTTTGAACGATTTTGGGGCCAACTTTTTTTTTAAATCATTCATAGGTTAAAATTTAGTTTTTAAGTCAATATCTAAGGCCCACTTAAACAAACTACACAATTTTTTCCTCAAAAAATGAAAAACAAAATCGGAAAATTTTGGAATTTTCCTGCAAAAAATTTCAGTGGTTTTCGACTCAGAATTATGGTCTGAAGTCACCACATCAATATTTGCCTGGCTGTGACAAACACCCTGTATTGCATCCCATATTGTAAATATGATATTGCACAGTGGGAATGGTTTCGTACAAAATATGTGACGAGCGATATTTTGTACATCTCAAGATGTAAGTAATAGAATATTACATTACACCCCATAGTGAAAAAGCGACTTAACTTTGTGATTATATTTAATTATTTACCTAATTATCTAGTAGCACCAGTAACACCTCGCTCTACAGTTTTTTTGTAGTTACCTTCATTATTATTATATTTAATTTTATTTATAATAATATAAAAAGTATAATTGTGATCGACGTGGATCACATTATTACCAGCTGAATAAACATGTCTCCTAATACTTTACAAAAAATATTTTTATTTAACATTTTATATTGTCAATGATAAATTAAAAGTTCAAAATTAAGTGTTTTTAAATGACACCTTTCTGTGACCAAAAACGAAAATAATATTGAAGTTACTTTGAAACTATTTTATTTAGCAGTAAGTACATTACTAAAAACATTTCGCATCTATATTTATTTATTTATAGAAAATGGTACCTGTTCGTAGTTACCCATTATCCAGAATTCTATAATTAAATACTTACTTTTTAAAATCTACTTTTAATACTTGTATACAACACCAATTACCAAAAACTTTTATGTGTTAAACATTCAAAGTGAAAGCAGTGAAACTGAAAATGTGTTTTCAACATCAAGTAAATAACGCCTTAAAGTTGTAAGTTTTCTCGATCTATCCGATCACAAATTGATGGTGATGGTAGCACTTGAATAAAATGCACTGTAGTTTAGAATGCACTGTGGTATAGAATGCACTGTACTTATAGAATTATCTATACATCCGCACATAGAAGATCTGCACATTAGAATCTATTTATAACTTGTGGACGCCTGCAACTCCGTCCACTTATACTCCAGTTGTTTCAGAGCCTATTCACAAACAAACAAAATTAATATGCCCATCACAATATCGCACCTTTGATAGAACAAGGGCTTAATTGCGTTTTACAAATTTTGTCAAGTGTGCCCTTGTTCCTCCAAAGGTTGGATATATTCTCGAAAACTGCATCCAAATCAGTTTAGCTGTTTCTGAGATTGGCGTGCACAAGCAGCGATCGGATACAGTTTTATTACATATATGAATAATCACATCTATATATAGAAGAAGATATGAATAGATAAAGGGAAGCAAATTTCTGCCGACCTAACATGTGGTCGATTATAAATATTTTATTATTTATTTTGTCTGCACTTTTTTAGCACCATTTCAATTTTCTTATTTATACATATACATAGGCTGTGTTCATAAATCTTATTTTTATCATATAGATAGATACTTTTGTGATAGTACATCCCTTGATCCCGAATATTAGTCCGGTCAAGTTAGACATAAAAAAGTCAACACATAAAAAAGTGGTCAAATAACAAAAATTCCGACAGAGCCAAATTTTTGTGGAGAGGTTGGGTTCATCATCAGAAAGAACTCTTCAAAAGTCCCCATCGATCCCATATGTGCTAAAAAGTTATCCGGGGTTAACGGAATCTAACGGATTATATTAATGGAGAAGTGTTTTTATAAATTTATCTTAATTTATTAATATAATCCGTTAGGATATGGTTGATCGTTTCATCTTTAAACATTGTGCTAAGGAATTCAGCTTTATTTGCCGAGATTTGGCTAGTGTATAGCTATCGGGATGAAAAATAACGTTGCCAATATATAATTTAGAAGAGAGATGGTAAAATTCGTCATCCGAGTATTTGACCCGGTAGCTCAGTGGTTAGAGCGGCTGGCACGGTTTGCAGTGGTCGTGGGTTCGATTCCCACTCGAGTGGAGAATTTTTACCATTTCTTTATTAATAATTTTATAGTATATAATATCTTGACTAAGATAAATTTATAAAAACACTTCTCCATTAATATAATCCGTTAAAATATGGAAATAAATCAAACTACACTTAAAGTCAATAAGCAATAACAATCATTATCAATGTACATATGCACACATAACGTATAATGTTACTCTTGCAGTCGCGATATCTCTGAACTGGTGACTCTTAGAAAAAAAATGTCGCAAACTTTTTGGCAGAGAATTTTCGGATCTACATATTAGTAATTTTTCGAAAAACTTACCGTTTTAGAGAAAAATCCAAAAAACCTGAAATTCGGTCCTTTGACCCCCGATAACTTTTCATAGGATCGATGGGAACTTTTGAAGATTTCTTTCTGTTGATGAACCCAAGCTCTCCACAAAAATTTGGCTCCGACCGATTTATATTATTTCAAATGTCTAAAATGACCGGACTATATAAAACAGTAAAGATACTTGGATCAAATTAGGGAAATAATAAATAAATAAATACACGTACAAAAAGTGCTGTCATTTAAAAAGAAGTAAACCAATTTTGACAAGGTGATGTTTAGACTACAATACAGCTAACTCCCAGATAGCTTAGACAAAGCAACTTTATTTCTCGAATAAAACGATAGAGATTGGTCATCAAAACTTTTGTTTCAATAGGATTCATTTCCGCGCATTCGATAACTCACGTGACTTAGTCTAACCGTTATTTATTTGAATGTTGCTACAACGAATGCAAATGCAAAACGATGATGTATTTATTGTCTAAGCTCTCGTCTCTCAGACTGGAAAAAGTCCGGATTCCATAATGGACAACGACGCAACCCAATATCACGCACCACGGAATTGCTGGCTTTTCGTTTTTTAACTTAGACGGCATTGGCACTTGAGTACGTGTATTCTCTTTTGCACTTAATGTATATTTGTGCTATAATTCTGCACAAATCACAATGGCGATATTAAGGTTGCACAACAGAAAAACTATTTTTTTCCAACAATATTTTTCTTTTAAAAATACATCTTATATTTTCAGGGGTTGAAATAATCGAAATAACGAATACGACTTCTTCAACCGCTACTAGTGACGTCGATACTTCATCGTCAACTATTACAGCCAGCTCTTGTAATGGAACCAGAACAGAAACAGATACTTCTACTAATGCTACAACAACATCATCAACCGATTCTACTGTAACAGAGGTTGTCATAAAAGGTAAACTACTTTTGGTGTTTTACATACATTTTTTCCGACATGATTTGGCTCATATTACCATTATGATGTTTATTATAAAGTTTTATTTTTTATGTAACTCAAATAATATCAAACTATTTTTTTATTTGCTAGAAATTTGTGAAGAATCTGTATTCCTTTTACCACCAGTTTTTCGTACACTAGTCAAGCTTTACTGAAAGTGTAACTGTTAATTTGATAGAGATTTGACAAAGTAAATTTTTGGTTATCATTTTAGGGATAGCTTGGTGATAGCCTTCTAGAAACGGAATCGTTGTGCCCGATACATAAAATAGGAGCCGCTAATAAAAAACAAACAATTTAAGAAATTGGTGGAAAGTCATCGTGATAGTCAAAATGTAAACTAGTTATTTCAATATCGAAAATTCCTAATATATACCTATATAATAATGATTTTCAGGGCAATGCCAGAAAAACGAGCAATTCGTTCAATGTCCCGCAGCTGTGTGTATCAAATCTTGTTCAGACTTGGGATTCCCCGTAAGTTGTCCGCCTATGAACTCCAAGAACTGTACATCTCCGCCAGGCTGCGTCTGTATTGATGGATTTGTTTATAACAAGAAGAAATGCGTCAGTAAACAGAGTTGTCGTAAGTAGTTTAAGAAAATATTACACATCATACATTATAACGAAAATCTGAAGAAAACTTCACTATGTCTGTTCGATCATCTTCCCATAGCGCGTGGTACGGGCTCGTCTGCGTCCGTCCACAATATCATACACTATCGGAACCCACCTGTACAATTACTTTTTTATAACTGTTAAAATTTTGTAATATTAGGTACTTCTCTCAAAATATTTTTAACTAGTGGTTCTTTTCAGCATCGTGCGGTGGTGATCCAAATGCCATATCTGGGTGTGGAAACTGTGTTACTTGTGCCAACTATGGCCAACCACAACAAGCATGCACCAAACTATGTGTCGTTAATAGTTGCAGATGTAGAGATGGCTATATTCTCGACACCATCGCCAACAAGTGTGTCAAGCCTTGTGACTGCAGTTAGTACCTTTTGATTTTGACATTCATCTTAAAAATCATTGACAGACAATGTAATACAAACTTCTTTTCAAATAATGTGAACAATCTTAAATACATAATCAGAAGGTATGCTATATTTCTATAGCTATGTATGAAAATATAAGAAGGTTAGGGTTGAAAATAGCATGATAGTTATTTGTTTATTCATCATTCTTAAAACCGTCATATTTGCGAATTACACCGACAGTTTCATTCAAAAAATTGGGCAATGTACATTTCAGTTTAGGGCACTTAGCTGAAATTTCAATCGTTGGGTAAGAGATAAACGGAATACTAATTCAAAAAACTTTGACAGTAATTTGAATTCTTGTAGATAAATGTTAATTGGCTTTAGTTAGGTATAATGCTGGTTCTGTTATATGTGCTATGCTGTATATTCTTTAGATAAATAAATAAATAATTTAGTATTCATAAATATGTTCATCTAAAAAAGATATCACCATCCGACAAGATACAAAAATACCCTTCAACAGGAATTTGTATCTTTCTATCGAAAAATTTGTTTATCTGCTTGTCCAATTTAACTCTAAATTAAAATATTGTGTCGTGTTTTAAATGTGGCTTACAAACTGAGCTTTTCCAATGCGAATTGTTGACGTTGAAGTAAGTAATAAATCATTAATATTAAATGACGTACTCTTCAAACTTGGTGACGGTAAAGCTGTGTAAATAACTTAATTATAATTATTACTACATTACTTACACTTAAGCCGAAACACGAGCATGATGTGATGTAAGAAATACTAAAATAATACTCATATTATTACCAAACAGTCAACGAACGGTTATGGTAAGCGTTTTAGTTCAAAATCTGTTATCATTCACGTTCTTGCATTCACCTTTCAAACCTTCAAATTTCCGTCTTATTTCATCTATAAACTTTTCTACTATACCTATGATAATATACAGAATGAATCAATAAATAGCCTTTATCAAATCATTACAAATAAATTACCGTAACATACTTATGAAAACAAACCTACACAGTGACTATAAACGACTGCCATGTTTTTAAGACATTAATGATTTGTTGAACGGCTGCATACTGTTTATTATATTATATTTACCTATAAAGTATCAAAATCTGCATTTTATTTTTAGCACCCGCGTGTGGACCGAATGAGGAACCTTCTTCCTGCGCCAACGCCGGCTGTCGACGATGGTCGTGCGCCGATCAGACGGACATGTGTCTCGACCCACCACCATGTAAGGCCTTAGTTTATATACATATTAGCTTAAACTATATCAAAAGTTAATTGTTTACCGAATATGAGGAATATTGTTTGATGAAACTTTAAATTTCCGCCGAGGAAGCGACAAATATACGCTACCTATTTTGTCGAGAAACGTTCACTATATAATAAGATATTCCGCGCCGAGATATTCTTTGACATTTCTTGTCATTTGTCATTTTACAATGATTATTTGGTAAGAGCTCTAGCATGGAATACAGAGGTCGTGGATTCGATTCCCACTCGGGTGAAGAATTTTTTCCATTTCTTTATTAATAATTTTATAATACTTTATTAATAATTTTATAATGATTATTTGTTTTTGTCATGGTAAAATGATTAATTATAATAATTATGCATTTGTTTGAATCACTCAGCGATACTCGCTTGTCAATGAGTAGAGTAGTTCCCGAGAGATCAACCATGTTCAATCGAGATCAATAACTCGATCAGTGAATGAGAGCAATCTCATCCTTAAACGAGTAATTTTGGTAAAGTTTTTTTAGGGTGAAGTTAAATAAAATTGTAATCACCATCATATGTAATTGCAATCAAAATTATAACTGCATTTTAAATTTCAGCTGGATGTCAGGCTGGTTGCGTTTGTAAAAAAAATTATACAAGAGACAATTCAGGGAAATGCATACCAATCAACCAATGTCCACGTAAGTTTAAATGCCAAACTTTTCAATCAGTTAAACCTTATGAAATAAAAAAGTTTATAATGATACACTGTAAAACTTTAAAGCTTGTAATAACATCATCATCATCATGCATCAAAATGCAAGTAACTGTCCGTTGTATCAATCGTATCCTCGATACAATGCGAATTGATGCAAATGTGTATTATATTTTATTGAAATTTAAAATTTTAGGAGATTGTGACGAAAATGAACGATTCGTTGTATGTCCCTCCGCTTCATGTGAGCCACAATGTTGTGCCGATTTGGGCTATCCTGTGAAATGTGATAGTTCTCTAACAGCCAAAAACTGTACAACGGGACCTAGCTGTATTTGTAAAATAGGATTTGTGAGAGATGACACGGGACTTTGCGTCAATAGCACACAATGCTGTAAGTATCCACATCTGCTATATTTTAAAATAGAGCCTTAGGGCATTGTAAAATCATAGAAAATCGGGCACTAACGTCAATAATTAATCTCTATACCAAAAACATTAGTGGTACAGATTTATAGATACAACTCGTAGTCACATTTGGAGTAGAGACGTGTCTTTGCCCCTTAAACAAAAAATATTCTTATCTTCTAAAATGAAAAAAAAATTAAAAGCGAGCTGAGATAGCTTGTTATTTTTTAAACTCTAATATTTTTACATATTTCAGCTTCATGTGGTGGGGATCCCTATGCAGTGCCTGGCTGCGGGGACTGTCAAACCTGCCAAGGCACTGTAACCTGTACCAAGTGTCCTAAAAATAGTTGCAAATGTAAAAGTGGATACATATTTGACGTTTGCACCAAAAAGTGTGTTTTACCATGCGACTGCAGCAGTTAGTACCTTTATGATTGTGTGCTCATAATCCGGAAATAAATCATCACTGATTTCTGCAAATGATCTTTTAAATATTTTTATTCTTTAGGTTTAAAATGCATGATCCGTGCCTCCCTTTTTTGTAACAGTTGACAAAATAGACAATTCGATATCATGTTAATATATTATACAAAGTGTAACAGAAGTGGTGTGTTAAGCGAAATCCTACTAAAATATTCCACCATAGAAAATCGTTTTAAAAATTTGAGACTCGAAATCACATGTTCATTTTTCCAGATACTATGAAAAATTCCCAACTAAAGAATGTTAATAGAATCCAAAAAATAAGAATGTGACTTCGAGTTTCAAAGTTTGTAGATAGGTGTAGTAGAGCTTGTCCCTTTATGGTTAAAAGTGCGTATAAGTATATATTTGAGTGAATGATATTACAATTCCCTTAAATTAGTATATTGGTCACATCATCGATTATGCTTAGTTATTGTAATATGCCTAAGTAAATAGAATAATTGTTTTTTTTTTTATCGCGATTAACTAAACCTGATGTTATTTATATGCTCCTAATACCTCATTATCTATTTTGAAACACAAACTCACGTTCCATTATCACCCACCCCAGAATACATAATTTACAATACACAATAAAACATTTAATACAAATGCAGTTTAATTTCTACAAAACCTTTTTCATGACATTTAACCCCATTTTTAAAGAACTCCCGTAACTACTGATCTGTTTTTGTGTTTGTTTTAATTCTGGTGGCAAATTTTGTCTCACCAATACTGGCATATGTATATAAACTTGTATTGAGTGTAATTTAAAAAAATATAGATGCACATTGTACTGCTGGTGTACCTTATATAGATAAATAAGTAGTTTGTAAATAAGTAAACGTGAACAAATGTCATACAAAACACATACAAATAGTTTGCTTACAAATAGGGAGACAGAAGAACACTATAAAGGCTCGAGCACACCGGATGCATATGCGTGCACGTAAGCGTAGACGTACACGTACCTCTGAGTTTAATACTTACGTCTACGCATACGCATCCGGTCTGCCCGTGCCTAAACAGTTCCATACATTACAATTCAGAGGTACGTAAACGTCTACGCTTACGTGCACGCACACGCATCCGGTGTGCTCGAGCCTTAATGCGTGGTTTGTGCTAAAAATTATGCGTTACCTTATTATTCAAGATACTTATTACCAGAAAACTGTATATTCTTAATAACTGTATGTAAAATAGATTTAAACACTTCACATGAATTGTAGTGTTCTTAATAAGATCACGAAAATTATTAACACTCTCATATATAATTCCTTTTGATATATTTAAATGTTCCAGCAGGGCTATTACCTAATTTTCAACAGCAGAGTCGAAGCAAAATGCGACAACAAGTTAGGTAATAGCCATGCGGTTCTTTCATTACACTCGTAACTACTGAATGCAGATGTACAGATTTTCACAAATTAAGAAAAAGCGAGTAACACACAATATCACATGAATTAATTACTGGGTATTTGAGTTATGATCATGAGATGAGTTGAGTCTTATAGAAAAATTACTAGTTATATGAAGGTAAGTCACTCACAAGGAAACCTACAAGTTATGAACAAATTACACCAATTATTACATCTAATCGTAAAGTAAAATTCCAGACAGAAGAGGTATTGATTGATATATGCTTTTTAGCGGACAATAGTGTGATAATTATTTCTCGAGACGTATGAAGCGATTATGCAATTAGTAAGTACAATATTTGTTTAGAGAACAATTTTTTTACTAAGTCAACACTATCATCTCAAATAAGTTTTAAGTAAAATAACACTGCAAGCTACCGCTACAGCTAGCACACACATACAAACCATACGCAAGAAATATCATTAACATGCAGACCATACTTTATATTAGCCTTAAGATAAAAATATGTAATTTATTTTTAACTGAAATATATATATTTCATTACTTCCATTCATTACATTATGTACTCTAAGCTGGCCGATTTCCCATTAATGTCTTTCGTCTACGTGATATCCACTCCCAAACACGCAAACCGTGCAGAGTTCATCTACGGATACGTCAACGGTTGATTTCACCATAGAAAAATACCTACTTATATGAGAATCGCCATAGATCTAATACTCACAAAATCATTTTTATAATTTCGTTGTTATACTATACCTCATTTCGGGTACATGTACATAAAATCACAGCAACCCAATGACCTATTAATAAATAGGAAATAATTCATATTGCCAAAGATTATGGCAAATCATGTATCATATTTTTTCCACGCAACTTGTATCACATTTTGTAATAACCTTCATTGTCTTTATAGCTCCAGCTTGCGGGGACTACGAAGAATACTCAGATTGCATTAATGGTGGATGCTCACCGAGGAACTGCTCTCAATACGGAAAAGATGTACCCTGCGTAAAGATTGACCCCTGCAACTGCATTAAAGGCTGCGTTTGCATTAAAGGATACCTCAGGCTAAATGGAACGTGCATACCTGAAAAACAATGCCCTCGTAAGTAAAATGTTGTCAAAAATGCGTTACCCGGCATAATCCTAAGCTATGCGACAGCTAGGTCGGTTTCAATGTTAGTGCATTGAAGGGTAAAGTTGATGCTGTCTCGGCAATTTTGTCAGTCAGCGCTTAATTTAATATTAAGTGTACCTATCTTCATACTTCACATTCTGTTTTTTTCTTTTAGGTTTAATACGAATTTTTAGTCGCTTGTTAGGTCCCCCGGGATTTTCTATGCTTTGATTGCATTCTGGTCGCCTCTGTTGATTCTGGCTTACAGGAGTTGCAGAGGCGGGAATGAGTGGTGGCCCAATCCCGGTTAATGCTGTCTCTATCTTGATTAAGTTTTAGAGAAAGACAGCATCGTTTTTATCCTAATGACCATTACAAAAATCGGTTGACCTAAAATATGTTATAGTTCTGAAACACTTCAACCCTTTGACATCAAATTATGTGCTTTCAGCTACAAGTTGCCCGAAAAATGAAGTACCCTCAACTTGCGCCAATGGTGGCTGCAGGTGGTGGAAGTGTTCCGATTCAGGCATCATTTGCATAGATCCTATACCAGGTAATACAATTTTTGTTCAAGTGATGTATTTTTGTACATACATTATAGTCACGCCCAATCTTATCCCCCAAAGAGGTTAGACAGAAAAGTGCAAATAGTCTATGAAGTTCCACATGGTAGGGGGTGAGCCTGTCGCCACTTTTAGGGCGACTTAAATTTATCTACCGATAACAAATCCGATGGGAAATATGTATTAAACTTTAAACATTCCAAAACTTGAAATCAGTTACAACGTCCCACAAAACTGCTTGCGCCGTCTGACTGTGGGATCCGTCATGTCCATACATATGATGTACTAGAGGACGCCCGCGACTCCGTCCGCGTGGACTGCAGAAAAAGTCGATGTTAAATGTCGATATTATCCAGGATAAAAACATTTTCCCGGGATATAAAGTTCCTGAAAACTGCATCGAAATCGGTCCAGCCGTTTCTGAGATTAGCGTGCACAAATATCGATCCGTTATAATTTTATTATATGTACCTATAGATTTATTATAAATATGTATCAGAAATTCTATTTTTTCTTGTATTAGTATTCGAGGTAAGCATGCGCTATTACTTTCTTTTAATTACTCTAAAGAAAGAACATCAGCTTAGAACAGCTACCTAATGATATTTGTGTTAATTCTGTATTTCAGGTGGATGTGTGGGAGGTTGCGTCTGCCGAGACGGATACACTAGAGACAAGAAGGGTGTTTGTATTCCTATTGAAAAGTGTCCAAGTTAGTATAAACATTTCCATATATTTCTGATTATATGATGGAAAAATGAATAAATGATAGCAGAATTGCATGATAAACTAATGTTTAAGAGTGAGAACATAGTTAATCATGTCTTGTTAATGATATGGAGTTTCACTAGAATAAGTACCTCAGCTGCATCTTCTTCCGTGCGTGTTGTAAAGCGTCAACTGCGGAACTCAGGGACGCACTCTGCGATGAACTTGTTACTAATTATTTACAACAGACCCTCCTATTCTAAACGTAACTGGAAGATCTCCTTCGTGATCCTGCAGTTCTGGTAAACCCTTATTAGGAACACAGCCGTATTGTATGTACGTATGTAAAATAATAATACACTAATGTTTCTATTTCCACACACAACAGCTAACAGTATTGAAATTTAAAAAAAATGATATATTTTTTACAGATATTTGTCCTGCAAATGAAGTATATGACTCCTGCTCTAACGCCGGCTGCAGAAGGTGGCACTGCAATAGTAGCGTAATTTGCATAGATATTATACAAGGTAATCATTTAAACGAAATAATATATTAAGTAGTATGTTTTATCTTACAAGCAAACCCGCTAGAGTGGCCTAGTGAAAAAATAGTTTTGAACGATTTATCCAGACGTCTGCCATAGAAATCTGAACTTAATGTTATATTTTTATCTCTTTCCAAAGGTGGATGCATACCTGGTTGTGTCTGTTTAGAAAATTACACGAGGGATGATAATGGAAAATGTATACCAATAAGCCAATGTCCAAGTAAGTCATACTTATTCATATATCTAAAGCGCATATTTTATTGTGCCTAAGTGAATAGGTACCTAGAACTTATACAGGGTGTTTGTGACAGCCAGACAAATATTGATAATTATGGTGACTTCAGATCATGATTTTGACGCGAAAACTAGTGAAAATTTTCGCAGATCCCTTAAATATTTTTTTACTTTTTTTTTGTATTTGTTGTTATAGCAGCAACAGAGGTACATTATTTGTGAAAATTTCAACTGTCTAGCTCAGCGGTTCCCGAAAGGTGGTCCGCGGAACCCTGGGGTTCCGTGAAAGGGCCGAAAGGTTCCGAAAAAAATATTATCACACGTTCCGTGACCAACGTTGTTCGCGCGCACCGAAGTAGTTATCAAAGTAAGGTTCCGTTAGGAAAAGTATAATCAATTAGCCTTGGCAAAAAAAAATTGGGAACCCCTGGTCTAGCTATCGCGGTTCTTGAGATACAGCCTGATGGCAGACAGACAGACGGACGGACAGACAGCGAAGGCTTAGTAATAGGGTCCCGTTTTTACCCTTTGGGTACGGAACCCTAAAAAGACATATTTCAACAAAATATTTCTCAATAAACTTTAACTTTAGTAACTGTCTGATTCTGTAACTTTTAAACCGCGCTCCTAAATCCACGGTGATTAGGTAGGTAGGTAACGAACATATAGGTGTGATTTCGTATGCAGCTATCACAAGAAAAGGTTGCAAATTTTAATTGGTAAGTAGTATACAATTAGTACCAAAATATTTAACTCAAATCGCTTTAATGAAGATTAAAATTATTGTTTGTTTTAACTTGCTAACCTTGAATATCTGCCAAATTCACGCCACAGTCTATATTTGCTTTAGAATAAATACTGCACATGAATTACATTACATAATCAATATCACCGATAAACCAGTTTTATATATAAAATGAGTTTATTCAAGAAATTAAATCTTCGTTCTTTATTTAAGCTACACTATGCCCTATAAACGAAGAAATCAACGAGTGCGCAAACGGTGGATGCAGATTATGGAACTGCACAGACGCAATCACAGTTGGTGTTCTGTGCATCGACCCGAGGTATCCTGGGTGTAAAGTTGGCTGCGTCTGTAAAGAAGGATATACTCGAACAAAGGATGGAAGATGTGTCCTAATCAGTCAATGCCCAAGTAAGTAATGTTACGCATGATCGACTATTGCTTACTTGTATTGTTCTTACCGCCAATTTCTATAACGGATCTTGAGAGATTTTTGCATATCTCACATTTAAGCCTCGAGCACACCGGATGCGTATGCGTACACGTAAGCATAGACGTACACGTACCTCTGAGTTGTAATGTATGGAACTGTATAGTCGGTGTGCTCGAGGCTTAAACTTAGAGGTACGTGTACGTCTACACTTACGTGCACGCATACGCATCCGGTGTGCTCGAGACTTTAATCTTCAATTGTTTTCATACAAAATTTCAAATTAGCAATAAAAAAATCCGAGATTCTCTTTGATCTCTCGTATTGAAATTGGCCATTAGTGTATCCGTTATTCTTACCTACCTTATTCCGTGCCAATGCGGGGCTTTACTAAAATACATCAGCTGCATCTCCTTCCGTGCATCTCGTAAGATTCGACGTTCTAGCTACGATAGTTGAAGATGTGGTTGGTTATTCACATAATATATGATCATAAAGATAAATTGCGTAACCTAATTCCAGGTAGCGAAGTATGTCCCCGAAAGAACGAATACTTCGACCCGTGCCCCGGCCCATGCCCGCCTCGTACTTGCGGTGTAAAAGATACAGCATGCGACACTTCTCTAGAAGTGGCCAATCGTAAATGCCCACCACCTTCTTGTCGATGTAATCCTGGTTACTACAGGAATGAGGACGGAGATTGTGTTACATGGGAAGACTGCAGTAAGTTTAATTTATAAAAAATTGTAGACTCTCGCGACTCCGTCCGCGTACACTGTAGAAAAAACAAAATGTCGAAATTCTAGTCTGTCTAATTTCATTTAAATCGGTTCACTAGTTTCGACGTGAAAGCGAGACAGACAGAGTTACTTTCTCATTTATAATATTATTAGTACTCAGAGATGTTACCAAAGCCTTTTTTTAAATCGTAAAATTTCATATATAACATAAATCATAATGTTCGTTCAAAAATTTTAATCAATTACTTCTTTTTCCATTTTGTTTTCAGAAAAATGTTTAAGACCTAACGAAATATACGATCCATGCCCTCCAACTTGTCCACCACAACTTTGTAGTGTAGATGAAACGAAGATTGTCTGTAGCCCTTCCCCTGAACCAGGAAGCCCAGGGTGTAGAGGATCATGTCGCTGTATTGCAGGGTACAAAAGAAATGATAGTGGAATCTGCATTCCAGAAAAGGACTGCCGTAAGTGCCTACTTCTTATTCAAAGTGTTTTAGTGATATCTGAAAAATTGCCGTAAGGAACTTATTTGAAGGGTCACCTGAGTTTAGTATCAATTATTTACTCTCACATGGCAGTTTACTTCAGTTTTTATAAAATAAATTTGGTTTTTTGTATTTATTTGCTGAAAACTTACTAATATCTACAAATCTTATATTGTTATCTTCAATTCATCGGTATCTTGGAATATCTTCATGTACCTAACTATATTATAAGATTAAAATGAAAACACACTATATGATTTTGACAGCAAAAAATTTATTAATTTCCTTACAGCAAAATGTTACCAACCATACGAAGTTTATGACCCATGTCCCCCTACGTGTCCACCGCAAACATGTGCATTTGTTGGTAGAGTTATCCATTGCCCTATAATCAATGAAACGGGTGGTATATCAAAATACTGCAATGGAAGCTGTAGATGCATAGATGGATATTACAGAAACAGTATTGGTGAATGTATCACTGAAGAAGAGTGTTGTAAGTTTATTTATGTGTAGGATTATCTTGTGAATCTTCAAATTGTTTACACTGAACATATACTTCATACAAATTATATATCGTCAATTCTATTGATTTAAATAAATTTCCTATATTTTCAGTACTTTGTTCAGGACCAAATGAATATTTCTCATGTGGTCCGTATTGTGACAACGTCTGTGCTACATTGAGCACACAAAATAAAACAAATTGTCCCATCATTAATATAACCTGTAATCGAAAATGCTACTGCGAAGATGGATATGCAAGAAATAAAAATAATATTTGTGTACCTTATAACCAATGTGAGCCATGCGGTAAGACGGAAATTGTACTAAAAACCATTTAAGCTAATAAAGATGTTTTTATTCTTGATCTGATTTTGACTGCTTTATAACATTTTCTGAATTACTAAACTTTTATCCCATTGGAATAAGCTTATTCATTACATTTGATCATTTTTAGCCAGCAAACAAGCCAAAGATTTTTAATAACTGTTAAAGACAAAGGTGTTAAGATGAAGTTTTCTATTAGTATGCGGCAGACCTCTAAAGGAATGGGCTAGTTCCAAAATTTGAGCTCTTTGCTACAATTTTTCATTTCTAAACCAAGCGTTCCTTTTTTATAGACCAATGTACGGGAGTCAATGAAGTCTATGTCCCGTGCACTCCCTATTGCTCACCACAAACTTGTGAAAGTCTTATTTATATAATCGACTGTCCTGCTCCACCCGAGGATTGGCATTGTACAGGTTCATGTCGCTGCAAAGATGGATATTACAGAAATTCTAATGGACAATGTATATCAAAATCTCAATGCGGTATGTTTGCTTTAAATTTTTACTCGACAACGCCAGAAGGAGGGTTATGGTTTTCGAGTGTATATTTATATGTATGTATATTTGTTTGGTACGCTCTAGAGCCTAAACGTCTTATCGTGAGAGTGACACTGGGTCAAAATTTTTACGCATCGAGTGTTTTTCTTCAAATAAATGAGGTTATCTGATACGCGAAGTGAAAAGAGCTGTAAACTTTAAACTATAGCCTGGACAATATTCTTTTTATTCACAGAGCAGTGTACCGGTGAGAATGAAGAATACGACCCATGTCCTCCGGCGTGTCCTCCACAAACCTGTGAATACATTGGGATCAATTTGCCCTGTCCTCCTCCGACCTCTTGTAAGGGAGCGTGTCGATGCAAATCAGGCTACTACAGAAATAAAATCGGTCAATGTATATCAGAAGCACAATGTAGTAAGTGTTTTTTTTTTTCAGTCCATAGTCCCAGGTAGTTTACCATGAACTTTAGCACTATATTTTTTATGCTGTATGAAGCGAGCTCGCGCTTTATCGGCTAGAAGGAAAAATAATCTTCATTATAAAGTTCCCCAGAGTAAGTTTTGTATATCCATATAATCCATGCCGTATAATCCATATGTGCCGCGTGGTGCCGACAGAGTAGAATTCGTACCACCCTATGTCTGCCCGTGGGTATTAAGATTAAAGGCGATTAAGAGTTTCCGGGAGGTGGGCAGCAGCGCCTCCCCTGTTGACAACATAGTCCAAAATACAAACTGCGGTCACCAACCCGCCTGCCCAGCGTGGTGACTATGGGCAAATATGGCAGTCTATGGCAGTCTTGTGGCGTGCCCTGGGGGAGGCCTTCGTCCAGCAGTGGACTGCAATAAGCTGATGACGATGATCCATATAATCATACAAAACGCTATGTCTTGACAGAATAATTCCAACATAAACCGCTGATCGGTCAGTAGTTTGTTCTAGCGAATTGTTTCTCTCGTCGAACTACGTCGATATACGGGTTCAGTTAGAGATGTCCATTTTTCGGGGTTTTCGGAACACTGTGGATCGTAGAGAACTAAAACTTGGTTGTATATTCTTGATATGATATAGGCATCCGATATAAGAAATGGTTACTAAAGTGAAGGGTTATTCTAAAGTTTACGCAGATGATATCGTGGACATCCTCCAGTGTAAAAAAAGGTTTTCTTTCTTATGACCCTCAAATATTTATTTTAGAGCAATGTTCTGGTCCACACGAATACTACTCGTGCGGAGGCGCATGCGACAATGTCTGTGCCACCTTGAGTGTACAAAACCAAACTCACTGTCCTATCATCAATGTGAAATGCAACGAAATGTGCTACTGTGAAGACGGCTACGCTAGAAATAAGAGCGGTATCTGCGTACCTTACAGCCAATGTGAGAAATGCGGTAAGAAGTCCAATACATTTTCTCATGATAACCAAAATTTTTTATACTTGAAGTTGCTATTGCTATGCATCAACTTTTAAGACTACAATAATTTTGTGTAGTAAATTCATTCTGGTAGGATAGAGTGTCGAAACAAGTGAGAGGATTGAGTGCCCATTGAAATAGTGTAACATTAAGAGTAGGATCATGCGATCTGTCAAACGTAATGTTAGGTTTGAACTTCCTAAAAGTCTGTGGGTCGACTCTGAAGTGACGATAAACGAAGTATCGGCTGAATATCGAGGTGTTTCCTACTACGAACTTCCTTCGATCGGGTCAGTCACGCCATTTTCATTCGGTCCGATCGATCTCTATTTAACAGGTATAAGGCTAGATAATAGAATGCTTATTATTTGTCAATGTGAATTATTATCTATGGTTCCGAATGAGTTGTGAACATCCGAAGCAATTTCGTACGTTAGAGTCAAAGGCTTCGATTCGGTCGGGCTTCGGTCGGACCGAAAGATTCGAAAGCGGCATTTTAGAGTAGACCCCCTGGAGTTGGAACGAAGCCGAAACGGAACCGTTGTAGACACTCAGAACAAAGCAATAATTACTTTACGGTGACGTAATTATACACATTTTAGTACGAGACAGATATTTGTCTTTATTCTGTCATACTTGCGACCGATGCGTGCTAAAATATACCCTATTATTCAAGCGGTAAGTATATATTGCTCCGCACCGCGTTTCGTAAACGGTTCGTTAGTGGTTGTATTTCGGCTCAAAAATTTTGCAGAATTGACCTTATCCTAGATTTTGTTTTCATACCCGTTATTAGTTTCACGTTGCTGGCCATAAAACTGGGAAATGACAACTTATGCTTGATAGACCATAACATTAACAATCGACAAATATATTGTGTATGGTTTCTTGTCGAATAAATTATTGCAATTCAATGTTAACATCCATTTTTTATGAATTAATATTTGAATGAACATTCTTATGAATTTATATTTATTTGATTTTTTTAGACGTATGTACGGGACAAAACGAGGTTTATAACCCTTGCCCTTCCGACTGTTCTCCGGGAACGTGCGAGAGTATTGGCAAATCCTACAATTGTCCAGCAAATCTCGTATGTCGACCAAGATGTGTGTGCAAAGACGGATATTATAGGAACAAACTAAACCAGTGTATTAGCAAAGCTGATTGCTGTAAGTATTTAATACAATCATAAATAGTCGTGCCGTAATAATGATAAAAAAAAGGTCGGCAGATAATTCGTGCTAAAAGATATTTCGTGCAGATATTTAAATTGATGCAGATTTACTCATTTTGCATACCAAAAATACATAGGTACCTATAACATATTCGGTGTTACGAGTATTACAAAACAAAAATTTGATGTTAATCAGGATAAAAACTAGCCTTTTCATGTGTCTATATTTAAACCCTGTCTAAACAGGGTCTGATTCTAACTGGCGCCTAAAAAAGTTTTTGTATACTTTTTTAAACGAGCGTTCAACAATGTTCCAACTGTTTTTATTTAATTACACCGTTAAGGTTAAACAGGCTAAGCATTTGTGTCAGTTTTTAAATAAAGTTTACGAAACAGTCGTAAACAGCATATGATGGCTAAAAACGTTTTTGTAATAGATTTTTTAAACGCGCGTTAAACAGCTGTCTATCTGCTTTGTAATAACACCTAATATTTTTTGTAGATTTTTACAATTAATTGTAAAAATCAATCATCAAATATCAATAAAATTAATAAAAAAATTATGTCATATTTTTTCTTGAGCAATTCACATTTGTAATCAAGCTATACAGGGTGATTTTTGGTCGTCAACGTTCCCGAAAACTACGTAATCTCCTCATCATCACGATCATTTTTCTCCTTGGAAGCATACCTGGGAAGTGTCTGGTTTTCAAAATATTAGGGTCCAAAGTTGAGTAAATAGACTGCGTTTTTCTGCATGAATGCACATAGACGCGCGTAGCAAGATTTGTTTCACGAGAAATAATTAATATCTGTCTATAAAAAAACTAGCATAAACACTAGACACTATAAATTTCGCCAGATCAAGTAATTAAAATAAAATTAAAATAAAAATCCCAGCATTTTTTTTGGCATAAACTTACTTTATTTGATGTATAGAGTACGTACCCTTCGTTAATGGTGGCCACAAAAAACACCCTGTATTATCTATTTAGTTTTGAAATTTTTTGTAATCATTTTTTGGAATTTTAGTAAAATGCACTGGTCCTCACGAATACTTCTCCTGCGGCGGTGCATGTGACAATGTGTGTGCTACTCTAAGTGAGCAGAACCAAACGCACTGCCCCATTATCAACATTAAGTGCAACGAAATGTGCTACTGCGAAGATGGATATGCTCGAAATTGTAGCGGTATTTGTGTACCCTATAAGGAATGTGGTAAGTCAATTAAGATATATATTAAAGTTACAAAATACAGCAACTGTTACAACCTTACCTTAATCTATACTTACCTCTCTTTACTAGCACAGGTTACGAAGAACCTTGATTCATATCTATATAACTATACTAAAATGCCAATGGCCAATCAACATTTCAGTCGATCTTAGCACTTATTATTTCTACTTATTATTCTTTTCTGTTATCATCGTCACCCGTTTACATCGAACCAATACTTTTTTTTATAGAAAGCGTTAATAAATTTAATATAAAACATTAAAATTACAATGTTGTAATATTAGAAGGACTTTCCTAATCCGTACCAATATTTCGTAATCCTAAGCCTTATCAGGCTTTCGTAAGTTCCAGACAGATTAAACTGGATTAAATATGGTGGTACTATTATAGATCAAACAAAATTAATTAGTGTCTGGTTTTTCATAAATCAGGTATTTAAAACTTAGGTATCTAAAAGATAAAATAACAAGTTGACCTTATACAGTGTTATTACAAAAGAGCGCCTAAAGTTAGACTTGATTTAAATATGACATTTGCCAGCAAAATGTATGGCATATCTGCCAAATTTAGGTCATGTTTAGCTTAAAATATGTTTAAATTCTTTTATAATAACACGGATATTGTTTAAGTTTAAGAATGTCAGCCTTAACTTTTTGAAATAGACACTATACATATTATTGTAGCAATATTGAACAATATTCTTTATTAGACAAAAATACACAAAAAATATTACATACAAGATAAAAGAAGAGATGCATGTACAATGGCAAGCTTTTCTCTACAAGATCTCTTCCAGCAAGCCAAGCAAGAGGGTAACATGTGCATTTAAACTAATTAAATTATATTGAACATCGTATAACAAAATGTGGCTATAGGATCTCCGTTATTCTGCATCATGCTACTCCTTTTTTGGGAACACAGTCGCATAGGTATATATATATACCTATGTATTGAAAAATCAGTCCTAAACTCAAAACTGGGAAGAATTCAACGATAGTAAAAAGAAATACAGTGGCTCCCTGTGACATGCATACAGAAAAACAAGTGACAGAAAATTTATATATCTAACAGGAAAATACATTCACTTCATTTGAACACAAGTGATTTCTTCATAAACATACATTAATTTATAAAGTGGTAACACTAAACTTAAGTAAGGTAAGTATTAAACTTTCAAAGTTTCAATAGGCACATTTTACTATTGAAATAATACTTGTTAATAATATAAGTACATAAATAATCATGAGTAAAACCAAAACCTATTAACCATTACAGTATACAAGAATCAAAGATCATATTAGTTTAAAGATAGTATATTACTTTAAATGCACCTCGTCCAGCAGTGGACTGCAATAGGCTGATGATGATGATATAAAATATTACTTACTACCCACTTCACAAATTACAAAACTACTTAATTAACATTTTATTAAATTAATAAACAAATTTTCATACCTTTTTCCATTACAGAAGCAGTATGTTGTCCTGTAAACGAAGTGTACAACAGTTGTGTGAACAACGTCACTACTCCACAAAACTGTTCACAATACGGATACCCAGTAACGGTACCCATCCCATGTGGCCCTTGTGTCAAAGGCTGTATCTGCAGCGATGGATACCTAAGACTTGATAATGGAACCTGCGTTCCACAGTACCAATGCCCTTGTAAGTTAATTTTGCTTCTCATCTCTCTTAATTTCACACAATCAGTTAACTTAAACAAATCATTCGTTTGTTAATTGTTAATACATCAATAAATATACATTTTTACTTTTATAGCTTGCAAAGGTGACCCAAACGCTCATCCCGGCTGCGGAATCAATTGTGGTCAGCGCTGCTCAGACTATAATAAGACTGTGGACCCGAGATTATGTTATGACATCTGCGATCTCAGTGGATGCGATTGTGATAAAGGATATTACCTAAACCCGAAAACTGGAAAATGTGTATTACCTTGTGACTGCCGTAAGTAACATACATACTTATATAATATTCAATACGATAAATATTTATTACAATACGAAAGTCAATCTATTACTATCTAAGATACATTATACAAATTTAAAACATTTTGTTTTCTTCAGCACCAGTATGTCCTGTAAACGAAGTGTACAACAGTTGCGTAAACAACGTCACTATTCCACAAAACTGTTCACAATACGGATACCCAGTAACGGTACCCATCCCATGTGGCCCGTGTGTCGAAGGCTGTATCTGTCGCGATGGATACCTTCGCCTTGATAATGGAACCTGTGTTCCACAGAAAGAATGCCCATGTAAGTAGATCTTACATCTCTTTTCTTATAATTTAACGAAATCATATACCTATAGATGAAAATTCTTTTTTTATTTGTAATCTTTTTTTCGTCCAGCATGCAAAGGTGACCAAAACGCTCATCCCGGCTGCGGCATCAATTGTGGGCAGCGCTGCTCAGACTATAATAAGAAGTAGACCCGAGGTTATGTAATGATATCTGCGATCCCAATGGATGCGATTGTGATAAAGGATATTACCTAAACCCGAAAACTGGAAAATGTGTATTACCTTGTGACTGCCGTAAGTAACATACATACTTATATAATATTCAATACGATAAATATTTATTACAATACGAAAGTCAATCTATTACTATCTAAGATACATTATACAAATTTAAAACATTTTGTTTTCTTCAGCACCAGTATGTCCTGTAAACGAAGTGTACAACAGTTGCGTAAACAACGTCACTATTCCACAAAACTGTTCACAATACGGATACCCAGTAACGGTACCCATCCCATGTGGCCCGTGTGTCGAAGGCTGTATCTGTCGCGATGGATACCTTCGCCTTGATAATGGAACCTGTGTTCCACAGAAAGAATGCCCATGTAAGTAGATCTTACATCTCTTTTCTTATAATTTAACGAAATCATATACCTATAGATGAAAATTCTTTTTTTATTTGTAATCTTTTTTTCGTCCAGCATGCAAAGGTGACCAAAACGCTCATCCCGGCTGCGGGATCAATTGTGGTCAGCGCTGCTCAGACTATAAAAAGACAGTAGACCCGAGGTCATGTAATGACATTTGCGATCCCAGTGGATGCGATTGTGATAAAGGATATTACCTAAACCCGAAAACTGGAAAATGTGTATTACCTTGTGACTGCCGTAAGTAACATACATACTTATATAATATTCAATACGATAAATATTTATTACAATACGAAAGTCAATGTATTACTATCTAAGATACATTATACAAATTTAAAACATTTTGTTTTCTTCAGCACCAGTATGTCCTGTAAACGAAGTGTACAACAGTTGCGTAAACAACGTCACTACTCCACAAAACTGTTCACAATACGGATACCCAGTAACGGTACCCATTCCATGTGGCCCGTGTGTCGAAGGCTGTATCTGTCGCGATGGATACCTTCGCCTTGATAATGGAACCTGTGTTCCACAGAAACAATGCCCATGTAAGTAAATCTTACATCTCTTTTCTTATAATTTAACGAAATCATATAGATGAAAATTCTTTTAATATTTGTAATCTTTTTTTCGTCCAGCATGCAAAGGTGACCAAAACGCTCATCCCGGCTGCGGCATCAATTGTGGGCAGCGCTGCTCAGACTATAAAAAGACAGTAGACCCGAGGTCATGTAATGACATTTGCGATCCCAGTGGATGCGATTGTGATAAAGGATATTACCTAAACCCGAAAACTGGAAAATGTGTATTACCTTGTGACTGCCGTAAGTAACATACATACTTATATAATATTCAATACGATAAATATTTATTACAATACGAAAGTCAATGTATTACTATCTAAGATACATTATACAAATTTAAAACATTTTGTTTTCTTCAGCACCAGTATGTCCTGTAAACGAAGTGTACAACAGTTGCGTAAACAACGTCACTACTCCACAAAACTGTTCACAATACGGATACCCAGTAACGGTACCCATCCCATGTGGCCCGTGTGTCGAAGGCTGTATCTGTCGCGATGGATACCTTCGCCTTGATAATGGAACCTGTGTTCCACAGAAACAATGCCCATGTAAGTAAATCTTACATCTCTTTTCTTATAATTTAACGAAATCATATAGATGAAAATTCTTTTAATATTTGTAATCTTTTTTTCGTCCAGCATGCAAAGGTGACCAAAACGCTCATCCCGGCTGCGGCATCAATTGTGGGCAGCGCTGCTCAGACTATAATAAGAAAGTAGACCCGAGGTTATGTAATGATATCTGCGATCCCAATGGATGCGATTGTGATAAAGGATATTACCTAAACCCGAAAACTGGAAAATGTGTATTACCTTGTGACTGCCGTAAGTAACATACATACTTATATAATATTCAATATGATAAATATTTATTACAATACGAAAGTCAATTTATTAGGTACTTGCTAAGATACGATAAGATTTGCTGCGTTGTGCCGGCAGAGTAGAGTTTGTACCACACCATATCTGCCCGTGGGTATCGTACGAGGCGATTAAGGGTTTCCGGGAGGCGGGCAGCATTGCCAAAGACGAGCTAAGATACATTATTCAAATTTAAAACATTTTGTTTTCTTACAGCACCAGTATGTCCTGTAAACGAAGTGTACAACAGTTGCGTAAACAACGTCACTACTCCACAAAACTGTTCACAATACGGATACCCAGTAACGGTACCCATCCCATGTGGCCCTTGCGTCGAAGGCTGTATCTGTCGCGATGGATACCTTCGTCTTGATAATGGAACCTGTGTTCCACGGAAACAATGCCCTTGTAAGTAAATCTTACATCCCTTTTTATAATTTAACGAAATCATATACATACCTATAGATGAAAATTCTTTTTTTATTTGTAATCTTTTTTTTCGTCCAGCATGCAAAGGTGACCAAAACGCTCATCCCGGCTGCGGGATCAATTGTGGTCAGCGCTGCTCAGACTATAATAAAACAGTAGACCCGAGGTCGTGTAATGACATTTGCGATCCCAATGGATGCGATTGTGATAAAGGATATTACCTAAACCCGAAAACTGGAAAATGTGTATTACCTTGTGACTGCCGTAAGTAACATACATACTTATATAATATTCAATACGATAAATATTTATTACAATACGAAAGTCAATCTATTACTATCTAAGATACATTATACAAATTTAAAACATTTTGTTTTCTTACAGCACCAGTATGTCCTGTAAACGAAGTGTACAACAGTTGCGTAAACAACGTCACTATTCCACAAAACTGTTCACAATACGGATACCCAGTAACGGTACCCATCCCATGTGGCCCGTGTGTCGAAGGCTGTATCTGCCGCGATGGATACCTTCGCCTTGATAATGGAACCTGTGTTCCACAGAAACTATGCCCTTGTAAGTAATCATAGTGTTCTGAAATTGATAGTCAAATCAAGGGTAGTTGCACTATCTATAACTATTCTAAGTCCAAACTGTCGTTTTTTGAAATCATCAATATACCACTTTCTGATCATGATATAATTTTTATCATCAATACACCCAGCTAAAACGATGAGACCCACAACATTTTTCACGTTATGTCTAACTTTCTTTTAAGCATGCAAAGGTGATCCAAATGCGCACCCAGGATGTGGCATCAACTGTGGACAACGCTGCTCAGACTACCAGAAACCTGATCCAAACCGACCATGTGTCGATGCATGTGACCTCAGCGGCTGTGACTGTGACCCAGGCTATGTTCAAGATGAAAACACCTTGAAATGTATTCTGCCTTGTGACTGCAGTAAGTACGATATTAATATTACATTTCTTTTTAATTTATTTACAATCAATCATTACATAGAAATGTAAGAAACAGAAACAACACTTAAACCATTGAGGTTTGTATGTGGTGCAGTCTGCTAATTAAAAATTAGGTGCCATTGTTATGTAAAATATAGATCATAATACATTTGACCAGAATAATAAATACCTACTTATTAAATTAATCGTTATAGCTACGAATAGGTTAGTGGAATGCAGTTCTCAAGAATTCAATCACCTAGTTTTGTGATATATAATGATTTAAGTTTATACATACAACTTACAATAACGTTGCTTTGGTCTGAATTCCCCAGTTTAGTCACTTCTTTTTAATTCCGCAGTAATTACCCAAAGTAGAATATATCTATATCTATTTCTTTTTTGTGTTTATCCTATCGACCAAAAATTTTCCACATGTAGTGACTCTTAATATTAATTTGTTGCGATAGCTACTATTAATTTTTACAATGAAAATTTCCTTGGTATAGGGGGCAATATATTTATTCATGCCGTAAAATTTTGATCTTATATATTTATTAAATTCGTTTGTTTAGAAAAATCCTGCTCAATCAAGAACGAAGTGTACGACCCATGCCCTGCTAGTTGTCCTTCTCGTACCTGCGGCATCGATGATCGCTTAGTCAGATGTGGCACACCACCAAAGCCACCGAACTGCCCACCAGGCAAATGTCGCTGTGCTGATGGTTTCTTCAGGAGTAATGATGGACAATGTGTTAAATGGGAGGACTGCCGTAAGTATAATTACTATATCTTTATATTCAATTGCAATGCTAATCGTATGCTTGGGCTAGGAACAATAATATTGATGGAATCTAATGGTGTAAGTTTAAGCGATGGATGATCCTATTCATCGTATTATAAACATAATAATATCGTTTTGATATTCAGCCATTTGATACAATATTATGCTAAGATCAATATTAACATTTACATACTTCAGTTACTACATCATTAACATGATATATTAATTTGACAGCCAAATGTCCGAATCCCAACGAAATATATGACCCCTGCCCAAAAGACTGTCCACCGGAAGATTGCGGTGTTGACTCGAGATTGATACTTTGTGCAGTCCCACCTAAATTGGGGGATCCAAAATGCAAACCTAGATGTCGCTGTGCAGATGGATACAAGAGAAACAGCAAAAAAGTTTGCATACGTCAAGAACTTTGTCCAAAAATAAAAACATGTTAGGGTTTTTGGAGAGAACCTCAGCACATTTTGGAAATTTGAATAAAATGATTAATAAAAATTGTATGTTTTATTTACGAAATTCTTTGTTTTTACCGACGCGATGGACCCGGGTTTTTGTTTCAAATATTTATACTTAAGTGATTTTTATACTTTTTATAGTTATTCCGTATTAAGCAGAACCTTGTAAAAACTTTAACGGTAGTTCATATTATTTACGAACACTTTTATACTTCAAAAAATACACAACACTATGGTAATTATTTTGGTATTTATTTATTAGCGTATGTTATTGCACAATTGCTAATTTTTTTTTTTTTTTTGTAATCTTTATTGACTAGTTTTTTATTTTTCTACAGCAAAGTGCACTGGCCAGAATGAATACTACGACAGTTGTCCCCCCGCCTGTTATCCCAAAGACTGTGAAGACATCGGCCTCCAGTTTAAATGTCCACCAAAACCTTGTAACGGCACCTGCAGATGCTTGGACGGATACTACAGGAATAAAATTGGACAATGTATTACGAAAGAACAATGTTGTAAGTTGAATTTTGGTGTTATCACAAAATTATTTTATAGAAACCCATACTCACCCTATCGGACTCATTCCAACATTATATTTACGAAGTCTCCTAATGCATCATATATTAGGAATCTTTAAATACGTAAAACTCATCATCACGACTGGTAGTACCTATACAGGTGATTTTTGGTCGTCAACGATCCCGAAAACTACGGAATCTCCTCATCATTACGATCATTTTTCTCCATAGAAGCACACCTGGGAAGTGTCTGGTTTCCAAAATATTAGGGTCCAAAGTTGAGTAAATAGACAGCGTTTTTCTGCATAAATGCACATTGACGCGTATAGCAAGAAGTCTATGAAAAAACTAGCATAAACACTGGACACTATAAATTTCGCCCGATCAAGTAATTTAAAAAAAAAATTAAAATATTTACATCGTTTCCCAACATTTTTTTGGCATAAATTTACTTTATTTGATGTATAGTGTACGTACCCTTCGTTAAGAGTGGCCACGAAAAAACATCCTGTATATTTGTCTCTTATTTATTGTGATCAGAAGTTATCCGATTCAAGAGTACCATTGACCAATATCTGACCAATCTTTTACTATTAGAAAAAAATATAAACAGGAACTAAAACTTAATCATTTATATACATTTCAGGTAAATGCAATGGACCTCATGAGTATTTTTCCTGCGGTGTGGCCTGCGATAACGTATGTGCAACCTTGAGTATACAGAACCAAACCAACTGTCCAATTGTGAACAAGAGATGCAATGAAATGTGCTACTGTGAACAAGGCTACGCTAGAGATAAGAATAATGTGTGTGTACCGTTCAAGGAATGCTGTTAGTTGGATGATTTAATAAACTAAATGGAGATTAACAATTGCTTATTTTTATTTCGAAGTACATCCTTTAGATTATTTTTGGTGTGTTATGATAAAAAAACTTGATGAATACTTTCTATTTATAAAAGTTATCTCTTTTCCACCAGAGATGTGCTATGCGGCTATACTGCGAAGATGTGAAATCTACGCTACGAAAATATGTGACCGTTTCCACTAATACTAAGCTGTGTAGCTGTGCAAGGAAGATGCGCTATGAAGATGCGCCGCCGCAAAATAGCTGCGCGATTAAGATGCGCAGCTTTAGCTATGCGATATATCGATAGTAGGGAAGCAGCGAGGGCCCATAGCTGGCATCCAATGAATATGTGCATCAATAAATATGATTGGTCGATATCAAACGCATCCATAGCAGCGTAGCATAGCACATCTCTGGCGGAAAAGCACCCTTAAGCTTGGGTTTCAGTACTATAGTGTAGATATTGATTCCATAGATTGCGCAATGCGGTGATTAACTTAATTTCTTTCAAGGGCATACTTTGGTTCTAAAGAAATTCAGAAATGTCTTCCTGCCAGACTTCGTTGCCGCGCTGATGTCATATGTAACACCAGCAAAGAGCAAATAAGAACTCACGTAACAAGGGTTTTGTGTGCGCTGTATTCGTTCACATATTATGACTTTACGTTCGCGGTGAGAACAAAATAGTGGAAGTCGGAGACAAAAGTTTCATTCCAAACTTTTAGAAGAAAATAGCCGATTGCATTTATGAGGATTGCCGATTAGTACAATCGATCAAATGGTTAACTACCTATACTAGTCTAGGAAAAGTTGAAGTGATATTATTTTAATAAATGCCTCTTACAACTTTGATCATTTATAATTATTTAATAGTTACGTATTTCTTAGAAATATTTTAGCTCTAGTTTCTATTTTAACCCCTTCTCTTTATCTTAAAATAGTATAATTGGCAATTAGCCTGCCGCCTGCTTGATACCAAGCCTTTTTGCTATGAATAACTAATGATATGATGATATACTTACATGAATCATATTCGGTGGTCCGAGCCCAGGGGGCCAATTCTCGAAAAGTCTCGAGTTGGAACGAAACCGAAACGGAATCGTTGCAGACGCTCAGAGCAAAGCAATAATTACTTTATGGTGACGTAATAAGACACACTTCAGCAAGACACAGATATTAGTTTTTATTAAATATAAAATAAATATAATAATATACAATGTATATAACTGTCATACTCGCGACCGATGCGTGATAAAATATACCTTATTACTTAAGCGGTAAGTATATATTGCTTCGCACCGTGAACGAGTACCAAAATTCCCTTGCTCAAGTAGCGTATACTGGTTAAATAAAACACAATATAAAGTACAAGAAGATCGTGTATTGTCAAACCAATAATAACAACTTACGTTATTACTAAATAATCTTGATAGCGCGTTCCAAAAATCAATGACAGTCTAAACTAACGTCATCTATATCACAAGTTCAGAACTAATTCTAATGCGTATGAACACACCGCGTTTCGTTAACGGTCCATTAGTGATTGCGTTTCGGCTCAAAAATTTTCAAGAATTACCCCCCTGGAACAATCCCATACTTTTCAAAGAATTATTGAAATCCAATTAGGTATTTCTGCTTCTATTTACGTCTTCTATTTTCTTCTAAATATGTTATGTTAAGAAAAAAAATGTACTTCCATATGTCACCAAATTTAACAAATACATTTATCATTCACAGATGAATGTAAATGCAAGCCTAGTGAAATATACTCCCCTTGTGCGAATGGTATCTGTCAACTACAGAATTGCTCACAAGCAGGCGACCCGATACCATTTTGTCCAGCTTTCCCCCAAAGTGATTGCATACCAGGCTGCATATGTCCACCCGGATATTTGAGAGCTGTAAACGGAACCTGCATACCGAAGGATCAATGCCGTAAGTACCATAAAATATCCTACCTTTATTGAGAACCTATGAGAGTACTGTCTAATAACCTATGTTTTATTTTGACATATTTTGTTACATTCCCCATCAATTTATATTCGATAACCTCAATGACAGCACCAATATGCCCATGAAATGAAATATACTCCAACTTTTCGAACAGAATCTGCCAATTACAGAACAGTTCGCAAATAAACATACTGTCCAGTTTTCCCACAAAGTGACCGTAAACCAGGATGCGAATGTGCACCCGGATATTTAATGGAACATGTATACCGAAAATTCGATGTTGTAATTTGCAAAAGAAAACTGTATTACTTTTCAGAAGTTCAAACCAACAGGATTACAAGCTATCAGTATGACATAAGAGCCGACTAAATTTAGGGGCGTTCTCTCGAGCGACTAACCCCGCGAATAGTATATGTCGAAAGAAGGCAAACCCTTCTTGGAAACAACAATCATAATTCAAGTTAAAGATTTTATTTAAAAAATATAGATGGCTGAAACAGAGCTATTTATTAAAAAGAAGTTGATGAATTTATTTCCAACAATTATAACAATATTAAATTTTCAGCTAAATGTACAGGACAAAATGAGGTGTATGACCTGTGCCCACCCAAGTGTCCTCCACAAACTTGTGAAAGCATAGGAAAAACATACGCCTGTCCTGCTGTTATAATAAACTCAACCACTGGTCAACCAACAAAATGCAATGCCTCCTGTAGATGTAAAGACGGATATTATAGAAACAAAATCAATCAATGTATCAGCAAAGCAGATTGTTGTGAGTATTTTCTTGAAGTCGACCCTTTAAACGTATTTTTTATGCACTGCGTCTTAGATCAAAATTATACTGTGGTAGATATACATACGCGTTCGAAAAATGAGAACTTCAAAAGTATACCAAAATTTTTGTATCAATACATACTTGTTGTATAATTGTTTATACTAAATTATTACTGAGTTTTGAATGAATGCCACGTTTGCTCTTCTGTTCACATTTTACTGTCGACTTACGTACGTACACTTGACATTGACCTGTACTCTGTGTACACATTTTTTTTTTTATATACAATTTTAATTTGATATTGACTTGTACCTACATTGTATAAGTAGGCAAGTAATATTTTTTTAAATCTAAATTATGCTATTAATTGAATTTTATACTTAGTGCTTAAGTTTTTTCATGATTAGTTAATTTAAATTTAAAGATGCCTTTTGTTTATTTATTTTTTTATTATTTTCATGAGACACAAACAGTACTATTGCACAAATATATTTACAATTCATAAGTAGCACATACACCAGCAAAGGGTTTTTGTTAATATGTTACTTAATTTTGACAGTGTCACTGGGAGCTTATTTGATACTAGATATTTCTCCTTCCAAGCAATGACACTTCACTGAAATAGTGTAACAGTGATAGTAGAATCATGCGGCCTGTCAAGCCTATTGTTGGTTTTGCCATAAAGAAGAACTGACTTTAGCAGTTCTCCTAGGTTTCGTCTTAAGGCGACCATAACTGCTATTGATTGCTCCTTGGTAGCCATATAGCCCCGATATGCCAACTTATGCTTGACAAACCGTAACAAATCGTACCTTGGGGTTGGGGACCGTTGGTAGAAATTTTTTTGCAAATGTTCCTTATTTTTGTTTATATTCATCTCAAATATCTAAATAAATATCATATTTTATCTAACTCTCAGTTTGGATTTAGGCCTAGAATATCAACAGAAGATGCGGTTATTGCGCTTACTTCTACCGTCGCTGATAAAGTCGACGATGGAGGTAAGTGTATTGCGGTATTTCTGGATCTGAAAAAAGCTTTTGATACTGTATCCGTCTCCATTCTTCTGCACCGGCTAGAGGATATAGGTGTAAGAGGACTACCTCTGAAACTACTTAAAAGTTACTTACATGAACGAAAACAGAGGGTAAAAATAGGACATGTTATTAGCTCTGAGCAAATTGTCACCTACGGTGTACCCCAGGGGAGTGTACTCGGTCCGACATTATTCCTTGTCTACATCAACAGCCTCTGTCTATGAAAATTGATAATGGCCACATCTTCTCATATGCAGATGATACTGCTATAGTATTCTCGGGAAAAACATGGGACAGTGTTCGTAAAAGCACAGAGAGTGGTCCATCTAAAGTAGGTGCCTGGTTGGATTCTCACTTATTAACACTAAATAGCTCTAAAACAAATTATATGTACATGACAATGAATGAACGATCACAGCCTTCAGCTAGCTATCAAATTAAAATACATAACTGTACAAACCGCTCCGACGCCAACTGCGGATGTATTACAATAAATAAAGTGCAAAACACTAAATATCTCGGTATAATGTTGGACCAGCGGCTGTCTTGGCATTCTCATATAGAGCTTATCATGGGCAGAATTCGAAAAATTATCTGGACTTTCAAGGGACTGCGGAATATAGCCTCAAAAAACCTTTTAACGCAGATATATGTATCACTAGCTCAATCTATTCTGTCATACTGTCTACCAGTTTGGGGTGGAGCAAACAAAACTAAATTTCTGGAATTAGAGAGATCTCAAAGATCTCTACTTAAAGTTATGTACCGCAGACCTTTTAGATTTCCCACAGAGACGCTTTATCTGACATCTGACCTTCTATCTGTAAGAAAATTATATATTTTGAACATCATACTTTTAAAACACAGAAATCTTCCCTTTTCTGGCAATAGTAACAAGAGAAGAAGGCATTGTGTAGCACCTGTGCCTAGAGTAAAATCAACCTACGCCAAAAGACAGTACACTAGACAATCAGCTCGCATATACAATAAAATAAATAAAATACTTAATATCTACCCATTGTCATATTTTAAAACTAAAGAGAGAGTTACTAATTGGTTAAAGAATAAAAGTTATAGCGATGTAGAAGATATTGTCCAGACGATTTCGTTGCAATAAAGTTAAAACTCACCCACATACATTATATAAGTACATGCCTATATTAAATATAATAATACACACACATGCACATATAGTCAGCCACATACATATTTTTGTAAATTCTAAATTAAGTACATACTTACCTATAATTTTATTTTCATGCTATGTAAAAGCCATGTTATGGAAGAGCGAGTTCTCCTAGCACAAGCAAATTATTGCTTAAATGGAGATCTTAAACTTCGTTTTGTTGTGAATACTTTGAGAATGAAATAATTTTTTTTTATTTTTTTATTTTTTTTTATTTATTCATCTACTTTTTTGTGTTGTTGTCTGGTAGCGGTTTCATTTTAAGATGCGAACATACCTATATATAAAAATGACAATAGACAAAAAAGTTTTATATGCTTTGATGTCGCATAAATGATTTGATTTTGATTTTGAGAAGCTACTACCTATCTCCTATAATGATGCTGTATAATCCAACTTTTTGTGTTATTTTATAAAATATTTATGTGTATGTGTATTTATTTAGTTATTTTGTATGTACTTATTTCATTGTTGAATTATATTGTTTTTTGATAGGTGTTTTTTTTTATAATTTGGATGTACACGTATGATTCTTACATTAACCAATCACAAAATGTTAATTGGTTATCTGGAAGAAATCTCTGTCAGAGATAAGCTCGCCTTTGTACATTATCTTTTTAATAAAATTATCATTTGTATATCAATTATCATTTGTATATATATATATATATATATATATATATATATATATATACATACATATATATATACGAGTCGGTATACATTAAACTAGAATTGCAAATATTTGTTTTAGTAAAATGCACTGGTCCTCACGAATACTTCTCCTGCGGTGGTGCATGTGACAATGTGTGTGCTACTCTAAGTGAGCAGAACCAAACGCACTGCCCCATTATCAACGTTAAGTGCAACGAAATGTGCTACTGCGAAGATGGATATGCTCGAAATTGTAGCGGTATTTGTGTACCCTATAAAAATTGCAGTAAGTTAACTTGTTACACGCTACATTTTTTTCTTTCTGATCTCTAGCTAGACGTGGCACGAAGTGGAATATTCGTTGCCTTAATATTTTTTAGAAAAGAACTTTAAAATCCCCAAAATCTCTAGGCCCATACCCATGCAACCCATGCAATCCCGGATCACCAGGCACCCCAGGAACACCCGGCAATCCAGGCAACCCAGGCAAACCAGGCACTCCAGGAACTCCTGGCAACCCAGGTAATCCAGGAATACCAGGCAACCCAGGAACACCTGGCAACCCAGGCACACCAGGTAACCCCGGAACACCGGGCAACCCAGGAACACCTGGCAACCCAGGCACTCCAGGAAACCCAGGAACTCCAGGCAACCCAGGCAACCCCGGAACACCAGGAAATCCAGGAACTCCTGGCTGTGTAGGAACACCAGGCAACCCAGGAACACTTGGCAACCCGGGCACACCGGGCAACCCCGGAACGCCAGGAAACCCAGGAACACCAGGCAACCCAGGCAACCCCGGAACACCGGGCACACCAGGCAACCCAGGCACTCCAGGCAACCCAGGAACACCTGGCAACCCAGGCACTCCAGGCACACCAGGCACTCCAGGCAACCCAGGAACACCTGGCAACCCAGGCACTCCAGGAAACCCAGGAACTCCAGGCAACCCAGGCACTCCAGGCAATCCCGGAACACCAGGAAATCCAGGAACTCCTGGCTGTGTAGGAACACCAGGCAACCCAGGAACACCTGGCAACCCGGGCACACCAGGCAACCCAGGCACTCCAGGCAACCCAGGCACTCCAGGCAACCCAGGAACACCTGGCAACCCAGGAACACCTGGCAACCCAGGAACACCTGGCAACCCAGGAACACCTGGCAACCCAGGCACACCAGGCAACCCCGGAACACCGGGCAACCCAGGAACACCTGGCAACCCAGGCACTCCAGGAAACCCAGGACCTCCAGGCAACCCAGGCAACCCCGGAACACCAGGAAACCCAGGAACTCCTGGCTGTGTAGGAACACCAGGCAACCCAGGAACACCTGGCAACCCGGGCACACCGGGCAACCCCGGAACACCGGGAACACCAGGCAACCCAGGCACACCAGGCAACCCCGGAACACCGGGCACACCAGGCAACCCAGGCACTCCAGGCAACCCAGGAACACCTGGCAACCCAGGCACTCCAGGAAACCCTGGCACACCAGGAAACCCAGGAAATCCAGGCAACCCAGGAACTCCAGGCAACCCAGGCAACCCCGGAACACCAGGAAATCCAGGAACTCCTGGCTGTGTAGGAACACCAGGCAACCCAGGAACACCTGGCAACCCGGGCACACCGGGCAACCCCGGAACGCCAGGAAACCCAGGAACACCAGGCAACCCAGGCAACCCCGGAACACCGGGCACACCAGGCAACCCAGGCACTCCAGGCAACCCAGGAACACCTGGCAACCCAGGCACTCCAGGAAACCCCGGAACACCGGGCACACCAGGCAACCCAGGCACTCCAGGAAACCCAGGCACTCCAGGAAACCCAGGAAATCCAGGCAACCCAGGAACTCCAGGCAACCCAGGCACTCCAGGCAATCCCGGAACACCAGGAAATCCAGGAACTCCTGGCTGTGTAGGAACACCAGGCAACCCAGGAACACCTGGCAACCCGGGCACACCGGGCAACCCCGGAACGCCAGGAAACCCAGGAACACCAGGCAACCCAGGCAACCCCGGAACACCGGGCACACCAGGCAACCCAGGCACTCCAGGCAACCCAGGAACACCTGGCAACCCAGGCACTCCAGGAAACCCCGGAACGCCAGGAAACCCAGGAACACCAGGCAACCCAGGGAACCCCGGAACACCGGGCACACCAGGAAACCCAGGAAATCCAGGCAAGCCAGGAACTCCAGGCAACCCAGGCACTCCAGGCAACCCAGGCACTTCAGGCACTCCAGGCAACCCAGGAACACCTGGCAACCCAGGCACTCCAGGAAACCCAGGAACTCCAGGCAACCCAGGCACTCCAGGCAATCCCGGAACACCAGGAAATCCAGGAACTCCTGGCTGTGTAGGAACACCAGGCAACCCAGGAACACCTGGCAACCCGGGCACACCGGGCAACCCCGGAACGCCAGGAAACCCAGGAACACCAGGCAACCCAGGCAACCCCGGAACACCAGGAAACCCAGGAACTCCTGGCTGTGTAGGAACACCAGGCAACCCAGGAACACCTGGCAACCCGGGCACACCGGGCAACCCCGGAACGCCAGGAAACCCAGGAACACCAGGCAACCCAGGCAACCCCGGAACACCGGGCACACCAGGAAACCCAGGAAATCCAGGCAAGCCAGGAACTCCAGGCAACCCAGGCACTCCAGGCAACCCAGGCACTCCAGGCACACCAGGCACACTAGGCAACCCAGGAACACCTAGCAACCCAGGCATTCCAGGAAACCCAGGAACTCCAGGCAACCCAGGCACTCCAGGCAATCCCGGAACACCAGGAAATCCAGGAACTCCTGGCTGTGTAGGAACACCAGGCAACCAGGAACACCTGGCAACCCGGGCACACCGGGCAACCCCGGAACGCCAGGAAACCCAGGAACACCAGGCAACCCAGGCAACCCCGGAACACCAGGAAACCCAGGAACTCCTGGCTGTGTAGGAACACCAGGCAACCCCGGAACGCCAGGAAACCCAGGAACACCAGGCAACCCAGACAACCCCGGAACACCGGGCACACCAGGCAACCCAGGCACTCCAGGCAACCCAGGAACACCTGGCAACCCAGGCACTCCAGGAAACCCAGGCACACCAGGCAACCCAGGCACACCAGGAACACCAGGCAACCCAGGCACTCCAGGAAACCCAGGCACTCCAGGCAACCCAGGCACTCCAGGCAACCCAGGCACTCCAGGCACACCAGGCACTCCAGGCAACCCAGGAACACCTGGCAACCCAGGCACTCCAGGAACCCAGGAACTCCAGGCAACCCAGGCACTCCAAGCAATCCCGGAACACCAGGAAATCCAGGAACTCCTGGCTGTGTAGGAACACCAGGCAACCCAGGAACACCTGGCAACCCGGGCACACCGGCAACCCCGGAACGCCAGGAAACCCAGGAACACCAGGCAACCCAGGCAACCCCGGAACACCGGGCACACCAGGAACTCCTGGCTGTGTAGGAACACCAGGCAACCCAGGAACACCTAGCAACCCGGGCACACCGGGCAACCCCGGAACGCCAGGAAACCCAGGAACACCAGGCAACCCAGGCAACCCCGGAACACCGGGCACACCAGGAAACCCAGGAAATCCAGGCAAGCCAGGAACTCCAGGCAACCCAGGCACTCCAGGCAACCCAGGCACTCCAGGCACACCAGGCACTCCAGGCAACCCAGGAACACCTGGCAACCCAGGCACTCCAGGAAACCCAGGAACTCCAGGCAACCCAGGCACTCCAGGCAATCCCGGAACACCAGGAAATCCAGGAACTCCTGGCTGTGTAGGAACACCAGGCAACCCAGGAACACCTGGCAACCCGGGCACACCGGGCAACCCCGGAACGCCAGGAAACCCAGGAACACCAGGCAACCCAGGCAACCCCGGAACACCAGGAACCCAGGAACTCCTGGCTGTGTAGGAACACCAGGCAACCCAGGAACACCTGGCAACCCGGGCACACCGGGCAACCCCGGAACGCCAGGAAACCAGGAACACCAGGCAACCCAGGCAACCCCGGAACACCGGGCACACCAGGAAACCCAGGAAATCCAGGCAAGCCAGGAACTCCAGGCAACCCAGGCACTCCAGGCAACCCAGGCACTCCAGGCACACCAGGCACTCCAGGCAACCCAGGAACACCTAGCAACCCAGGCACTCCAGGAAACCCAGGAACTCCAGGCAACCCAGGCACTCCAGGCAATCCCGGAACACCAGGAAATCCAGGAACTCCTGGCTGTGTAGGAACACCAGGCAACCCAGGAACACCTGGCAACCCGGGCACACCGGGCAACCCCGGAACGCCAGGAAACCCAGGAACACCAGGCAACCCAGGCAACCCCAGAACACCAGGAAACCCAGGAACTCCTGGCTGTGTAGGAACACCAGGCAAACCCCGGAACGCCAGGAAACCCAGGAACACCAGGCAACCCAGACAACCCCGGAACACCGGGCACACCAGGCAACCCAGGCACTCCAGGCAACCCAGGAACACCTGGCAACCCAGGCACTCCAGGAAACCCAGGCACACCAGGCAACCCAGGCACACCAGGCAACCCAGGCACACCAGGAACACCAGGCAACCCAGGCACTCCAGGAAACCCAGGCACTCCAGGCAACCCAGGCACTCCAGGCAACCCAGGAACACCAGGCAACCCCGGAACACCAGGAAATACAGGAACTCCTGGCCGTGTAGGAACACCAGGAAACCAGGAATACTAGGCAACCCAGGCAACCAAGGAACACCTGGCAACCCGGGCACACCAGGAAACCCAGGAAATCCAGGCAACCCAGGAACTCCAGGCAACCCAGGCACTCCAGGCACACCAGGCACTCCAGGCAACCCAGGAACACCTGGCAACCCTGGCACTCCAGGCAACCCAGGCACTCCAGGCAATCCCGGAACACCAGGAAATCCAGGAACTCCTGGCTGTGTAGGAACACCAGGCAACCCAGGAACACCTGGCAACCCGGGCACACCGGGCAACCCCGGAACGCCAGGAAACCCAGGAACACCAGGCAACCCAGGCAACCCCGGAACACCAGGAACCCAGGAACTCCTGGCTGTGTAGGAACACCAGGCAACCCCGGAACGCCAGGAAACCCAGGAACCACCAGGCAACCCAGGCAACCCGGAACACCGGGCACACCAGGCAACCCAGGCACTCCAGGCAACCCAGGAACACCTGGCAACCCAGGCACTCTAGGAAACCCAGGCACACCAGGCAACCCAGGCACACCAGGCAACCCAGGCACACCAGGAAACCCAGGAAATCCAGGCAACCCAGGAACTCCAGGCATCCCAGGCACTCCAGGCAATCCCGGAACACCAGGAAATCAGGAACTCCTGGCTGTGTAGGAACACCAGGCAACCCAGGAACACCTGGCAACCCGGGCACACCGGGCAACCCCGGAACGCCAGGAAACCCAGGAACACCAGGCAACCCAGGCACTCCAGGCAACCCAGGAACACCTGGCAACCCGGGCACACCGGGCAACCCCGGAACACCAGGAACACCAGGCAACCCAGGCACTCCAGGAAACCCAGGCACTCCAGGCAACCCAGGCACTCCAGGCAACCCAGGAACACCAGGCAACCCCGGAACACCAGGAAACCCAGGAACTCCTGGCTGTGTAGGAACACCAGGCAACCCAGGAACACCAGGCAACCCAGGCACTCCAGGTAACCCAGGAACACCAGGCAACCCAGGCAACCCAGGAACACCTGGCAACCCGGGCACACCAGGAAACCCAGGAAATCCAGGCAACCCAGGAACTCCAGGCAACCCAGGCACTCCAGGCACACCAGGCACTCCAGGCAACCCAGGAACACCTGGCAACCCTGGCACTCCAGGCAACCCAGGCACTCCAGGAACTCCAGGAAATCCAGGAACTCCTGGCTGTGTAGGAACACCAGGTAACCCAGGAACACCTGGCAACCCGGGCACACCAGGCAACCCCGGAACACCGGGCACACCAGGCAACCCAGGCACTCCAGGAAACCCAGGCACTCCAGGCAACCCAGGCACTCCAAGCAACCCAGGCACTCCAGGAAATCCTGGCAACCCAGGCACACCAGGCAACCCAGGCAACCCAGGAAATCCAGGCAACCCAGGAACTCCAGGCAACCCAGGAAATCCAGGCAACCCAGGAACACCTGGCAACCCGGGCACACCAGGCAACCCAGGCACTCCAGGCAACCCAGGAACACCTGGCAACCCGGGCACACCAGGCAACCGGGCACACCAGGCAACCCGGGCACTCCAGGCAACCCAGGAACACCTGGCAACCCGGGCACACCAGGCAACCCCGGAACACCGGGCACACCAGGCAACCCAGGCACTCCAGGAAATCCTGGAAACCCTGGCACACCAGGCAACCCAGGCACACCAGGCAACCCAGGCACACCAGGCAACCCAGGAAATCCAGGCAACCCAGGAACTCCAGGCAACCCAGGCACACCAGGCAACCCAGGAACACCTGGCAACCCGGGCACTCCAGGCAACCCAGGAACACCTGGCAACCCAGGCAGTCCAGGAAACCCAGGAACTCCAGGCAACCCAGGCACTCCAGGAAACCCTGGAACACCAGGAAATCCAGGAACTCCTGGCTGTGTAGGAACACCAGGCAACCCAGGAACACCTGGCAACCCGGGCACACCAGGCAACCCCGGAACACCAGGAAACCCAGGAACACCAGGCAACCCAGGCACACCAGGCAACCCCGGAACACCGGGCACACCAGGCAACCCAGGCACTCCAGGAAACCCAGGCACTCCAGGAACACCCGCAAATCCTGGCACCCCAGGTAACCGATCCTCAGTATATTCTAATGCCTTATTAGCCATTCGCCGCAATAGCATGTAATAACATGTAGTGACTAGAAAAATTAATGCCTATTTTTGTGATTATTTTGTGGTTTTTAAGTTACACCATGTGATCATTGCCTAGAACTAAATTAACAATGGTCATATTGGCATTTTAAATAATAATAATAATCGGCATAAATAAATAATTTTTCACTATGGGTGCGCCCATCAACGGGCACTACACCCTCCACTGATCCTCGGATCTGATAACTCATAACTTCGAAAACAGGCACTTGCACTAACTACAATCGCCACGAGAAACCAGACCTGAGCACCTAAGCATGCAAGACAATACATTGCACTATTCCGAAATCAAAAACCTTTTTTTACAGTTTTGTTAGTCTATCCCGTATATGATTTTTAGTTATCAACGTTCCCGAAAACTACGGCATCTCCTCATCATCACGATCATTTTTCTCCATGGAAGCATACCTGGGAAGTGTCTGGTTTCCAAGATATTAGGGTCCAAAGTTGAGTAAATAGACTGCGTTTTTCTGCATAAATGCACATAGACGCGCGTAGCAAGATTTTTTCACGAGAAATAATTATTATATGTCTATGAAAAAACTAGCATAAACACTGGATACTATAAATTCCACCCGAACAAGTAATTCTTTTCTTTTTTTTTCAAAAAAAATTACATCGTTTCCCAGCATTTTTTTTGTCATAAACTTACTTTATTTGATGTATAGAGTACGTACCCTTCGTTAAGGGTGGCCACCAAAAAACAGCCTGTATACGTGTGAAAAGGGCATTCGTCTATCTATTTTGGAACAGTTGGAGATTTTGAAGGCCAAATATTCTGGTGTAAACCTTTTAAATGAACAAGTTGAGTTTGGTTCGCTACTTCTAAATTCAATTGCAGGAGGTAGTGTTTGATAAATATTTAGTATGGCTTGTCAATGTCAATAACAATTTTTATTTTTGTTGGCAATAGAATATGTTGTTGCATACATCCTTGTTTTCCTTTACTAATTTATCAATATTTTGGTGAATTTTTGAATTTTTTCATTTAAATTTAACTAATTCACCCAATACTATTTGGTTTGTGTGCACAAATAGTATATATTTATTTCAAATATAAATAATGGTGGGTAATTATTTATATATTTTTTAATACTTAGTAGAGGGTAGTTAATTATGTGTAAGTAATGTGTTGGGTTTTAGAGGTTCATAATAATTAGTGGTTTACTAATTTACTAATTTCTATAATCCTGAGGATGCCACAGTTGTTGGCGAAACATATGTAGATTATTTATCTAGTTTTTGATTTCGGAATAGTGCAATGTATTGTCTTGCATGCTAGGTGCTCGGGTCTGGTTTCTCGTGGCGATTGTAGTTAGTGCAAGTGCCTGTTTTCGCAGTTATGAGTTATCAGGTCAGTGGAGGGTGTAGGGCCCGGTGGTGGGAGCACCCATAGTGAATGTTTGAACTTCCGAATTGTAACGCCTAATACAATTTCATTTATAAAATAATTTTTCTCCAAAATGAACTCCTTTTAATATATGGTTTCCAAGAATAGCGGTGCTGTCATGAAGAACTTTTTCATTTATCGCTCGGCAGGTCGGCACTATAAAAAGGGCGTGGTTTTGGTTACATTGCGTACCCATTTGCCTGCTGAATGCTAAAATCTTCTCTCCAATATACCTATAATCTCGAATAATTTTGTATATAAGAATTTTTACTCTTTCTGGGTTTGTACCAAAAGATAAAATTTACGACCAATATACCTTCTTGTATTCACGTTACGTTCTTTGCCAGATAAAAAATGTTCTATCAAGAATGAAGTGTACGACCCATGTCCTGCTGGTTGTCCATACCATACTTGCGGCATCGATGACCGTTTAGTTAAATGTGGCCAACCACCACAACCGCCGAACTGTCCACCCGGCATATGCCGTTGTAGGGATGGTTACTTTAGAAGCAGCAATGGTCAATGCGTCAAATGGGAGAATTGTCGTAAGTTACATGTCTTTAAACACTGACTATGGAATTGTTGTTAATTTCGCTGACTGTCTTGGCTATGAGTAATGCATACACATTTGTGTAATGCAAAATGAAACGGCATTTGTTGGTTTATGAAGACAATGATGTATTGTCTCGTTAGGTCTCGTTATTGAGCTTAGAGCTTCGTAGCACATACTTACTATACAAATGTCGCCAAGTTATATTATGATTAGTTGTTTCCTCTCATTTATGTTTTATACAGTTATCATTAATCTATTTCTACTTATAATCGTTTTAGCAACTTGTTGTGCAAATGAAACACTATCACCGTGCCCTTGTCTTTCGTGTACCCCTCAAACCTGTGCCGAAGCAGGATACCTGAAACCATGCCCCGCGCCGTCTAGAGGCAACTTGTGTAATTGCAACCCAGGATGTGTATGTAATGAGGGTCTTCTCCGCAACGAAAACGGTGTTTGCATTCCAAAAGAACAATGTCGTAAGTGTATCTTAAAATTTTAGTCTTTGACACATTGAATTAAGCTTTCTGCTATATATACCTATACGTTTTCTAACAAAAAATGTATTAAACAATTCATGTTTAAGTAATTGTTTTAGAATTATTTTGTTTTATCTATATTAAACTTTTTTATTCATTTAGCATCATGTGGTGGCGATCCAAATGCACATCCCGGGTGCGGCACAAACTGTCACAAACACTGCTCTGATTATAATACCACAACAACATTATGTCCAGAATTTTGTAATGAAAACGGCTGCGATTGCGATGATGGTTACGTGTTCGATAAAAACCTTAACGTTTGTGTTCTGCCGCAAAATTGTTGTAAGTACTTTGAGTTTGTGATAGCACTATTTTAGGTCTAGTACTTTTGCCAATTTTTATAATTACAAATTGGGTTAGTGAAAGTCAATCGAGCTATACATGACATACCTTTCCTTTGCATCATCTTTGCAGCGCCAGTATGCCAGATTAATGAAATATATTCAAACTGCTCAAACAATCCTTGCGGAAACCAAGCTTGCGCTACAAAAGGACTGGCATTGCCTTGTGTACCTCAACTATGTACTGAAGGCTGTATATGTAAACCGAACTACTATAGACTTGCTAATGGTACATGCGTACCTGAGGATCAATGCCGTGAGTTGCAGTTGATCGTACCTTGTCCCATCTGACCTCCTTTATAAAATTTTATGTTTTTATATATCCTATTTAGGATAACTATGCATATTGTACAGATTATCGTATTACCAACCATTTAATTCAATTTGTGGCATCATGATTTATTTTACACGGTTTTATTCAGTCTTTCTGAATTCTACGCAAAAGGAGCATCAAATAGATTTACTTATTTTACAGCTCCAGTCTGTCCACCTCACGAAGTATACTCAAACTGTTCGAACTACTCCTGTAATATTGTTTACTGTTCTCAACTGGGCCAGCCAGCCATGGGTAGACCGTGTCTATTAAATCCGCCTGGGTGTGTCGGTGGATGTGTATGTCAAGATGATTATCTGCGTGGTGATAACGGCACCTGTGTTCCACCAAATCAATGCAACAGTAATTAATTTTTTTTATGCTTTTCAAAATCTTCGTCTCCGAACTCTTATTGCATACTTTAAATAGGCCGCTTATATTATCTCTTGTATGGTTTGACAAAATCTTTATCGCCATAGCTTTTCATATTGATTATATTTCTGGAATAGCTTGACATCTCATTACATTTTCTGCTTAAAAAATCAAAATTTTTGCGAAAATTCAACCTACTCTAATTTTTAGCCACTTGTGGTGGGGATCCTAATGCTGAAAGCGGTTGTGGCATCAATTGTGGTAGACACTGTTCCAACTATAAACTAAATATCACCGAATGCAGCGATGGTTGTAAGTTTAGAGGATGTGATTGCAAACCTGATTACGTTTTCGATGATAACATTGGTTTTTGTGTTCTTCCCGAGAACTGCAGTAAGTGTTTAAGACTTCTTAGTAAGCTTATTAGTAAACAGTTATGAAGAGTTGAAACTTCAGCTGCGGCTCCTATCGTGGGTTGAGCAGTGCTAGAAGTTGTCGACTGAGTGGAAATAATTGACAAAATTTGCACATGGCTTATGGACCAAATGTAGGGACTTTCATATATTATACCAGTACGAGTAGAAACAGGTATTGCTATTATGTTATCGATTTTGGAAAAATCAGATTGCTATAATCGAATCGAACTAATATAGGTAAATACAGACTACCTACTGCCCCAGGTGGTAAATGTTTTGACAAATATTTCAGCACCAACTTGCCAAGAAAATGAAGTATTTTCAAATTGCTCGAATAATCCTTGTGGGAATCAAGCCTGTGATTTAAAGGGAAAAGTTTTACCTTGTCCACTAGCACCATGTAAAGAAGGTTGCGTATGCAAACCAAACTTCTATAGACTTGCAAACGGTACATGCGTACCAGAAGATCAATGCCGTAAGTTATATGCCTTTTTCAATACTATTTGAATATTATCGCATTGTTATTCTTAACGGTCATATTAACTTTTTGGAATAAGGCAAAATACACCATATATTCCTTCTTTTACGACTGTAATATTCTTAGTTTCATACTAAGTACGTTATTGTCAGCTGTCTCCGAATAACTATCAACATTATTACTTTGAAAATGTTTGTTCACAAATTAGTAAAATGTACAATTTACTTCAAATATTAAAGCCCCAGATTGTCCAATAAATGAATCAATCCTATTCTCTGAAAAGGCTTCCACCTCCACCTTGTGCGTACGTCCCATGTGAACCGGGCTGTAAATGTGAAACAAATTATCTTAGACTTGCTAATGGTTTTTGCCATAGAGGAATAACATTTTATTTCTCTGTGGTTTTTGCATACCAGAGGACCAATGTCGTAAGTCTCTGCCCACTATCATTAAACATTTCAATCATCTTAATATTCTGTATCTATTAAAGCCTATACTACGCACATGGTAATAAGTGCGTATGCGGTCTCTGTCTTGATCAAGTATTAGAGGCATGTGACCATTGGAAAAATACGGTACTTGTATTTCTTTAATAATGCTTATGAATTTTCAGTTTTTCACAAACATGACCTACTTTAAACCTACATACATGCTCATTAACCCTAAACAGGTTAGACAGAAGTGTACTAATTGCGAACCCAGGTCGTAATAAAAAGTCTTCATTAATCAAAGTATATCCCACTGCTGGGTAAAGGCCTCCCCGATTGGAACCTACAGTGTGATATATTGTACTATCACTATATTCCAGCACCACAATGCAATGCAAACGAGGTGTATTCTAAATGTGCTAACTCCAATTGCCCTTCCCAAAACTGTTCTCAAAAAGGGTCTGGTAAGACCTTGTGCACAAATAGCGCCTTCTGCTTGTAGGGAAGGATGTAAATGTAAGCCTAAATATTTACGAGATAACAATGGTAACTGTATACCAGAAGACGATTGTCGTAAGTACTAACATTAAAGTTGCCACTTCAAATATTATTTATTTCTTTAGGTGGTGTTTTACTGTATCAAACTCTTCCATTCCGCTCGATCCTCTGACATGTACAACACTGTTGGCCGTCTAGCTTGTCTCAATATACCTTACATTCCTATTCTTTGTGGTGACTTTTCCCTTAAGGTTACTAGAGATGGACAGTTATTTCTAGATGTTTGAGTGTAATTAAAGTTAGAGTCAGCGATTAATAATAATGGTTGTTAGTCTACCAGTATTTCGACAGTTATCGATGTTGGATTTGAAGAATTTCCATGCACTCAGCAAGCAATAGTTATCTTTTAAGTAATATTTCCAATATGATTTTTCTCGTGTACCGCATGTATGTTATCCACAAATGTAACTGATTCAATTTTGTTAAGTGCGTACAAGCCATAATATTAGTATTTGTTACAACTCTACAATAGCAAAAGCATATCTGAACTCGGCTTCTATACTTAGTAATATTAATCTATAATGATACCTTGTACTTAGAATGGAATAGAATTTTGAGTTCTTGACAATGGTAATATTCACAATGTGTAACTTAAAAATGCGTTTTATTTTTAAGTATAACCCCCGAAAATAAAAAAAAGGGTCAGCGGAGGGTATAGGGCCCGGTGGTGGGCGATCCCTCAATAAAGAAAACCCATCACAATTTAATAATAAAATTAAATATTTCTGAAAATACATATAATATTAGCCTGTACTATGTAATTTACCAAATGTAAGATAAGTTAAATTATAGAATACATACTTATTTCAAAATTACATGGACAATAATAACATAGAAACTAGAGAATAAAAATAGGGTATAAATAAGTAGATACAATGGAGAAAAGTGAAAATACACAATACTCGTATGTAGAAAATAACCGTAACAAGCAATATAATTAGGTACCCTGTTTCTATTTTATTTAGTTTAGTTTTTGCGTGAAATGATAACAAACACCCAAACATTCACTCAAACAAACTTTCACATCTTAAATAATATTACGAACATTATTTAGATGATAACATTCGGTTTTTTTACAGCCCCTACTTGCCAACAAAACGAAGTGTATTCCAACTGCTCGAATAATCTTTGCGGTATTCGCAACTGTTCTCAAGTTGGAAAACCTGTGCCCCCTTGTCCCATTGTGCCCCCTACTTGCTGTGTAGGTGGATGTATTTGCCAGGACTACTATTTAAGGGCCGATAATGGCACTTGTGTTCCTAAAGATCAGTGCCGTAAGTATACCTAGACAAAGTCACATATTTAGATCTTAAGCTAGGAACGTTGTATTGCTAAGAGATACTCGTAATTATTATTATCATGGCCCGCAGACATAGTATGGATTATTTAAACTGACTCATTAACACGATTTAAACGTATATTTTGCCTTTCTCCCGTCAATTATGACTGAATATGTTTTCATATATATCAACGTCGCTTCCGGTCCTGAGGCTGTTACGAGTATTCTTAGGCCGCGTTATACCGAAGCGTGTGCTCAAACAAACTTGTTTGAATTCAGCTGATTACTGAGATAATATTTGTTTGCGATATACAAATATTATTACCGCATGAACGAGCGCAATAATTATTATTGTATGGAAAATCAAAATATAGGTAAAGAGAAAATAAGACAGTGGGTATAAGGATAGATGGTTCGTTTAGTAGTCAACTAATTAATATAGTTTCAGTTCGGTAGTTTTTTCTTTAGCATGGGGTATATATATACCTATACATATATGTAAGTAATATTGCCTATATATCTACATACGGCCGGACGGCTTCATTTTGTAGTTAGGAATACGTTAAAAATTTTAAGTCTGCCTAAGATATAGAGAGGACCGACACTTCGGTCCTATTTAGATATAAACTTAAACATAATTATGAAGTGTTATTATAAAACTGCGTCTTAAAATAGAGGCAGTTTTATGGCATTCGACAGTAAAATGTATAAAATATCTGTCAATATGAAATTGCAGGTATTAACTTTTTTTTTCAGAAAACACAACATGTTCCACCGCCAACTCTGTCAGTCTACTTTCTACTGGAAACGCGCAATTTACAGGAAAATTCTTTTATGTTAGTAGATAATCTTTTCTTACCTATATTTATATGATCAGCCATACTCATGGATTCCAGTCAAACGGCGCAAGCAGTCTTGTGGGACGTTGTATTTAGTTTTAAGATCTTTTGACTTTTAACAAAATAACAAATAATAAGGCAATTTTAGAATAATTGAGTATATTACAAAACGATGGTCAGCATTGTAGGGATATTTTTTTGTGAACAATACTATGTACACAACTTGCTTGTTCAGTAAAATTTTTGAAAATCTTGAACAGTGTAAATGAGCTTAATAAATGTATTACAAAAACTACTTTTTTCTAGGACGAAGTGAAAGCCAATCCGAACACCAGTGTGATCATGTCTCCCATCTCCCTTCTATTCCTTCTGGCTCAATTGGCTTTGTACTCTGTTGGAGCTTCTTTCGACCAGTTGATGGCTGCTCTTAATCTTCAATGCAAAGATCAGGTAACTTATATGGTGTAAAAAGTATTGCTACACAATATGGTAGCATAACTATTTTCAAGGAAGAACTGGTCGTAAGCTTAGTATAGAAACTAACAAAACAACCACTGCAGAGGCGCATACACATACATCAGCCTATTGCTGTTCACTACTGGACGTAGGCCTTCCTCAGGGCACGCCACAAGGCTACTGCCATAGGGGGTTTTTGCATATAGTCACCACTCTGGGCAGGTATTCTTCTCAGGCAAGAGGCGTATTTATGAAATTCCTAATCACCAATTTGTGTATTTAACTTTTATAATACTAATATGTACCTATAATTTAATCGTTTCGAAAATATGTAATAATGACATTCTCGTGACATCCTAAAAAAATTATCTCTTGCTAGCTTCCCATAGTACGAGGATAATCGCGGACGGTCGTTGACTACTGTACGAACAGACACGCATACTTACTTAATATATCTGCATCACAACGGACGACAATCTTCCTACGGTGCGTCAGTGTGGGCTGGTCCGCGTCCGTCCGCAATATTATTCACCGTAGGAAGCCAGTATTAGAATGCATTTGTACCATTTTTCTTTCAGATAAGATACGCAGTGCCAATTCTTACGCAAACGCTCAATTCGGATACCAACGTGACATTCGATCTAGCAGCTAAAGTATATGCGAGTGCCCAGTACCCACTCAGTGCCGCATTCTTGAACGACTCGACAACAGTATTTAATTCAACTGCCGAGAATGTCAACTTCACTCAATCCCAACAAACCGCTGATATTATTAATGCTTGGGTAAGTGCCGATAAGTGATACAATCTATCTGAACTGTATTATTTTTTAAGGGAACTTAGATATATGGACACTGCGTTCATTATTTTACTTAGATAGAATGGTTACTACCAGGTGGTCAAACTTGCTTTACTCTTGAATTTGACTAAGGGCCAATTTATCCAATGGTTAGATGGCATATCTAAAGAATAAGTTTGATGTTGTCTTTCTCTAAACTTAATCAATCTTTAATTCCAAAGGTGGCGCAAAATACCAACAACCTCATACAGGGTGTAGTAAGTCCGCAAATGTTTAACTCTTTAACACGATTGGTCCTGGTCAACGCTATATACTTTAAGGTAATTTTTTTACTCATTGCAGCCGACGATTTAAACAAAGACTGATGTTTCTATTATTTTATAACTTTTTTGTTATTTGCAGGGCAATTGGGAAAGTCAATTCAATCCGAACAATACCGTTAATCAGACCTTCACAGTCAACAGCTCTAAGACGATTACCGTCTCAATGATGTACCAGAAAGGAAAGTTCCTATACGCAGATAACTCTAACCTTAACGCTCAGGTACTAGAATATATAATAAGTCACGGTCCACCAACCCGCCTGCCCAGCGTGGTGACTATGGACAAATACCCCCCATTGCAGTCTTGTGGCGTGCCCTGGGGGAGGCCTACATCCAGCAGTGGACTGCAATAGGCTGATGATGATGATGATCTATATCGAAATCGACTAATTATTTCTATAGTTTACGACAGACACAAAGACATAATTTTCGTTGTGAATAAGCACATAGTACCCGTGAAATAATTCACAAACTATAGTTCAGAATAACTAATTTATCTAATAATGGCCACTGGAAACTTATCTGACAGTATATAATTCAGGTCGCTCCACGAAAATTTATATTGTATGTAAATAACCTATGCAATACGGGAATGGAAGCGATATTCATAGGCAGTAAATGAGCATTCTATTATTGCTTATTTTTAGCATATTTTTGAGAGAGAATATACCAAGATGCAAAGTTATTTCAGATAACTATTTTTAGTTAGGTTAGTACAGCGGAAACACCTGTAACTTTTTACATACATATAGGTAACCCTATAATGGCATATAAATGCTGAAAGTAGTGTGCAAGTTACACAATTTTTTCACCTATCAGCCATTTTTGTGTTGTTGGATGATTCCGAAGCCGCAGCAACAATTTGGTGGCCATCATTAAATAACCATTTAAAAATGGTAACATCACCCAATTTTATTTTCCAGGTCTTAATCCTGCCATACAAAGGAGGAGAACACAAATTGGTGGTAATCCTTCCAACCCAAGTGGATGGTCTTGAGGCCCTTCTAAAACAACTTCAAGATTCTGACCAATTCTATGCCGCACTCAACAGTGTGACGTTAGAAATTGTTCACGTCTCCATCCCGTCTGTAAAAACTACATCCACTATTGACTTATCGAAGATCTTGCAGGAAGTAAGTATCTAACCTTAGGGCCACCTATACTAAAAGCTAAACCATTTATCTCTAGTTGATGTCAAATTTAAGAGCTGATTTGATATGGTGCAATTCGCCCTTGCTAATTGCCAAAAATTATATTTGCTTTATAGACCAAAAAGGATAAACATATCATAGTAAAATTTCAGAAAACTTTAATGGGATAAACAACCGCTTACAAGCTACATGCGATATCAAAAGCTACACAATCTCGAGAAGAAATTGAGCCACCTCGATCGAACGACATAAAATTACACTTGCATCATTTTATGCACACCATTTCTTCATATTCTATTTCCAAGCAAATATTTTCTTGTGCTGATGCGAGGTTTCACCAGAAAACATCGGCTGCTAGCAATTTATCATTGATCTTTTACATCTACAGGATGTAACAGAAAGGGTATGTTAAGCGAAAAGTTATGTAAATAGCCCACTATAGAGAACCTACTCGTATTTCCAAAATTTGAGACTCAAAATCAAATGTTTACTTTTCAACATTGTATGAACATTCCTGAGTTGTTTCGGAATTCTCCATACTATCTGGAAAAATAAATATGTGATTTCGAGTCTGAAATTTTGTGGGTAGGTTTCTTTTAGTGGGTTATTTACATAGCTTTTCGCCTAACATACCCCTTTTGTTACACCCTGTATAATCGGCTATAGGATATCCTTCATCATTCTGCATCCTACCCCAGTTTGGGAACACAGCAGTGTATATTTACAATTATGTCAATATTTTCAGCCAAACATAAACATAACAGCCATCTTCCAACCTGGTGCGTCAGGACTAACGGGCATCCTCCAGACATATGAGGACCTGTTTGTGAGCGTTGCCGTCGAAAAAGCAACGATTATAATTAACGAATTGGGATCTGAAGCAGCTGCTGCTAATGGTATGTCCTATCTTTTTTCTCTGTGTTTTTTGGTCGTCAATGTTTTCGAATACCACGGATTCTCCTCATCGTTACGAACATTTTTCTCCATGGAAGTATACCAGGGAAGTATCTTGTTCCCAACATATTAAGGTTCAAAGTCGAGTTATTAGATTGCGTTTTTTGCATAATGTAGGTAGACGCGTGTAACAAATATTTTTGACTACAAAAAAATTAAAGCTGCCTTTAAAAAAAACTAGCACAAACTGGACCCCATACAATTAGCGCGATCAAGTCAGTTTATAAAAAATACTATAAAATTGAAATAATTTCCCAGCTATTTTTTGGCATAAACTTACTTTATTTACAACGAAAAAACACCTGTAGATTTATTTTTCAAATATAATTTATGCTGATATCTAAAAAGCCTATGATAATATTAATAAAGCTGATTGATTGCGTTAGCGTTGAAATTCAAAAGGCTACACATCGAACTCATTTTCTAACAATCCTTTAGATAAGATATGTGTATATGAGAAAATTATTTCTGATAACCTGAAGTAGTGGTGCTACATATAATAATCCCAAGAAATCGTAAGTATGAACACAATAAATAACTACCTACTGATATCTCACTTAAGTTTCATAACTTTTCACTAAGTTTCGCTATATGAGTGATAAGCAGGTGTATCCTCAGATTTACGTGTTATGATGCCGATATACTCTTAAAAAGTGACGCTATACCATGCCACCCAACGCAAGTCAAATATTAATCACATTAATTAAAGGGATATTTTTAATTACACATAAAAAAAATAATCGCCCATCAATTTAGTATCATCTTTTATATGCTTTTTTACATCAAATAAATCAATTTACTACAAATAAACTAAATGTTTAACAAAACAACTGCAGCAGATAATTTGAAAATATATATCAGTCCAACATAACTGTTTTCCTTGAATTCAAGACAAATTTTTTTTGGTACAAAAATACTACAATCTCATCATAAATACTGACTGCACAGCAAATTAATCTTAGCGCAAAACAAATAAGTCGAATAGTGACAGTTCCTTTTCATACATTGATATATGTAATTACAAAAATAATGGGTTAGGTTAGAGACAAACAACGCACGAGCCGAGCGAGCGAAGCGAGCGTATCGCGGCAGCGGCCGGCAATGTGCCAGGATCGAATTGTTGAAACATTTTGTAGTTACTATTGGTATCTGAATTTATATTTAAGTGTTGATCTCATATACGAGGCATGCCTTTTAAGTTCTGTCGTTTCCATATTTCCCGCCAATTTTGAATTTAGAACTGTTCTATATTGGAATGTGTTTAAATTTTGAATCTCAAAACAGTTGAAAGTATTAGGATTAATGCTATTGTTTAGTCACGGCGTCGATTGGAATCTGTCAGGTTACGTACGAAAATGAATCTTTGTAAGGAAAATGTTCGTGCAATAATTTTCTACAACTTTAGAAGAGGCCTGACACGGCTTCAGTGTTTTGAAGAGCTAACATCTGTGTTCAGTGATGATGCCCCATGTCTACGGACTGTCAAACGCTGGTATTTAGAATTCCAGCGTGGACATACTAGTATTAGTGACGCGAAGGACGCCCAAAATCCGCCTTCACTGAAGATAACATCATTGCTGTGAGACAGGATAATAAGATCAACGCTAAAATGTAAATTCAGATACAAATAGATTCAATATGTTAAAATGTTACAAATAGTAACTTAACAAATAATAAGATGATTATGTATGATAAAATGCCGATTCATTTAGGTTAATTGCTATATGTTAAATAAAAATAGAAGCTATTTTAAACAAATAAAGAGGTATAATGTGCATTAGCAAATATTAGTTGTGCATTAATAAAAAAACTTTATTTTAAGATAAATAGCGGTATGCCACAAATATAAACTGCAGTTTGTTTAGCAATATTCTCATTTGATTTATAATCATTCATTTGTTGTGCGTTTAAATACCACCCTTCATTTAATATGGTACAAATAAGCATCACGACACGCGATTCCACTTCTAGGCGTTCTAACTAGTCCAGTGAATAGAGACAAAGATAAGGGGCTTGCCTTACATACGGTCCAGCGGTTCTGGATAGTTAGTGAGTATGTTTGAAAATTTAATTTTTGTTTTTTTAGTGATCGTAGTAGGTCCCACGGCTTCATTTCCACCGCCAGTTGAGAAGTTCTTCGTGGCGGACCATCCCTTCGCGTACTACATTGTGCATGGCGAAGACATACTCTTCTGCGGAGCTTATGTGGACTTACAGTGATGTACGTTTTTTACTTCAAATTTTAAAGTCTCAATCTCATAGAAACGCGCTTTTTGGGTTCAATGTAGGTAAATCCATTTTATACGACCATGTTCCAAATAATGAGAAATCCCAACTAATATTACAAATGCAAAAGTCAATTTTGTTTATTTATTGGTTTGTCTTTACGCTTTATTTAGTCAACCAATCTTGTTTAAATTTTACATACATATAGTTGGGAGTACGCAGAAGGACATAGATTGCGTTCTGGAGTCCATGCGGACAAAGTCACAGGCAACAGCTAGTCCCCAATAATAAAACCTTTACTTTATATAACATTTTAGGGTACTTCGATACAGAATTACAGTTTTCTAGTACGAACAGTCGTATCCAAATTAGAGATTTAGGCGTATATTATTTTCCAAAAATCTTCGGAAAATCATGTGTATCATTTTGTAATGCATATATCGAAAAACGTCATTTACTAGGCTTTTTTTACAAATGGTTTTTTTTTATTTTATTACGGTTTTATTACATATTTCATCTGTTTCATTAAATGTAAATCATTTATTTATCTATAATTATTTACAATAATAACTAAACCCATGCATATATTATATTTTTGCAGGTACACACGCACAAATACTACGGCCAGCATCAAATTTAAATAAAGTCATTCTGTTATAACATATTTTCAAAAATAAATAATGTTTTACTCGTAATAATTAAGTGTTTAATTTTTCTTATCATGTTAGTAGGAATACACCTATACAATTGACATCAAAATCACTGGATATCTATAGATAAATATCAGCACGTAGATTATCTACATAGATAAATGTTAATTAAATACTTCTTTGAAGAAGCCTTTGTACATTATCTTTGTAAATGCTTATTCCAAATGTATTATTTGTATACAATAGAGAATCCTACTAATACTATAAACGCGAAAGTTTGTAAGTATGGATGGATGGATGGATGGATGGATGTTTGTAACTCTTTCACGTAAAAACAGCTGGAGCAATGTTAATAAAATTTTGTATGGAGTTAGCTGACACCCTCGATTAACACATAGGCTACTTTTTATCCCGGGAAAATATTTTTATATCGGATGATTTCGACATTTTGTTTTTTCTGCAGTCTACACTTACGAAGTCGCGGGCGTCCACAGTAGGTAAGATATATGATACGGGTATTCCGCAAGCCATACCTGCAAATTAAAGCCATAAATACTTTGTAATATCTTCCTTAGATGAAAATATTCACGTCACTGTGATCTTCCAAATAATTAATTTAAGCCAGAAGCTGTCAAATTGCTCTTTAATCATGTTTAAAACCTTTATTTTGACTTGGATTTTAATGGTTTCCACTAGGGATAGAAGAGAACATACATAGATATTCCCTTCGAGCACATTGGCCTAATCTATGGACTAGTACCTCCGCAACCTTAACACAATAAGTTTTCTAGCTACAAGCAAGTGCGACCCACCTTTCCTAGGATATGTCGTGAGTTCCTGCACTTAGGTACATCTAGGTATACCTAAGTAATTTTAGTACAATTTTGGTTTTCAGTTATAGGAGTAAGCACCACGTCAGTAATATATCCACCACCGATTGAAAAATACTTCGTAGCGGACCACTCCTTCGCATACTACATTGTGAACGGAGAGAACATATTGTTCTGTGGAGCTTACAGTGGCGTGCAGTGATGTAAGTTAATACTACACATTCACAGTCCTGTGGGGTAAGCACGAACCTTTTTACGCGGCGTAACGCTAGCGACTCGCTAGCAAAATCTATGGGAATTGACAGTTTGACGCTAGCGTTACGGACTATCGAGAGGTTCGTGCTTACCCCTCTGTTTACACGTTGCGTAGTTCATGTGCAGGTCGTTGCAGGTGCTTTATAGTGGCTTGCAGTGATGTAAGTTAATACTTCACATTCATAGTCCTGTTAACACGTTGCGTAGTGCCGTTCGCATAGAATTGGATCATTTTGAAATACCTCTGCATCATACATCGTTTTAATTATGAAAGTTACAAGTGGAATCTGTGTGGAAATTAAAGGTAGATTGATCAAAAAGCACAATAACATAAAAATTATTTGAATACGTTTTGAACAATTTTTTCTTTTTCAGATATCCAGTGATCGATGAAGAACACCAAATGTAAAGTGTGAATTATCAATGAATATCAATTGGTTATATGGATTTATTTTGAAATTAAAACACTATTATACTGCTATTAATTTATAAATTTATTTACCCCACAACTACATAAGTGATGTTATCTATTTATTTATAAATTTATTTACCCCACAACTACATAAGTGATGTTATCTATTTATTTATCAATTTATTTACCCACAACTACATAAGTGATGTTATCTATTTATTTATAAATTTATATACCCCACAACTACATAAGTGATGTTATCTATTTATTTATCAATTTATTTACCCCACAACTACATAAGTGATGTTATCTATTTATTTATAAATTTATATACCCCACAACTACATAAGTGATGTTATCTATTTATTTATCAATTTATTTACCCCACAACTACATAAGTGATGTTATCTATTTATTTACCCCACAACTACATAAGTGATGTTATCTATTTATTTATCTATTTATTTACCCCACAACTACATAAGTGATTATCTTTTAACCTCCCTTGTACCTATTAATACTTACTAACTCTGAAGAAAGCCGACAAAGCCTAAATTTAAAACAACATCTCAGCAATCACAACAAATTCCATACCATTAAAATAACAAGGGTTAATACCTACGCCAATTTCCCATTAATAAATATCCCTTCCGTACATTGACAGACTTGGATTAAATGAAATTACTACTTACTGCCACTTATCCCGTTCGATCCGAAATAATCTTAAAAGGAAACCCTCGCAAAGGAAACCAAGCTACCGGCCGTGTTTCAAAATAGAATGTTGATTTCCTCAGTGTCACAGTTTAATCCTGTTTAAGCTTTACCAATTTGGACATTACTGAGTATGATAGTAACCTGGCTTATATCTATAACTATCAATTTTAAATTTCATAATGTAACCTACCTGCCCTTATCCCTTTACTTTGGGACCGGCACAATATAATTCCTTTCAAAACACATGCCGAAAAGGCATTTGTATCATGACCTGACATGGCTGCCTACTAAACGCTTTTGATAATTTTACATTAAAATCCTTTTCAAATCCTAAGTGAAACAAGGAAATTTGAAGTAGGTAATCCCGTTAGCCCTGGAATAAACAACTTAGTCCCCGGTCGAGATATTTATGAATTTATTGATATTGTGATCGGTTGAAATAGTTTCTATAAACATTTTACATATAAACCCAAATCTATTGGATATGAAACCGTGTACGTATACTCCAAAATTTAATATTCTCAAACTTTTTGATTAACACATCGGAACATGGCCGCAACTACTCCAACTATCTCCCTACGCCGCAACTTTTACCGCACATAAAATACTTCACCCAGTTCGTAAACAGATTTTGTTTAAGACGTTGTTTCTTAATTACAAATTCCTTCGCAACGGACATTCCTCGGGGACCACGAACCCGGTCCCAATACTCAAGTTTGAGGGCAACTGCTTAATTAAATCATCAATATACTACTCCCGGAGGAATCGTGCCGCTGTGATATATTACCAACCTTTAGTTTAGGAAATCCCAATACAATGCCGCTGAGCAATTTTGTACTGAATACCTACTAGAATTGTAAGGCAAGATTGTTTGCTTTAAGTTATGAATATTGGAGACTAGGCAATGTACAAACTAACTCTGTTGCGAGCTATATCGGAGTCATATTGACTTTATAACAGTTGTTTATTAGAAATATGGTCTTAATGAAATGTAATTAATTGATTTATTTGGTTTTGTTTATTAATCGATACAATATACCTAATCTGTTTTAGCCTCAGAAGGAGAAAATCCTTATTACTCTATGTTTCAGGCCCGTCTCCTCAAGTAGAGAAGTATTTTGAATCGCCATTAGATTAGTTTTATTGTTATAAGGTAGATAGATTAGTTTCTTTTCGGGAATAAGACATGGTAACAACTTTTTTGGATGAATCAATAGGGGTTTACCATCGCAATGTCTCCTTCAATAGGAAGCCCTAGATTAGTGCATTTGTTAAATTACGAGATAAAATTTAACCGCCATTGAAAGATTTATCTACGAGCCCAAATATTCTGGCTAATAAGCTAAGCTGTACAGGTAAAGATGTGTTGAAAATAAATCTAATTCCAATTTTATTAATGTTAAAATTGCAATACATAAAGCTCGGGTTGCTGATATACATAACAAAGGCTGGCTTCTAATGCGCTTTTATTAGACAAAGAAACTAATTGGATTAGATTAAGGGCTATATTTCACTGGGCGACCATGGTAACGCGACCAGTTACCGCTACCAACAAAATGTATACAGCTCTATAGAGAGTACTCACCTTGCTGGTGTCCCTTGATTGCACTACTAATTTAGCGATATATGGTGTCTGTATTCTGTATCTAGTGATGACGTGGTATATTTCTTTATCAGACTTACCTATAAGCATTCAGGTTTACTAGATTTCAGGCATTTTGGGACTCAAGACATTTTGAGTTTCAGGTGATATGTAAAAACGTAATTATGATATTAAGTCCGAATCCCCCGGAAGGGTCTATAGGTACGAATATATTGGCAGCTTATAAACACCATGGTCGCATCGCACGACTGGTCACACTGCCCTGGTCACCTGGTAAAATGTATCCCTTCATCACCGGGGTATCCGTTTAGTCCCGCGACCAATTTCGTCATCCAATGGGTGTTTTTCCACTAGACGACACCACAACGACACGACCACGACATCTCGTCATCATTTGTGGTGGTTTCGTCTAGTTGAAAAACGAGCCATACTATATAATACATTTTTGCTTCCATGTCGTTGTTGTGGTCATGTCGTCTAGTGGAAAAAAGCCCAATTACTATATCACTGTGTAGTGTCTCACTCACTCGGTCACCAGTCCGCCACTTCAAGGTACATTTTAGATACTGTCAATGTGATGAGACTCTGGTGTCTACTTTGGTAGGTTACGGACACCACGATCGTGCTGCCATGGTCGCCCGGTACATGGCAGCACATGCAAATTAGATTGAGAAGGCAGATAATCGATTATTTGATGCTATATCATAATTAAAATATTCGTATTCATATTCTGCGGAATCATTTGGTTTTGACGCCGAATACCTATACTATATTCGTAATAGGAGGAATAGTTTTTGCAAGCTCTGAGCGTTCACTTAGATTATGTGGACCTACTCACAAATATAGCAACTGCATCCACTTGCCCATTCTTCTTGTGTTTGTTTTTCCGTGGATGGATATGTTTGTTACTTAATTATGTCACAGCAGTAGCAGCAACGCGGGGAAACATATAGACATTCCGTTAACTATAATAGTTAATATAATTATCAAATCTCATAGATTTTGCGTTAGTGTTAAGGAGGAAATTCTAAGATATTCCATGCAATGTTCCTAAATGCAGATTCGAGTACGTGAAAAAAAGTTTGTTTATTACTTCTTCGCGCTTTATTTACTCCAGAATTTTTGCATACATCTTGGGAGTATGGAGAAAGACATAAGCATTATGTCTTCCAGTCTACAATAAACCTAACTCGCCTCACCACAGTCTAATGCCTCACGCACACTACATCAAACAGATTTATACCTAGAGTGCATGTCGCACTAAAGGGCATTCGTGGACGGCAGCCGATCAGATTATAAAATAAAATAAAACAAATTAACTTAATCCCTAATAATTTTCAAATTATGATATAAGAAGGACATCAAACTGAATCACTACGTTACTATTATGTGTATGAGTACATTATAATGTACTGCATTGATAATTAATTATCTATGTTACTGCATACAAAAACGTTAATTAAGTAGTTGTTCTATCAAACGAATTCTACAGATCTCTATTTTCACGGCGTACAAATTACCTACTACTACGAGTATTACACACCGCAGATTCGAGCAGACTAACGGTAAAGTAAATTGATCGGACCGATATCGGCGGTATTCCTCCGTCCATTCCGCATTAAAGTTATCGGTACTAATTTGCCGGACCAGCAATCTTTACCTCGAGTGCACCGGCCCGAATTTCTGGCTAAACTCTTGGTTATACTATTATTAGGTGCGGTCAGTAACATTGGCATTAGTTAGGGAACTATTAAGCACGGGTACGGGGCAAATTGTCCGAAGTCTGTCTGCATTGATTTTGAAGTCTTGCTGGCTGTGAAGCTTCTCATCTGTTATTTAGCAAAATGTAGGTGAAACTGGACAATAAGTTTATATTCAGGTAGATCAAGACGTTGTTTAAGTACATCAATTGGATTTGAGGAGCGACACTCTATTAAAAAATACAATAGATTTATGTATTAAGTGCTGATAACATAGTCCAAACTGTTAATCATATCAGACCGCGGTCACCAACCCGACTGCCAAGTGTGGTGACTATGGGTAAAAACCCCCATGGAAGTAACCCTTGTAGCGTGTTTTGGGGAAGGCCTACGTCCAGCAGTGGAATGCAACAGGCTGACGACGATGATGTATTAAGTATGTGATTAGAACAACACTTAATAGTATTTAGGTACGAAAAAAATATAGGACTTTTTCTGCCGGCGTCACTTCTAATTACTGTTGTATAAAAAAATATCTAATATCTAACACATCAGGCCTCAACATCATAGCATAAACTTCTAAATTCTACATTTCGTATGCAAAAAAATACCGTAGTAATTCCACAAGGCGAATCAAAGTTAGCACCTCAAAGTCCACACAGGCTACTTTCACTCTTCGCAAAGGAAACTGCCCGCCAGTCCACTTAGGGGAAACTATCCTACCTCACAACGACACTGTTAAGTACCTAGGTGTGCATATAGACCGAAGACTATTTTATTTATTTATTTATTTATTTACACACACATATAACTAATGTTTATCATTACAGGTTACCCTAATGCGATAAATTAGCTTTTATCTTAACACTTATTGTTAATTATAAGTTTGTACTTTAATCATGAACATAACATACAACAAACATTCGCCCTTACTGTGAATTCTCTCAGAGTACAACAACATAGGTCCACACTTTCTGCTATGACATTGAGTGTATTGATGCGCGAGTGAGCGGCCCCTTATTCCACAGGTGAGTTCGGCCCTTCGGCACCGCCAGCAGTGGCGGCCGTCTCCGCCGCCACACGTACCTGTCCGTTACATTTAAACTAATCCTCTCCAGTATGTCCGCATTATATAATTTTGCTCTAAAAATTTTGAATAAATATGTTACCAGTGCCAGATCTCGCCTAGCCCCGAGTGTATTGTATCCAACCATTCCCAGAACGAATAACGTCGGGTACATTAGCGGGTAAAATGGATACACACCATAATAACGCATATATAAATATCTAGTAAATTTATTCTGAACTCGCTCTAACATTACTATATACTTTTTTTCATGTGGAGCCCAAATGACTGCATTGCACTCTAAATTACTCCTAACTAATGCGTTGTATAATGTCACAATTGCATTTATATATCAAATCGTTGCCCCCTGCGAAGAATAAAACCCAAATTCCGGAAAGCTTTTTTACAGCACTTAATTATATGTTCTCGAAAGTTAAGTTCACTATTAATTACCACTCCAAGATCCCTAACTTCAGTCACTCTCACCATATGTGTTTCATCAACTTTGTACTGATGCAAAATAGGATTATGTGCTTTCGTAAAAGTAATTACGACACATTTGGAGGTATTGAATTGAAGCCGGTTGTCCTTACTCCAGGACACTACTCTATTTATATCGCTCTGAAGCCTATAACAATCCTCAGAGTTCGAATAGGTAGTGATAGCTTGAGGTCATCAGCAAATAAAAGACATTCGAATTCTGCACAACTTTCGGTAAACCATTAACAGAAATGAAGCGGCCCCAAATTGCTGCCTTGACTTACTCCCGACTTCGTGTAATATGGTTCCGACGTATATCCGCATATTCCACATATTGCTGTCTATCTCGCATATAGCTAGCAAAAAAGTCGAGCAACTGCGGGGAGAAACCGACACCGGCCAATTTCTGTAGCAAGATATCATTATCTACTAGGTCAAAAGCTTTTTTAAAATCAAAATATGCGGCGTCGACCTGCACCCCGCAGTCCACTGACTCTGTCACGGTAGCCATATAACTAAGCAAATTGGTGGTGGTGCCCCTACCTGGACACAGCACCTGCAAAGGAAAAGAGATGAGCTCAACCACAGGTATAGGGGACTATATTGGCTCCTTGGAAGGAACTCAGTTCTAGTATAGACAACAAGCTGCTGATCTACAAGGTGACTCTAAAACCTATCTGGACTTATGGTATCCAATTGTGGGGTTCGGCATGTAACTCCAACATAGCAATTATCCAGAGAGCACAGAACGGGATACTGAAAAATATTTCCAACGCACCGTGGTTCCTGAAAACTGAGGAACTGCACAGTGAGCTTCACATGGAGACAGTCGATGAAGTGATAAAGAAAGCCACATCTCACTACAGAAGACGCCTTGTCAAACACCCTAACAAACTAGCCACTGAGCTGACATCTGTGAACTATCCTAAGAGGTTAAAACGGAAAAATATTCTGGAACTCGATTGAGTAAGAAAAGTGGAAGAAGTTGTTGGACCTCTTCTACTCAAGGCCATGCAAGACATTACATCTGCTCATAGTCAGGCACTGATCGCAGATACTAAAGAGAAAAAAAAAAAAAAAAGTAATTCCACAAAACGTTTGCTAATTCGCGTCTATTCATCCCAAATAAGCACCGGGATAAATGCAAAGGCACAGTAAGTGCGAAGGTTCTTTTTAAATCCTCCGAGTTCTTTTAAATTCACTTCCCTCATTTCGGCCTGTACGGAAATTGCAAGGCGGTACCAAGTAGCGCTTACGAAGACTATAGTCAAAGGAAGTGCTTCATTCAATGAATACAAGTTTTTGGCAGCTCAAAATTGAGGCTGCATATTTAAGAAGTAGATTCTCTCTAAACTGCCTCTTATTTTAAGCTGCGTTCAAAGTTTTGGTTACAATAAATAGTTTAGTTAATAAAGCTAAATATTAGAATAAAGTAATCTTTCTGGTAGGAGGATATAAATAGAATTTTAGTATTATTTGAAGTGTTCACGTATACAGGCATCAGTTATGAGATTAAAGAGAACTAAAAAATACTCTTATGTTGTAGATTTTACTTAGTTTGCTTCTCGTCCATGCGTCTAGTTTGCGAAAAACAAAGCATATGTATCAAACTTCGATTGCTCTAAAATATAACCATAAAAAATATATCATAAAAATATATACTCGTAAATAACAATTGTACCTTCACAAGCTCGCAATCGCATTATAGCCAAGTCGTACCCAACTCAAATTAGAATATAAATCCGGCTGTCCGTTAGCACAGCCACTGCGACAATCAGTGCAGTCCCCCCGACAGTCACGTACGTATTATATAATCTGTGGACTGGGCCCGCTAAATTGCTACAAGTCGGGATAAACGAAGTTGCTAGCAGAGTGCAGTTATATTCTTATACGCCCCTTCCGAGAAACACCTGAGAAACGGGTGACGCAAGTTGATACTTTTTTTCTTTATCTTCTCAAAACAGTGTGTCGTCAAGTGTACGTAGGTACCCAAGTATTACACGGCATTATTTATTTATTTATAATTCTGTGCTAATGGAGGGGTTCTACTAGAATACATCAGGTGCATATCCTTCCATGCATGTCGTAAAAGTCGACTCTAGACAACTCGGCAGGCAATAAGCTAGCAACTTATAACTGATCATTAACAACTGTCCCCAAAGACAAAAGAATAGTCTCGCTTCAATCCAGATAACATTGTTTAGACCTATAAAATAGGTTACAATCCATTCAAATTAAAGAATTGCATTATGCAATGTAAAAAAAAATAATGTACATTAAACTAATAGAAATTGAACTCTATAATACATCTTACGAAACAATCAGCGAGTCTAATAGACAAAGCTATCTAACTTCCGCGATAGGCTTGAAACTCGAAACGTCGACGAACTTTAATGCGGGGATCATAAATTCACGGACTTGTTCGTACTAAGTCTGTTTATTATTATGTAGGCTCAGATAAACCCAAATTCATTAAACCTGCTGCAAAATTAATTTTATTATTTACTTAAGGCTTATTTACACATTACAAAGTGCAAGTGCGAAGTGTGAACGTATTCTCCACACTTGCATTTCGCAATTTGTAAAAAAGGCTTTAGGTGTTAATTTTGTGATATATTTAATAATGAATATGTGCAAATAGACCTCCTTTATACCTAAAGATAGGTATCGTTCTTAACCAATAAATCTAAGCCAAGAAAGTAATTCCTCGGCAAATAGGATTGTCTTAGTACCCAGTAAGTGCTGTACTAAAGTTCAATTTACCTGATTGCTAACATAAGCGAAGCCCTCAAATGCTTAGATGTTTACAACTTAGTCCACTTGCAAAGTTTCCTAGATTTGTATCGTTTCGTTGGCTACGTCGAATCAAGTTTGATGTTAGAGTTATTTGGTCGGTACATGGAAGTTTGAAAACTAGTTACAAACATGTGTTTGGTGTAAAACGTATAGTAGTAAACTGAGGACTCAAACTGTATGCGTAGACGAGGTACACGCGGTGTCTCATGTTAAATTTTCAACAAAAAGTTCTTTATTTTATTTATTTACTAGCGGCCGCCCACGGCTTCGCCTGCGTGAGAGTGCATTAGTCCCGTGCGAAGCCGAATTGAGTCCCTAGTTATACATTATAAACCTTCCTCGTGAATCACTCTATCTATTTTAAAAAAACCGCATCAAAATCCGATCCCTAGTTTGACAAAGGCAGGCATGTATGCGGTCACACAAAAACCGGTTAGGTTTATCTGGATACCGGTGGTATAATCGATAATGATGATGAAAGGAAAGGTCAAAAAATCCACAAAACGAAATTAAATATTTGTCAAAACCTACCTACTTATACTCGGTTGCACCCATAAAGAATGCGTGTTTAAGTTTTACTCGAAGTGAATAAATATCACTTACAAATATAATATTAAGTTCACTGATGATACGTACTCGCTGAACATCACACGCAACGATAACAATCAAAATCAACACGAAAACTTCAATATCGATATATTTTCACGGTATGCTTGCTACCCACTCGATACAACCCGGAATAATTGCAATACAAAAGCGAAAACTCGATACCAACCTACGAAGCAACCAATTAAAATGTTTATTATTTGTGAGTAAAAAGAAATATTATATTATTTATCATAATTTACATTTTTTTACAATATCCAATATTCGCATAGTGGTATATCGTCTTTAGATAATACATTTTTCGCCAAAGAATAAAATGAGTTGCTTTTCCATTGGTCTCTTAAGATCCGGTACCGTCACACATATAGCGGCCGACAAACTTCTTACATGTCGGCACCGTAAAGACGGCTGTCTTTTTGCGTTTGTAGGGCCGCTATATAATGGCACCGCTATCCTAGGAAAGGAACCGAGAATAAAATTTTGTGAATATTTTTGTCTCTAGATGGATCCAAGGACAGTTTTATTTAAGATATTACAAATATGTTGATACTACAGGATGTAATAAAAAAGTTAATGTAGTCTGTCTATTATTTGCGATTCCACATATATACTTTACACGTGTTTTCAAGTAGTACCTATAATTATCTTTACGCATGTAGGTGTACAATACGCCACATAATAGAGGTAGAAATGTAAAACCGCAGAAATTTGAGGTATTTTCAAATAACGTTATGTAAAAATATAAAAACGGAGGATCAGTTGGCAAGACCGTCATAAATTGCTTGAAAAGAAATTTCGTGTATTGCGTTCGCTAAGTGCCTAATCAACATTACTAGTAAACTACATTAGGAAGGCATTATGAAGAAACTGAGGTAGTAGTTAACAACTAACATAAAAACACAGTTAGCTAGGAAGGTCAAAGTGGTGATAGTAAAGCTTAGGGCGAATTCAGATAAAGATTTAAAACGTATGCACGTGGCTGTAGGATCTCGTCCTGATCTTGTAGTTCTGACTGCGCCATTTTTAAAGCACAGCCGTTTGTATGTTGAAGGCATATTGAATAATACAGCTACGTATTACAAAACTACTGGGACTGCTGGTAATAATAATGGCTTCTGGAACTTTTCCACTTAATTAATCAGATTAGGTTATGTTAGACCTGTTAGAACAACAATGCACGAGCCGAGCGAGCGAAGCGAGCGTATCGCGAGAGCTAACTGGCGAAGTGCTATAGAAGGATTTCTCTTTCGATTATTATACAAAATACTTAGGGTCTCTCCAATTTAATATACCTTGTTTCGAATATCCTACTGATTGTCAGTGACACGGCCATTAGGTTGCCTGTCTGTTCATATCTGTGCCATGGATTATTGTGAACTCTATAACTTTTTACCTTTTCGACAGATGGTAGGTATAAGCCTGCCACCATTTTTTATCGAAAAAATAACTTTGTTCGTGTTATGGTATGCAGCTATACTATTATTTACTTTATTAGTTTTTAACTAAACTTACTTGGAAAACGGTGCATCTGGCGCGGCTTAGTATGAGGCAGTTCACATAATCACGTTAATCAAACAATTTATTTAGTCATATAAACTTATCCAATCTTGTGCGGTCTCAGTAACTAAGCAATATATGCCATGACTTATCGGCTTTTTATGTCCAATTACCTGTCGTAGAATATTATTCATCGTCTTCCTGCCCTGTTCCCATTGATTTGGAGTCGGCGCAATATGTTCTTTTCTTCAATTCATCCTTATTATCCGTCATCTCATTGCTCATTTAATAACAAATAATATATTAAAACAATAATATCAAAAATGTGTCATTTATAAATGAAAAGCGTGGTTATGTTTACCTACCAATTTATATAATATACTAGCTGTTGCCCACGGTTCCGCTCGCGTGGATGTTGCTTAATGCGTGAAAGGTGTATGAAAAATAGATAGTACCAGATTTGAGAATGCTGACGCCCTACTGAATATGCCTATAAAATTTCATAAAAATCGGTTAAGCCTTTTTGGAGAAGTATGGTAACTAACATTGTGACACGTGAATTTTATATACCTACTAGTGGACGCCCGCGACTTCGTCCGCGTGGAAATTGAATTGTAGCTTATATGACACGTTTGTCGGTTTACCAAAGCAGCGCCATCTATTGATTACTTACTCAACCAAGTCGAAAGGTATAACAGACAAATAATTAGCAATAAATTAAAATTGCGACTATAATTTGAGATTTAAACTATCCTATCTCTCAAGTTGGATCGAACTGCACATGGTGTGCGAATTTTATTATAATCGGTTAAGTGGTTTAGGAGTCCATTGAGGACAAACATTGTGACACGAGATTTATATATATTAAGATAAGAAGATATGAATGGAAAGCGTGGTTACGTTTACCTGTGAGCGGATAGGTAGATACATAACAGTTGCATAATTGATATGCTCATGTGCTTGCCGTTTCCAATCCAGACCTTGGGGATAATAGTGTGAGACGCAGTTAATTATGCGATTATGAAGAATATATACATCACCTTATTTACCCCTTTTTATTATAAATTACCAGTGTCGATATTTCATGCGTAAATGTAAAGCAAAGGACAATAGAGACAACGTCGCCGTCGTACCATTCCATTACAATTTGAAGTAATAATTTTTTTGGTAATTATCCAACTAAACCTCGTTAATTAACAAATAGCTTTTCTGATATTAATTTAAATTAAAAATGTTCTCTTCTTTTTTGTGTCCCATAATGCAAAACTTTATGACACTTTCTATTTAGATAGTGTTCTGCGTACATTGTGTCGAGTCTCAATTTGATATTTAATGAAACTATTAATAAATTTAACTAAATGGTTCAGAGGGTTTTCGTATTTTATGGATTTCACATGTCTCTTTATTGAAAACTGAAAAAATAGGGATTTTATAAAGTAATTAAATATTTTCGGATGATATACTTTGCAACAGAACATTTTTGCTCAACCTAGAACCAGCAGAGTAAGTCCATAGCCTATTTATTGTATGTGATGCAGTCCTGTGATGATGAGGTCTTCGATCAAGAATAAGCTTCGTGAGTATAAAAATAATACTTATTAATGACGAAGCAAGAATCCAATTTCTCATTAATAGCAAAAACGTGTGTACCGAATGAGCATTATTAGCGGTGCATAAACCAGACAAGTTAGCGTTAGACTATCTCTTGGACACTTCCCTCATTAATCATAAGTTAAGGAAGTTCCCCCTAACTGGGATAACTGGGCTCGTATACCAGAGGCGCTATTAATGTTCTAGTGTTCTTTACTAACTTGTTACCTGCCCATAAATATATTAGGCGAAGTTTGATGGAACCGCCTGGACGTGAGCATGGAGAAAACAAACGCATAAAATCTTAAGCGACTCGGAGTAATTTGCACGCATACTCTACGCCCAGTCACAGAATAAATACTTATAGATAACAGCAGTTAAATGATTTTTACAAAAAATTACATAAGAAGAACAGACAATATAACTTACCTTGGCATTGTTAACCAGAACCTCCAAAACGTATACTTAGAAGTACCTTGAGACTTTTACGCAATTCGCTAGTCTCACGGAATTCTATATGGCGATTACCAATTCGTCGTCGCTCTGTTATAAGTTTGTTGTGCGTATACTTATATGATTATAAACAGTTCTTAAACTCGAAATCAGAGAAAAAGTTTGAGCTGAGAGGAAAATTTCTGCCAAGAATAGATTTTACACGTTATACCAAATCGAGCTAAGTTCGAAAATAGTATAAGTACTAAGTGATTTTGCATGTTGAAACATAAAGGAACTTCCATTTCAGCCTAATTCCTGTCCCGTTTAAATTCAAATGAAATACCGCATATTTACCTGCGAGCTCGTACCTATCTGGCATCTGTCTTTGTTATTGCTACTTTGTTGTCAATATATTTATGACGTTTATGACAGGTACAATTATTAAGATTTACGCCAGTATTGTTATTAGGTATGTATAATTGTATAGTCAGAATAAAATGAATAGGTTTTCAAAAATGATTTTCTTCCAGCAAGAATTCTTTACCTTTGACCGTGTCTTCATTTACCATCAAATAAGGCAATAAATCATAGTCACCTATCCATATTCAAATGTAGGGTGACAAACGTTGTGTATTAGTATAACTACTTTTCATTTTTTTTGTGCACATATAAAGAAAAATAAACACAATAAATAACTAATCGTACAAAGGCAGAACTTATAATAATTTTAAGAACTTTTCTGTACTCTAAATGTACAGAAATGAAATTTTCGCCTCAGCTGGCATACTTATAACACTTTTAAAATATGTGCTAAATAGGTCATATGCAAGCTTTCTACTCCAGTACAGGAACTAGAATGGAACACATGGCACCGTATCTACATTTTTTATCGACGTATTAAGCAAAACTAGTGTAAAACACAACAGTGTCGCGTGTCGCAAGTCTATAAAATTTTCTAATTAATGACCACGACGCCAGTCGTTTATGTTAATATAGGCAATTTTTCTTTACACTAATGCTCGTCTTTGAGTTCAACGCTCTTGAAGCCCTGCTTTGCAATTTCAGTGGTTTCCAGATGTTATCTCTATCAATTATGGGCCATAAAACGTAATGACTTCATCGTAAATCTTCAGTTTACACGACACAAAATTTTACTGGTGTTGAATAAATTGGGGTCGAGTGGCTGAAGAACATAATTTAATAGATATACCAAGGTATGGCCTGGTAGGATGATGAAAGAAATTGAAATGAACGTGACAATTTTATATATTATCGTCTGCTATCCGTTTCTTGCCAGGACGGTAGTAATCAAACCAAACCTTGTACTTAAGTTATTTCATACTGTATAAACAAATTATAAATATGACAATATAATTTAATATCTTTATTAATGAATGACATACATGAATGCATTATTAACTCAAAATTTCTGCTGTATGCCGACGACCTAAAGGTGTATAGGCGGATATCTAGAGTCGAAGATGAATTAGGGCTCCAGGAGGACATCAATAGAGTTTATGAATGGTGTATTAGTAACAAGATGGAATTGAACACTAATAAATGTTATCACATCAAGTTTAGTCGTAAACGGGCCCAGCGTGTCAGTAACTATTTTATAGATAACCAAAACGTGAAGAAGGTCAATGAAATTAGAGATTTTGGTGTTATAATATTAGATGCAAAATTAACTTTTATTAAACAAATAGATAGGGTTGTCAGCAAGAGTTTTAGTATGTTAGGTGTTGTTTTACGGAATACCCGTGAATTTAAATCAGAGACTGCTCTAAAGGTACTTTATTACTCCTTGGTCAGAAGTCACCTTGAATATTGCCCAATGGTTTGGAATCCCTTCTATCAGTGTCATGTTGATCATCTGGAGAGAGTACAAAAAAGGTTTTTAAAAGACTAGCTTATGCCACATGGAATTATTACAGCACACCAGAATACAAAAATAGATTAAATCTGTTTGGAATTAAAACGCTGCAAGGCCGCAGAAAACTCTTAAGTTTAACTTTTCTTCATGGTATTCTCAACGATAATAGTGACAGCTCTCTTTTGGTATCTGATATATTGTTAAGTGTGCCGAGAGCTTCTGCTCGTCTGTGCAACTATAAATGCTCGAGCACACCGGATGCGTGTGCGTGCACGTAAGCGTAGACGTATACGTACCTCTGAGTTGTAATGTATGGAACTGTATAGGCACGGGCAGACCGGATGCGTATGCGTATACGTAAGCATAGACGTCAAGTGGTGACAGTTCTATATTCATGGAGAAAAATGATCGTGATGATGAGGAGATTTCGTAGTATTCGAGAACGTTGACCACCAAAAAACAGCCTGTATAGTTGGGGGTACGGGAAGACTAGACATTTTGGTAAAAAATCGTGGGAAACAGCTAGTGTGTAATAATTATATCATTTTCGTTATAATATCACGTTTATATCCCGTAGCAGTGCGAACACGGTTCTGCCATCTAGGCCACTCGGGCACTTAAAATGTCTCCTGGATGAGTGACTCAACTTAGTTTCAAGACTTTTGACTGGAAATACTCTAGAAATTTTATATCTGAGATGCTAATGGCGGTCGCTAGTTTAAAAACTGTTCTTTGATATTAAAATTTTCAATTGCTTTATAAGATTTGTCATTTACTGGGTCAACATTCTGTACCTATAATGTCATCAAAAACAGCTAGAAGAAGAAAGAAGTTGCTCGCAAACTCGCAACAGATAGTTTGACATAATTAAGAAATTCCAGTTTCATCGATTTTGGTTATATTTGAAACTACATATTTGATGAGTTCTCGTAAACCCGGATATTTGGTCGAATCGTTTTATAAGTTTCAGATAAACTATCTTGTTTAAATGAGCTATTAATATCCAAATAACTTTGTTTCATTTTAGAATTAAATATAAGCATTTTAGAAGTAAATATAATTATGTATGGCCGTAATGTATCTATATCAGAATCATTAGTGTATCACTTATTCATGTTTTGTTCGTCATCCATTTTCATTTTATTTTAATTAATATGTCGAAACTGTCGCCCCATGTCAGCACAGCTGAACCATGAGCACTTGAAGAATTCATTGCAAGTGTCGGCAGCCGTTCCCGCCTCGTGAGATTTTACCTGCATATTCAAGCTTTTAGGCCAGTAGGGTGAGTATGCGATGTGTGATACTAAGTTATATAGATATTTTAATACGTAATCAGCACAGAACTTTACCCATATGTGGAGCAAATACTTCGTGGTATACATTTTTAAGCCCAATATGATGGCGTAGTCGTGAACGTAAGGAACAATAGTTATCCTCGCCTATTCGTGGTGCATATTGTGGTGGATTGTTGACGAAAATTTATTCTACGTGTCCCTTTCTGTATCAACCAATTACCATAATTGAGAATGAAAAGGAATAGGCAGCTAATTTTAATGTTAGGATTAAGAATTGCCATCAGAATCGTCTACAATGCCATATAACAGGACAAGGCCCTAGTACCAAGCTAAAACACTACATAGAATGACTTGGTAACATTTCTTATTGACTCTACATTGTTTCAATGGTTGTGCTCAAAAAGCACTGGCTCACTCATTAACGTGGTACTTAAAATAACAAGTAAATAGGTGTGCAAATTACACACTTTCCCCAAACTTTTTGGAGATAAAAGGTGTGAATATTTACGTACCTATGATAATTTAACATAAAATAGTAAATGATTACAGTTCAGTTAGGTAAATGAGGCGTGAAGGAATATTTCGTCCACGTAAAATGTGGAATTTTCATTTTTTATTTCTCGAGTAAAAACATATCCACACAAATTCCAAAGTCATAGTCGCCTAGTACTTATATATCAAGGAGTTTGTATTACGTATGGTTCTTTACTTAGAGGCTTGTAGACCACTTATTACTTAATTTACAAGCTAAAAGGAAACTCTCTATAGTACAGGAAAAATGGGCTACGTTTCGTAACACAAAGCAGCGAAAGGTAAGCATGTAATATTTTCTTAATGTACCTAACGTTGGCTTTCCGCTAAGCGACTGAAACAACATGATATACCTACATGTTTTTGCTGCCATGTTTTTTTATTTAAATATGGATTATGAAATACTTTAGGCATCGAAATTTGACCCTTTATAGAACTAATTTTAACCTTACATAGAAATCGTGTACATTTTAAAGTTCTAAGTCCTACCACACTCCATGAGATAAATTAATGATACTCACATAGTTTTAAGTTATAGTTTGATTCCAAATTTTAATAAGTGAACCGATTAGAAAAAATATTGTGCATCCCTGGAATCCTGGTTGGGGTGAATGCGTCTACATAAAACAAGGAAAGTTAGACGCCATAGCCCCAAGTATTTTTGTTCAACTAATCCTTAACTAAGCGCAGTGTGCATGACATTACAAATGCACACACACACACACACACACTTCACGACATATTAACTTAGTTCCACACTAATATCCCTAAGGTCTTGACGTGTCGTGTGTACTAAGCAACGTTATATAAATACATAGATAAGTAAAGAAACATCCATGACTCAGAAACAAACATCGATATTTATCATGTTACCTTCATTATTTATTTAAGTTTGCACCTATCGGGATTCGAACCGGCTACAAAGCTATATTTATATATAGATCCTAACACTTTAGTATAGTTTAAAGGATCAAGTTTAACTTAAGCTACCTGTTGCAAAGCGGTTGACAAAGTTACGGAGCCCGCTCTAAGAGCTAAGTGTTATACATAATAGTTGGGTACAGGTGTCGGTAAGCACAGGTGCTTGCTTCGAATCCTGTCGGAATTAATTCCGAATTATTGCTATCAAAGTAACGACTATATCTATACCAAGGTACAAAATACAGGACTCATATCAGGACTTATACTAACTGTTAACGCCACAAACTCTCTAAAAAGCAAGTAATTAATGGAAGGCAACCTAAATTTCTTTCCATAGGCAACATATTTTTTATACAAATTCGCTATACCAAGTGGCTTCTTGCAAGAAATCTTTGCTAGGTAGATACGCCTTCGTACATTATTGATATAAACATTTTTTGTATGAAATGATTGTGTACAAAAAATTCCCGGGCCGAAAATTCTGTAATGCAAATCACTCGAATTGCCTACTCTACCGACTATTAACTAAGTATCATAAGTTAATAATAATGTATTTTTTTATTTATGGTCGTTTTAACATCGAGGTCATTAACGACCACCAATTAACTTGATAAAATATTATTATTAAATATTCATAATTTATCTAACCTAAATTATGTTCATGTAATAAAACCTAAAATTACATATTAACTACCTACAAATAGAAGACGGCCTGCAAATCCTCCGCCGATGGCAGCGTGCCCAAAAGGCTGGCCGCGTTGCCCCGATGTATAGCGAGGCTTACGCGTTGGCCAAAATGGGTACCAGCCCTCTGGTCATGGGATGCTTCGACCAATCTTTTAGAAATACCCCTGAAGAGGGCATGCGCAACCGGAAAATAAACTTATAAATATTGATTAATTAATTTATGTATTTATTTTATTTAGAACACCAAAGAGCACAACAAAATAATTATGCTAGTTATAAAATAACCTTAACATAAGCCAAGAAACAGGTGTCCCTAATGTTACATAATATTTTATCTCTGAGCGGACAATTATTTTAGTAGGTACATATAGTTTTTGTTTTATAAGCTATGATACAAAAAATAAGTTATGAAAATGTAAATGTTACTAATTCCTTGACACGCAGATACAAGTCAGGACAGTACATTATTAAAACTAACAATGGAAGGCAAGAGATGCATAATGATAATTAAGTTACAAATAATAAGTTATGAAAATGTAAATGTAAATGTTACTAATCTCTTGATACGCAAATATAAGTCAGAATAGTACATTATTAAAACTCACAATGGAATGATAGTAATAAATTATAAATTAATGATAAATTAAGAAATAAAGAATAATCAGGTAAAATCAAATCAAGCTTAAGAAATTCTAGCGATTTTGTATATCCATTTTCATTTAGACAATCGATAAATACATTTGGTATTTACATTTAGTTTACTGTTAATCTTTCCTGGCTATAACCCAAACAATCAATTAATATATGGGAAATAGATACGTCAGAATTACATCGATCACACTTATTTCTATGCTTTTTTGTTATTAGGTGGATATGAGTAAGATTGGTATGGCCAATACGAATTTCTGGTTATCACCGTTTGATCATTTCTATTTGCAAACAATGTTGGCTTTTTATCAAAGATAAACATAGATTTGCGTATTTGAACTAATTTCTTATCTATCCAAATTTCATTCCATTTCATTTTAACACATAGCTTCTCATAATTAATCATGTCAATTTGGTTCCTTTGAAGCGTATCGCATTATATTTATTTATTTAGTAGCTTCCCTTGCCTCAAAATCCGATTACCTTGATGACCAGGTATCCAAATCAACTCAATAACTTTATTTGAGCTAATTTATTTCCAACATTAATTCTTGTATATGTTTTATCATCGGCTCCGTATTTCCTAAGTTACTTATAGCCATAAGACGTGATTTGGAATCACTGAACATAGTATTATAATAATGTATTGTTTCATTGTATTGTGTTAATAAATTATATTCACATTTACCTATAGATAAAAGCGTTAAACACGATTCGTGTTCACGAAGTATGTATAAAAATAACATAAAAGTATCGTAACGAAAATATGAAATACATTTACCGTAAGTAATATTATTTTGGAGCATCAAAGGGCTCATGCGAATGAGCTAATGTAACATCGATGATATCGTATGATTCCCGTCTCGGCAAGTCAATGTATCTTACAGGTTATACATACAGGACCACTCTAATATAATTAATCAAATATTGGTCGATTCGATTCTTGGAGTGTATTGAAGATGTTATTAAAGAAAAGTAATATTACTTACGTATTACTGTGGTATTAGTAAGTAGGTACGTATATACAGTCAATTCCGTATATTTGAGTGTTGTTTTATTTATTATAGGCGTAGTGACGAATATTGAGAAGGGTATGTTGAGATGGTTTGTTTGTTGGAAGGATGAAAGAAAGTAAAATTATGAAAAAAAAACAACGAAAGAGTGGAAGAGGTCTTCCGTCGTATTTTCACTGACCAAATTATAAAAATCGTAGTAAAAGGTTCCGTCGAGAGTATACTAAACAGACGGGCGTGCATAAAACATATTATGACAGTAGAGGCCGTGAAAGAAGTGTATACAGGGTGTAACAGAAAGGGTATGTTAAGCGAAAAGTTATGTAGATAGCCCACTATAGAGAACCTATTTCCAAAATTTGAGACTCGAAATCACATATTTATTTTTCAAGATTGTATGAACATTCCTGAGTTGTTTCGGAATTCTCCACACTACCTAGAAATAATTATTTGTGATTTCGAGTCTGAATTTTTGTAGGTAGATTTCTTTAAGTGGGCTGTTTACATAGCTTTTCGCTTAACATACCCCTTTTGTTACACCCTGTATATACATAGGTATGTATTAATTGTATCTACCTACATGTTGAAATTATATATATACTAATGTATATGTTTTTACTGATATTTAAGGTATAATCATATAACATAACATAACCGCGTGCTGTCTCCAACAAACTAACGCAGAACAAACGCAATTCCACCGCAAAAAAAACACAGCTCGCCGAAATTCTGGCCGCTTTCACCCAGTTTGATATACCTAGGAGGTACTCACAATATAATACCTACAATTTAAAATCGTTTATAATAAAACTATAACTTTAACACGTATACCAATGATTATTACCCAAAACACAATAACGAACTGATCCTTTACATCCCATTCACGAAAATCGGAAGATAGCCGCGACGGTTAAATCCTAAAAAGAATCATAGACAGATCAGCCTTCCTTTTGGCTTTGCTGAAAAACGATATTAGGCTCTATAGTTAACTTATGACTTATTCGCTGAGCAGAGCCAAGACAACCTGTTATTAATCAACTAATCCTAGGTACACGCAAAATGATATCATCAAAAGCTCGTTAATATTAATAAAAACTAAATCGAGCTTGCGATAGATAATAATATAAAGCTGTCCAGTCCACAAATAAAGCAAATAATTCCGTACCGGAAACAAATAACCTTGTCAAGGGAGGGAATAAAGTGCTCATAGCATAGTAACATGTAACACGAAATTACCATACGCTGTCAAAAACAGTAAACAGCCTCACTGTGTTTAATCACAACTGGGGGCTTAAAATGCTATTGTGCATAATATTGCATATCTGTTAGAAGTAATTCATTTTTATTATACACACATACCCATCAGTCAATTGTAGTCCACTGCTGGACGTAGGTCTCCCGCAAGCACGCCACAAAGCTACTGCCATAGAGCTATTTTATACATTGTCACCACGCTCTGGTCAGGCGGGTTGGTGAAGTGTTATTTTCGAACTATGTTGTCACCCACTGGAGATGCTGCTGCCCACCTTCTATTTTTATAATATAGACAGTAATATAGACACAATATTTACATTTAGTAAAGAAGTGAAAAGTGGGTGTGTATTTTGCACACTTCTGTCCAACCTCTTTGGGGGATAATGGGTGTGACTATACAGGATGATTTTTGGTCGTCAACGTTCCCGAAAACTACGGAATCTCCTCATCGTCACGATCATTTTTCTCCATGGAAGCATACCTGGGAAGTGTCTGGTTTCCAAAATATTAGGGTTCAAAGTTGAGTAAATAGACTGCGTTTTTCTGCATAAATGCACATAGACGCGCGTAGCAGGATTTTTTCACGAAAAATAATTAATATCTGTCTATAAAAAAACTAACATAAACACTAGACACTATAAATTTCGCACGATCAAGGAATTTATTTGTTTTTTTCAAAAAAAAATTTTCCCAGCATTTTTTTTGGCATAAACTTACTTTATTTCATGTATAGAATACGTACCCTTCGTTAAAGGTGGCCACAAAAAAACATCCTGTATGTATGTAGGCACACATTTAACAATAGTAGAAAAGAGGATACCTACTTGATACTCATAGATCGATATCAATAGATCATATTTTACATCAATCTTACTTGATGCAAAGAAGCTTAATATAAAACAGATATACATACATATGCATGTAATTTTTTTCATTAAAAGTAGGTACAGCTTATGCTTGTGAAACGTGTGGGAAGTCTCATCGACTTACCTCTGAACTGATATTGTACATGGCGGACGTAGTTTTTCCTTTTTTGTAACTTCACAAGTCGGTGAAATATATTATACGAGATCAAGAAAGTTTTATGCGTAGGCGGATTGCCTGCCTACATAGACAGCTCGTGGCACCTTTAATAGAGTACGGGAAAATACGAAACTTTGGTATCCGTGTAGCAATTAACATAACTCATAATTCATTATTTTAATATACCTATTACATAGATTGTAATATCACTAGTTTTAAGCTTTACTAACTCTATTAATTTTAATTTTTCGAATCAATAAATAAATTATCGTATCATCTAATAAAAACCTATTCTATTCCAATAAAGTAATGAATTGCTCTGACTATTAGTAAGTATATTCATTTCATGATTTATAAAATGATTCACATAAACTGAAGTTTTTAGACCGATGATGGCACAAAGCCACACATTTGTGTAAACCTGTTTTTCACAGTACACCGAATATTATGTACAAGTTTACATTCATGTAGGAATACGAGTAATTACGGTGAACGACAAGCAGATGAAAATCTAATTGAATTTCGTTTTGTGAATGTGCTTTAGCTTTGAATGGAAAGTATTACTAATACGAGTAGCGCCTCCAAATTGGTGTTTTTTTTTCCAAACTAGTCATCAAACAATTAAGTGTTAATGTGTTATTTATTTTGTTTACTTATATACATGTAGTCACGCCCATTATCCCCAAAAGGCAGTAGTGTCCTAGTTACACACCTACTCTTAACTTTTATTTTGTTTGATGCATCTATAAGCTATAAGAAAATTAATAGGGACTAAGTTAATGTGTTAAAGTGTGTGAATATTTATTTATTTAAGAATTAAAATTTTGATTCAGCAAACAATATTTCAACTAGTTAATCATAACCCAACAGATATCTTCTTCTTCTTCAGCCTATTGCAGTCCACTGCTGGACGTAGGCCTCCCCCAGGGTAGGTACGCCACAAGGCTACTGCCACAGGGGGGTTTTGCCCATAGTCACCACGCTGGGCAGGCGGGCTGGTGACCTCAGTGTGATTTTCGGACTATGTTGTCAGTACGGGAGGCGCTGCTACCCACCTCTCGGAAACCCTTAATCGCCTCGTACGATACCCAGGCAGGCAGGCAGGGGTGGTGCAAACTCTACTCTGCCGGCACCACGCGGCATCCAACAGATATATATCCATCAAATTCACCTATTTCAGCCATACATATAATCTTAACCCCTTGTATGAGAACATTTTTATATACGAAAAACTAGTTTATGCATGAAATGGGAACATTTGATGATGTTTACTAGCAAGTTCTGGAAAATGCTTCGTCATACAAACTGTTACGCGCGACCCCTTCTCTGATCCAGTAATACTGCGTACCCTGTATATACAGGTGTAACAGATGTTAAACAAAATGCAAGTAGCCCTAGTATCTATTCAATTCTGAAAGAGCATGAAATTTAGTTTCAGAACATAGTGACAGACAATTCGAAAATGTATTAGAAGAATCGAAATATAACATAGGTCATATTTCGATTACACTATGCAACACCAAAAAAATCACTGATACCCCGAGTGATGATTCGTATTAGGTATACTTAGTAAACAACAGAAAACAAATTCATAACTTTGTATCACGTCCCAAAACATAAATAATAGAAATCTTTCTTTATTCACGTTCCGCAACATTTGGTTGAGGGTAGTTATAAAATTTTATTATTGATGTGTACAAAATCATCAAAACATTTAGATTACTTATAAATCTACAAAATGCCGCGTGTTTGTGCTAATTCTCCTGACTTATTTTGTTATGTTTGTGGTCAATTTATCCTAAAAGTGAAAAAAAAGCCAATTTCGCCTCTGTTTGAGACGTGTTATGAAGCTTATTTTAAAATTGCTATTAAAAATAAAGACAAATCGTGGGTGCCATGCTACAAATATTTGATGGCACAAGGGTAATATTAAACAGATGCCTTTTGGTATACCAATGCAGTGGCGTGAACCCAAAAATCACGTAGACGACTGTTACTTCTGTTTAACAACTTTGAAAGGTTTTTCAAAAAAATCAAAACATTCGGTGAAATATGCTAATGTGAGTGTCAATGCCGCTTCCACATTCTCCAGATATTCCAGTACCGGAAAGATTTTCTGTTCATCAAGTTTATCTAGTTTTATGGAAGAAAAAGACGAAGCCGTCCCTTCTAATAGTGGAGAGGTATTTGTAGATTGCAGAACCACATTTGATTAACCAATCAGAATTAAATAACCTTGTCAGAGATTTAGATTTGACCAAAGAAAAATCTGAAATATTAGGTTCGAGATTAAAACAATGGAATCTATTGCAAACTGGAGTTGATTACAACATATCGAAAACGTCACATTTCTTTAGCTACCTTTTATTCAAAAGAAGATGAATTAGTGTTTTGCAATAATATTGATGAATTAATGTCAGCGCAGAAGAGTGGAGATTGTTTATTGACGGATCCGAAGTTTAAAGGCAGTTTTACTCCATAATGGCAATATACTTCCATCTTTGCCTGTAGCGTACGGCGCTCACTTAAAAGAAACTTACGATATTTTAAAACAAATTCTGGAAAAGATCAATTACGTAGACCACAAATGGCATGTATGTGCAGATTTAAAGGTAGTGGCTTTAATTTTAGGGTTGCAAACTGGCTATACAAAATATTGTTGTTTTCTCTGTGAATGGGATAGCAGAGCGCGTTCGGAACACTTTATTAAACAAAATTGGCCTTTATCTGGTTTAGTGATTGGTCAGAAAAATGTTTAGTACCATCTGAGAAAATCATTTTACCGCCGTTACACATCAAACTTGGTTTGATAAAGAATTTTGTAAAAGCACTTCCCAAAGACAAACCTGGATTTTTGTTTCTTCAAACAAAATTTCCTACGCTAAGTGAAGCGAAAATTAAAGAAGGAATTTTTATCGGTCCTGACATAAAAAAATTAATCAATGATCCTGCTTTTTTATCGAGCCTTAGTCCTACTGAAAAAAATGCATGGGTGGCTTTTGTCGACGTTACAAGAAATTTCCTCGGCAATCATAAATCACCAGATTTTCATGAAAAAATTAACAGGATGCTGGATGCGTATCACAAACTAGGATGCAATATGTCATTGAAAATTCATTTCTTACACTCCCATTTAAGTTTCTTTCCGGATAACATGGGTTCAGTAAGTGATGAACACGGTGAAAGATTTCATCAAGAAATAGCAGAGTATGAGAAGCGTTACCAAGGTAGATGGGAGCCAGCGATGCTTGGAGATTACTGTTGGAGCCTTCAGAGGGATACTGACACTACTGACTATAAGAGGAAAGCCAATCGTTCAAAAAAAAAAATTTTTTTTTAATGTAGAATAACAATCTATGTCCATATTTCGTACAATTATAAATAAAATCAATAAATGCGTTTCACTAATAAACTTGATGTGATACAACAATTTTATTTCAATATTTCAAACAGTATTAAGGTGGTGAATCATAATTACATACAGTGAACCCAGTGATTTTTTTTTTCAATTTGTTGCATAGTGTTATCAGAAGATTCATTCTAAGATTTGAACACGGTGTATTTTTACATATATAAGGGTATTCTAAGAAAACACCAGTGTTTACCGAGGTTCACCTGACTAAATAATGATGTTTACATACATACATATAATCACGCCTTTATCCCTTACGGGGTAGGCAGAGCACAAAGGGCCGATAGAACCACATGGTGCTACTTCTAACCAATTTTGAGGGTATTGTTGAGATGTACAAGTTTGATAATAATGATGTTTGCATTACTTTATTAGAGGTCTGCTACTACATATATATACATGTACATGTATGTGGCGATCCATTTTATTAACATCTTACCATTTTCTTTAACACTCTATATACGCAAGGCTTCGTAACTCTAGTTTATTATTATTTACTACATTATACATTTTTAGATTAGATACATACCTATTTATTTCTACTTGTATGCTACAGCTACGCGTATTCAATTTTGTAGATGTGTTTTGTTTTCGTATTTGTATTAAAAAAACATTGTTGAACACCCACACGCACAGCCAACTTTAATGTACATTACATTCCAGGATACATACAATATGTATGGAAAGATGTAATAAAATGTATCGTGGTTAGAATGTATAATAGCACAAGGCTACAACACAAATAGTACAATAGCTATCTGACGTGAAAACTTCTAAAGCATTAGGCAAATTTCCAGTAAAGATGGAGTGATTAATTCATCACAGCCACAAAGGGTCTCGTAGGTACGCGGCGACGCTCGTGACAAATGGTCACACAACTGATATGCTATTCACTCGCAAATGGATTGTGCGTAAGTCACCTACTTTAGTTTAATTGTCTAGGGATGGAATAAACCTTTGAAACACTTGAATACATTTTGCTAGAAATATTCGAAGAAGAGGAGGGATCGACCTCACCTGCTATGCATCCTGCTGTATAACGGACGAGGCTCTATCGATTACATCTTAATTTGCAAAAAATTTAAAGGGATTATAATATAAACTTTATTATACACAGAGGATTTACAAAGGCGAGCTTATCTCTTCAAGAGATTTCTTCCAGCTAACACAAAACTCAACATAGTGTAACGCAATTAGTCATCTCTTATCAATAGATTTTGCGAGAAACCTTTCCTGCTCAATTGAATTGTATCATGAATTTAAACTTTAATAGCTTTTAAACAAAACACCTCAGACAAACAGGCGAAACAACAGCCGTGTACGCTAGAATAATCAGCTTTGTGCTGCAAGTCGCATTGAATCGGAATCGAGCGTCAAAGGGCGTTTCGACAAATTTTCCGGCGTTTAAAGGAATCTCCGCTGGTGCTGACGACACAACGTGCTCGCTCTGCGATCGAGAAATATGAGAAAAGCGCTCAAATGGACGCCAAAAATGCTTTATACGAGTATTAGTGGCATGCGGCTTGATGCTGACGGAGGTAAGGGAAAACTGTGAATCTTTAGTTAGTTTATGTTAATCTATTTCCTTGCTGTGTCCATAACAATAACTTACAATCAATATGTTTATAGATTATAGAAAAAATAATATTATAAGTAGGTAAGTATACAATTTGTCTCTTTGCATCTAGTATGCAGTCTCTAGAATACTGCTGTCATCGCGGATCTCCATTTTCTACGGTCGTGACACACCTCCTTAGCCTCATCTACTGGCACATGGCAGTAGATTTGATCACACCGTGCGGATAGATGCAATACAGTAACTAACAAAACCATATCATTATGCCATGTGATAAATGTGACTGTAAGGATCTCCTTCTTCGTGAACCTATAGCTCTGTCTGGCTACCCCATTTTGTGAACAGAGCCGTGTGAGTATATATGTCGTGGCCATATCGTAGAATTGATCATTTCATGAAATGGTCGAGCATTTCATGAAATGGTCGCATTTCATGAAAAGTTACTGTCTATTGCCACATCATGATATGGTTTGGGCAGATCGATGATTAAAAATCGTTTCTCGATATGGGCAACTAAACGCCCGATCATTTCATGAAGTGGTCAAGATTATTGATCATATCGTAAAATAGTTACATGAATCACCGGTAGAGGCGCTGCGCGCGTTTTATTTATGTGTGAAGATGGCGGATTTTTCTTTTTAGGTTATAAAACAAATTAAAGAGAGTAGGGTGACTATGCAGAAGAAGTTCACGGATAGTGTGTTATATTGTATAATGTATATTAGACTTAATGGTGGTTTATAATAATATTGTTAAACAAAAACCTTAGATTACGATAGGTTAGATTAGGTTCATCATCATCATCATCATCATCAGCCTATTGCAATCCACTGCTGGATGTAGGCCTCCCCCAGGGCACGTCACAAGACTGCCATGGGAGGTATTTGCCCATAGTCACCACGCTGGGCGGCGAGTTGGTGACCGCAGTTTGTATTTTGGACTATGTTGTCTACACGGGAGGCGCTGCTGCCCACCTCTCGGGAACCCTTAATCGCCTTGTACGATACCCACGGGCAGACATGGGGTGGTACGAATTCTACTCTGCCGGCACCACGCGGCCAGATTAGGTTACAGTTAGATTAGATTAGGTTAGACTATGACAAATGACGCACGAGCCGAGCGAGCGGAGCGAGCGTGCCCAGGCAGCGTCCGGCGATGTGCCAGATGCGAATCGCTTTTGTAAAGTCTTTTATGTTTTTAAATATTATATTGTGAAAATATCACATAAATAATAGCAAAAAAAATCATACCATCATACCTTATGGTATACTTATATATGGTGTACGGTATATATTATTTATATAAGCTCTTACCACATTCGGATTTTATGGACACCCTGTTAATACGATTTGGCCAAACGTGGATGACAAAATCGTGAAATGTAGACGATTTAACGATCTGGTCAAATTGAATTGGCCACTTCATGAAATGCGACCACTTCATGAAATGCTCGACCATTTCATGAAATGATCAATTTAACAATATGGCCACGACATATATACACCTATGTATTATATTTGTATGTAAACTATTGCAACATAACCTAAAAACCCTAATACGAGTACCATTAAAATTAATTAAAAGTTATTTCCCGAATTAATAACTTCTCCATATAACTTACATGACATTTTAAATCATAATTGCGGTCGTATTTGACCACCACCGGGCGGACGTAGTTTATAATAATTTATCAATAAACTACAGGCCGACAAGTCGAAGTAATTAAATGCAGAGACACGACTCGGTTCGCTAATTAATTGAGGCCCCGGTATTAACTCAATCAGGGTATCAATGGGTGACCTTTGAAAGGTTTATGATGTTGGCTTCTAATTAAAAAGTCTTGGATTCAATCCCTGATTGTTAAGGTAACTCATATGAGTCACTTTTCGTAAGTGTCTCTGTAAAATTACGATGTTCTGCTAATGTTAGTTTGTGTGTGTATTTGTAATTTTTTGTTATTTTTTTTGTGTACTTATATTTTTATAGAGATAAACTTTACTCATCTTTGTACAATATTTTTTTAAATTGTGTTTATTTATCTCTCTGCGTGTTCAATAAAAAATATGAATACTACTGACTAACTTAAAACAATATCTATATCCCTATTTGTGTACAGGATTAAATTGAAACCATGAACGTATCGGACGATATTATCGGTAGGATTCATACATATGCATACCCCATAAACCTGGGTCGACAATTTCAATAACCACCTGAACTGCTACCCGGTATCTCGTCCAATTTTGAAAAAGTATGTAAATTTATTCTCAGAGGAACGACGACTATTTTCATAAATTGATTGCTTTAAACTTTCGAAAGGGTATTGTACTACTTTTTCATTTTGCTGCCTTTATTATGTTTCGATAACAAGGTAGCTCGAGAGGGTTAAGAGTATTCCATAGTTCCACAATATTTCAGGGGGTTTTCATTATCTGTCTGTAACAGGGGGCGTATTATTATATTGCAGCCAACAATAGGGCCAGATTCATCTTGCGTCTTAACTTCATATTTTTCAGCGTAACGCTTAATATTTAATAAAGGATGTTTCTTAAGTTAATTAAAATATAAACTACAAAAGACGCCTTTTTATTAGCAATCAAATTATTATTATAGTAAGCGCACAGATACGTTTAATTTATTATAAAGGATGTATTGTAGACAGTGTAATGTATTAATAACATAAAACATTTCAAACTTTTTTATTTTAACCAAAGTTAAGTTAACATGTTTTTATTTTATTATCTATCTTTATATCCCTTACGTACATTTGGAATACATGTTCGTGTCTTATACCTATATTGGGTTGTGTGCAAACACTCAGAATGGAGAGCGTAACCAAAGTTTGAACTAAAAACGTGCGATGAATGTTTGTTTGAAAAAAGGTCGATTCGGGGAACTATAGGTACCTCTATAGGAATAACAAAAACGTGGTTGTAGTCGATTTTTCATTACCTTATGTTACAAAGAAAATATTATGTAAATCATAAAAATTGACCCCATTATTTGTCATACAAACATCATAACTAAAGTCTCAATTATGAAAACGTGTGTGATTAAATAGTTATAAACAATACCAAGCCAAAATCGGATACGAGCTTCGTACCATATTTAAATAGGCCAAACACCTCTTATCTATAACCGAGCATTTGAATTGATTTGATACATATCGGTCCACACCTGCATCCAGTTAGCATCAAGCCAAATCTGAATTTATTCTATTGGAAACAGTATAATGTACTGCAGAGGCCAAATTGTAGTGCGGTAGTTTCCAACGAATGGATGTTTCAGTGTAATGTCCTAATAAATCTATAGATAGGCATCGGTACTCCGTGCCAGTGGGCCGCTGTGGCTTTTTAACCAGCTTTGAATTGTACAAGGGTTCAAATTGACGTGTAATACAACTTTGCACTTGTAGTCTATTATTTCAATATTGCTTTTTTACAAATACACGTCTGTGTTTTCGGGATGGGGTAGTTAAAACTGCAGTATCAAAAAGGAGATCCTTACAGCCATGTTTACCATAGCCATGACATGTTTGTAGCTTATCGCCTGAGGGAACGCCCCCAAATTCTTCAGTCGGCTCTTAAAACAAAGAATGCGGTCATGCACATAGTAACGGGCGCCATCTTCCGAGCTATACGGGGCACTCTAGTTGCAGCTGATGTACTGTAGCAAAGCCCCGCATCAGCTCATAAAAATAAAGGCAGTTTATCTACTAGTAGCTATCAATACAAAATGTTACTTTACACCAATAGTAGCGGTAGCTTATCTGTCTGTTATTGTTTCTATAACTCGTCGAATTTCAAATTACTTAAATACTAAGTTAGCTGGTCGTCTATTAGGTACAAATCCGTTATATTATGCTATGTAAATATAAGTTTATTTTTGAATTCACAACTCGTACACGAAACGCCGAGTTTTCCCTACTTATGTACCTAGAGAATAGACGTATCGCCCAAAATCCTCGGAGGGTTATTTAGCGACTTTGTCATGTAAATCAGTCACTCAAACCTTTGGGGTGAGAGGCATTCAAAATTCAAATATTATAAATATTTTGGGTAGGGTATACATTTTTTACACTATTTGAAACATAACTATAGGTATAAGTAAATGCTATTACAACTTGTATGTATTCTTGTGTTCCGTACGTTTAGGTACCTATTGCACCTTGAACGGTAAATGGCTGTATGATATCATCACGAGTATGTAGCAGGTTCAATAACCAATGAAAAACGTATACAGGTACATGCTGATTGAGTAATGCTGATTACTGCACTAATATTTTTGTGCTTGAAGAGGGATGACGGCAGTGTTCAGAAAAACCAGTAATGGTTTATGTAATCACTGTTGGCACGAACTATTGTGAGTTGTGTGGAAATAAATAAATAAATAAAAATATTTAAAGTGGAATATTTAGCTAAGTACCCAGGTACTTATTAAGGTACCGTGCTGTGTGGCGTCGGCAGAGTAGAATAGTCAAGTCTACCCGTGAGTATCGTAAGGGTTTTCTAGAAGGTAGCCAGCACCGCCTCCAATATTGACAAGATAGTCCGAAGACCGTGGTCACTAACTCGCATTCCCAGCATGGTGACTAAGAGCAGAAACCCCCTATGGCAGTAACATTGTGTAAATTATGTAATAAAATTTTTGTATTTATTTATCTAAAGTAGTTTAGTCTCGACCACAGGCTTCCACATTATGTGTCGTCACAAACAGTTGCAACTCAGGATATTCAAAATACCCGAATGTGTTTTACAAAAATGTCTTTGTATTGTCAATTGTCGAACATTTGCTCTGTGTCTACGGGAATAGACGACAAGCCGTCTTTGATATGCAAATCAGTTGTGGAGAATTCATATCTGAAATGGTGTCTGAGCGGGACCTACTTGGATATTTATTTGAGTTTATTCTTGAATGTTCACTGAGTTTATGATATGCTGGTAAGTGTGCTTTATAACTCGAAAATTAGGAACCATTCTGATGTTTAGAGCGCTGTTACAGAACTGCTATATACACGACACAACTGACAACAAAATATATGGAATATTGGTCTAACTTACCTTAACTTACTCGTACTTAACTTTTAATAAGTGTACTTCTTTTCACAAAGATAAGTTTGTCACGCCGATATGTAGAAAGTTTATTTTTAAATATTACTTTCTTAGGTATCTCATATCAAAACATTGTAAACTTGAAGAAAAAGTTCTCTTTTGAAAGTATATCTTCTTTTTCGAATTAAATCGAAGCCAGCATCCAGTTTTCAGTAGTCCCCGAGCAAAAATTTGCGATCCTCCTCAAACAAGCCTAGACAAACAGAACTACATAGTTACATTAATTTATCGTTGTTGTTTGCACAGAGTCTCTCAGTAATTTGAATTTCTAGGCCTATTTCATTGCTCCAAATTAAGTTATTTTGCCCACAAAGACATTCTCTTGATAGATTTAAGTAGGCACAGTTAATAATAAAGAGAATCGTTTGGTATTCCATCAATAAGTGATTAATTTAATTATAATTAGCTACAGCTTGCAACTTTGACAAATTCTTCGGTAAATTACATTACGAAAATAACGTTGAATATAGGAGGAAACGTTAGCCAATAGTTTATATCCCTTACTGAGCCTTTATCGCATCACGAATGCAGCTGGCACGTTCTATTCGATTCTACTTCAATATGGAACAATAACTATCTATTCCACGAAATCAAATCATTCGATATATTTGCCTGCGGAGAATAATCCGATGTATCGATGAACAGCGAGTGCGTGGAATCGATATTTAGCACTCGAATGTGTAGCAAGCGTTTTGTCATCAGCATTGGCAAATATTTGCCGCGTGGTAAGACGCACCGCTCGGTCCTAAGCAAACACGTTCCAACTCAGTCTAGAAACTTCGCTGAGGACATAGATTATTCAGATCAACTTGCATGGAGTAACGTGGAAGCATTCGTAAATATGAATGAGATTTGACAAATTATGCAACTTATATTTCCATTTGGATTTTAATCTATACATACATATAATAAAATTATAATACTATAACCTCAAAATTAGTCAGAAGTGGCACCAAGTGGTTCTATCGGCCCTTGGTGCTCTGCCTACCCCGTAAGGGATAAAGGCGTGATCATATGTATGTATGTATATTTGTCCACAATGAAATTTCTTTTCTTAGACATAGACTCCACTTTTTTACATACTAACTTTCACCAAAATCCTTTAAATCCAGATAAGGTAGCAGAGAGATAAATATATACGTATTACTCATTAGTAGTAGGTATCATTGTAAGAAGGAACTTACGAGTACCTATAAAGTTATTAAACAGACATACGATTTTTAGTTAAAAACTCGTTAGTTCTACATAATAAAATTCTACAAATGGTTCGTCTTTGTGAGGGATCTAATCCATTCTTCTGTACTTACTCTTTGTATCTAACCGAAAAGGTGTTTTATTAAACGTCATTCGTATCTCATTATTATACATTCGTGGTAAACATTTTGTTCACATTATTAAATTAAATGGATTTTCCTTATGAGAATATTGAAAACTTCCTACTTTTTGTTTTTTTGTTTTAGAAGCTTTAGACGACACCCAAATCCCGTTAATTTCCATCCCCTTGGGAATTTTGAAAAATCCTTCCTTATCAGATGCCTACGTCATAAAAAACATACCCTCTCAGGTCTCTAACAGCCATTTACAATAGCCAATCTCGGGCGATTTTTTGTATATTTTAGATTAAATGTTCCATTGTTATCATCCAAAATTTCAAATTTGGAATAAAAAAACCCGAGATATCGTATCTCTAATACTGAAATGGGTCGTAAGATCAACGGTTTAGCCTGTATATTGATCCATCATTTATTCATTCAAGACAAAGCATTTTATATAGGTACACTATTACTATAATAATGATAGTGAACTTATACACATTTTATAGTCAATTAATAACTCTCTTCAATAAGAAATCAAAATTAGTCAAAAACTAGTGGCTCACTGAACCAACCATCAAATTTGGTTTCCAAAAACGAAATAACTTTAAGCGTCCCCTGCCGAGCAGTCGAGTCCCACTCATCTCAAATTGTTTAAATAACGTGAAAATGCTCTATTGTAGCTACCGTCAAAATACACGTATTTCCGTTATATTCCAGCCATTTCAGTTCAATACAGGAAGTAATGGGCAGCATTTATTACTTCCACAAAAATGTCACATCCAATTTTTACTTTAGAGCATCGAAACAGCAATATGTGTTAACAATAAAATGCCGTATGCTTTAACTCGTGGAGAACAGATCTATGTAGCATAATATGTTACTAATATTTCAAATTGATAAACAGGCAAACTGTCCGGGATTTTTATGTACCTATGTATGTAGGTAAACAGTTTATCAAGTTGGTTTACAATTCAATTTACCAATCCATGCTGCTATTAATTCGAACTTCGTCTTCGGCCTATTGCAGTTCACTGCTGGATGTAGGCCTCGCCCAGGGCACGCCACGAGGCTACTGCCACAGGGGGGTTTTGCCCATAGTCACCACGCTGGGCAAGCGGGTTGGTGACTGCAGTGTGATTTTCGGACTATGTTGTCAGCACCATTAATCGCGTCGTACGATACCCACAGGCAGGTATGGGGTGGTACAAACTCTACTCTGCCGGCACCACGCGGCTTAATTCGACCTTATGTTGAGCCATGACATGTATACGCGCACGTGGATACACCTGACTGTGTGATAGTGACAGGATCGTGCTGTATTATTCTATGCTAGAGGGGAAGCACGAACCTCTCGATAGTCCGTAACGCTATCGTTAAACTGTCAAATCACATAGATTTTGCTAGAGAGTCGCTACCCCACTATTCTAAACTGGAGTTATTCTATGAAATGGACTTGGACTATATTACCTAGTACCGATTTTATTTTAGGCTATCTTAGACTCAAAAATTCATATCATTATGGATTTTTGTCCTTCACTTCCTATTAAAGTGATACTATTTCTATGAATGACTAGGGATCCGCCCCGGCTTTGCAAGAGTGTAATAAACCCTTTCACGTGGAGAAAGTCGTGGGCGGCCGCCATAGAAATGTGTTGTTTTCAGACTTTTTCAGGCTACTTTTTAAATTTTTCTCTTTATAAGAACTATCTTCGTACTTCAAGAAATATTCTAATAAAAGAAGTAGCGAAATCAGTTCAGCTGTTCTCAATATTTGCGCTTAGCAACATATTCAGCGATTCATTTTTATATTATAGAAGATATCCAATATTGATTGTCCAATTCAGTTAGCGTAAGACTCGGCATCTAACTAAAACCTGTCTAATCATAATTAAATAGTTGAAATGTCTACATTGCCTTTCAACAATGACAATAAACTAATAGGCTATATTTTCTCCAAATATGATATTTAACAGGCAACTGTTAAGATAACTGCACTCCAGGGAGAAAGCGCATTCGCAATTGTATGCAATTAACGGAAAACAGCATAATATGTACATTAACTAAGAACAATCTCTTCCAGAGCGAGAGTGATGATAGAAAAGCCATAGTGCTGTCATTTTAAATTTCATAATTCTGCTCCAAATGCTATAGGCATTGTGTTTTTTATGTTAAGATTTAAAAAAAACAGCATGAGTGTTGTGCATGATAAATAATCATATAGTTAGATAAACTTACTCCCACTTCGTGATGTTTTCTTTTCAAATGTATTACAATACCTGCATTAAAAAATTGCGATTTCCCATAACTTAAGAAAGAGCGCCAGTAGGCAGGGAGCTCGGTGAATTTTCGAGCGCTTTTATTTACCAGTGAGGTAGCTCTCTATCTATTATTCATTTAAAGGAGCGCAACGATATTTACTCTGCCATTAGGTAGGTAGATACTGCGGCCTGGGAGTCGCGTATCTTGTATTAAAAATTTAACATAAGTCCGTCTAGCTCCCCGGGAGCGCTTCAAGAAAGTGTTTAATGGAGAAAATGAAATAAACACGCCACTGAGACTATTAAATTAACCTGGGCGTCTTACATCTCGGATGCTTTGATGTAAAAGGTCGTTGTTTTTAGTTAATATTAACTGATATAATATCTATACTTTGATATCATTTATTTTGAAAGTCAAAGTCGTGAGTGTATTCCGTTTTAATATAGAAGATACGATACTTCGTAGAATTTGTATTTATTATCATTATGACTAGAAATCATAAATTAAATTATTTACACATACAAATACTATAAATATCTATTTATTAGCTGAGTGGGTGTCTAAATTGCATACTTCTGCCCAAACTCTTTGGGGGATAAAGGCCGTGACTATATGTATGTATGTATTAGCTGAAAATAGGGTAGGGGGTCATTTAATCATAACCACTGGAACTATATTTTTCCAACATGTCTCATTAGGTATTTACTAAAATTCGCAGCAAAGCACATCCCAATAAAAAGTTGCTCAAACTACCCTGAAACAGAACGTACACATTGTAAAAATAAACTCTCCTAAAATCCCTAACGACATAAACAGAGCAGCATAACAAAAACAATCAGCATTACAAAGCATAAAAACAATCCCGCGGCAAAAACAAATCAATAAATAACCGTGCACAATGGCGAAAACCGGACAAATACGATGCACAAATCTCGCTAACGTTCCGCTCAAAAAATAGAAACAATTAGCACCGCTGTGGGGAAACCTAGACACCGAGATAATTTATTTCCAATCGCTGAAGCTCCGAGCTCACAGATATTAGCTAGGGCTGTGAGATGCCCATAATTGCTTTGCGATATAAATTGCTGATTTCTTTGAATTGTTTGTGGCATACAAATTTCAGTTTTGAAAATTACCTATAGGTACAGATACTTTTTGAACTTCTAAGCTTATTTTTTTACTTACAAATATGTGTATAAATAAAGTAAGTGCCTTTAAACTAATTTCCTTATAACCTTTCGCTTTTACTATCAACCTTTTATGTTTGCCTATATGATGATGATCTCCGACCGAATTTCGGCCAAGGCGACCAATCTCTACGTAGATTGGCCAGGTACGCAGGAGATATTATAGTGAACAAGTGTGTGCGCAAACACAGATGCACTCTTTATTCACTCACTCTCATAGTCCAATGGGACGGAAAGCCAACACGACCGGAGAGAGATCAGGCGCAGGACCAACGGTTTACGTGCTTTCCGAGGCACGTTTGCCTATATATTATCCACTTGAAAAAGTTTCTCCAATGCACTTCATTATATTCCTTGATAGAGTAAAAATAAAGCCAATGTACGTATTTAAATTGAAAATCAGCTATCAGAATCATTTTATTTTAATCAACCAAAAGTTGCTTCCAATGTGTGCCAACCTAAGATATTTTCCTATGCGAAACTTAAACGACGATTCATAAAACCGGAAAGTATTAAAATATTTTAATAAGAAAATCTTCATAAAAACTGAAACCGATTTAATTTTGAAATGGCAACCCTGGATAAATCGGGTGGAACGTCACAGAAGTTCTTTCTTCCTATGCTTTCTTCCCCGAGCGAGTCGTGCGCGAACATTTTGTCATGGAGATTTCATTGTCATCAGTTTCCTGAGACAGAAAGACATGCATTTGTTGCACCGGTTCCGTCAATTATCTGATTATCCGGGAAAAGATCCTGGAATTGAATTGAATAATAATTTGTGGAGAAATTTATGTGAAAATTATACGTAGAGACTGTCTGTATGACAGTTTAGTAGGTATTTGTTTTAAGAATGTTAAACAGAGCAAAAGCCCGTTTGCACAATGCGCCGAAAACTCGGATATTTTAAAGATTTTTTTATAAGAAGCACCTATTGTATTATTATTATGGCATCTTCTCTATTTTAACATAAGATGAATGGGACATGAATTAAAATGAGTCCCAAATAATTAATGTCTCTAAACTTTGTATTATGTCTAGAGTATGTCAGCTATACACGATGTCTCATTTTCAACATAAATGTTATCTACCTATTAAATAAATTGATAGGTTTTCGGCTAAATACAAAATTGGGTGTACATTACAAGTGAAACAAATTATTTTTCCGTGTTATTAACTATTGAACCTTTCAGTATTCTTGGAAGTATATAATTTCCACAAGTGTGTCCTTGGTAAATAATAAAAGTCAAATACGCGTACCAAGGTAAAAGGAAAAGTCAATGACCTGTAGAGGAGCGATATCATTTACTTTTTATTAAGGTACCAAGGTAAAGGCACTTTATATTTTATTATCTTGATGTGTTCTAAATAATTAAAAGTATCATTAAATTAATTAATAGAGGCATTTAGCATTAGCTTGAGCTGTAATTTGCCACACTCGTACAGGTGAGTCAAACAAAGTTTCACACATAACAAGTAAAAAAAAATATTTAACGTTTCCCTTTTTTACTACATCCATGTATCTTCGAGTTGGAGCCGCGCCCGCGTCGCCTGTGAGATTGGCCCGATTTATCCAACGTGACGGTCGGGAAGGCGACTCGTGCCGGCTTTTATGTCACCGGTACATGATACATCGGTACTGTTCGCTTTCTTAGAGACAAAAATCGCTTTAAACTACTTGGTATATAAAAGAATCGGTTGAAGCATTGTGTGAGTTCTTTAGAGTATCTTCTATGTATTGATTTAAATATTTAAATGATTATACCATCGGGTATTAGGGTAGAAACATCTGTGCTGGAAGCCTTAGAATATAATGGCAGGGCGCGAGATAAGACAAAAATATCGAATATGAATATTCGACCATAATGACATGGGCGATGGTTAAATTACTTGTGTTAGATGCTACCTGTGTCGACAAACATAAATCGTATAATACACATAAGCCGTTTCTACTGCATGTTTGGCAGCAAAAGGGGTAACAATTTATGCAGTCCCATCAAAAACCCACCGCTCTACTATGAAATCTTTAACCATCTTCATAAGACGAGGGCACATGACAGACTTCCTTTTCTGACTGCAACTAAGAGTAAATTACGAAACTAGTTTGTCGGAAAAAATCGTAAACAAACATCGTTTAAACTTAATTCAAATTTGTTCAGTCATTAAAGAAATTGAATACTTTGATTCAGTAGCTAAACCACTAACTTACAAAGAAACTAGCTCAAATAGGTCACAATATATCCCGCAGCAAAATCACAGTCGGCTGTCAGAATAAGATATTCAACCGGCATAAATAGCTCGCGATTATGCGAGTATTCATTTATTATTTATACAGGCCAGCGGCTATAAAGCTGTATCCACACTAACATATAGGTATAATGCTAGGTCTACACTAGCGGCCAGTCTAATGGAAGCCATTACGTTGCTCGCCACCTGCGCTAATGGGTCAGAAATATTTAATTGATGAGTGCCGTACAGATTTCCTGATTCGCATTTTTCAGGCATTCATACTACTTTGTGTCCACTTGAACCGTGATCATTAGTCGTTTTTAATGGATATCGATATTCGCTTATTGTCTCTTTTATTTTGATTAAGTAATCTTTTGAATTGGAGCGTAGAATAGAATATTTAAAGTAGAAAATATAAAAATTGAAAAAGTAAAATAAATAGAGTAACACGCAATCTATTTTCATATTGGTGCAATTAGTATTTTTCCTATATGTAGAACTAAGTGTCTTTTCTTGCATATTGACGTCTTATGCTTAGCAGTTAATTGCAATATTTAGGCAGGTGGATTAAACCTTCAAATATTTTCATACGTCATGTAAGGTAACGTTCTTGAGAACGCCTAACAACGCTATCTATAGGTAAAATAAATAAATAATAAATATTACCCCAATACTCTCGTTGGGATTTAAAATACCGTAACAAACATCGAATGTTACGTTTGAGTACATTTAAAAACGGTTAATGCTACATGTTCTGTTGCAAGTGAAATCTCAGTCGGTACCTTAAAAAGCAAAACTGTAGATGTAATATTAATATCACAATATGTTCCGGCAACATTAATGTGGTTGTGTAATATACACCATGTGGGTTGTAATAATTTGTCTTAAACAACAAGTATCGTAAGCGCAATTTCGCTAGGATAAACGAAATTAGTATTGTAGGAAATTGAAAATAGTTGTTTAATACGGTATAATTTTCTCTTGTATTCGTTTCTAGTTCAGCCATAATTTTTATGAAGTAAGCTTTGTTCTTATTAGGTCTATATAATCACATTTTTTTTCGAGTCGATCTGTAGATATTGCGCAACAACAATTATTTGACATAGGTATATTACCATAATGAAGCTATGCCTGCTATACCTACTATGTATTAAATTCGTTATGATAAATTATTTAGGTTATACCTGTCACTCTAGTCCTATTGGTGTTAACAGACCAATCGGAAGATCATTGATCGACTGCTTCGGTCAACTTCGACCAACGGTTTACAGTTAATTTAATCGATAGTCGTCGATCTATTGATGGTAGAATGGATTTGTCTACGATCTACATCGAAACTATCGATCGACGTCGACTAATCAATTCTACCATCGATCGATGCTGGCAATTGATGATCGATTTGTCTGGAATAGAAACTCTAAGGGCTGTGCAACGAAGAAAAGCAAAAACAACAAAATAGATTTATTCTAAATCACCAGCTCTATCATTTTGGTACCATAATTTCTAACGCTTATACATATTATCACATTTTCCATAGATTGGTTACCGGTCCTTATATTGTTGAATTTGTGCCCTATAAGCTACGGTAGGCTCAAAAACCACTATTAGTACATGGTGAAAATGAGCGTATATATGATTGCAATGATGATGAATGATTTGTATAATTATGTATAGCCATTCTGAGCCAGAAGAAATTACTGCAGTCGACATTTTTCATATTATTTTGAAAGACAACTTCAGTGGATTCCATTGTAGTCTTACAGAATAGACTTCGATATTCCAGTGAAACGTTTTAAGTAGGCCACAATAGTATTGTTAAGACCACGGAAGGAAGTAGGTTAAGTTTTGCTGTTTTTTCCATGCTCGACGTTTTATCTTTGTTGTTATTATGTTTTCTCGAGTGGAGAGCCTCTAATAAGGAATACGTAATAAGATGAATACATTTTTGTATTGTCATATTTTAGAAATTAATATATAATTATCTTTGAGTAACCCGCGCATGACCAATTAGGTGCTTTGTTACCGGCCCGTTTTGGCCAATACAATAATTTAAAGAATGATAACAAATAAAATAAGGAATATTTTCCTTAGATAACTCAGCGCTAGAACCTAGTCCATAATTTAGGAAAGTGCAGTTTGGTTGAGTCTTAAGATATTAGTCGAACTCCCTAACATCGTATTTCGTTAATTATATTTTTTTAATCTGGGTTAAGCAAAGTTATCAAAACATTACCTCCATACAGGGTGTAACAAAAGGGGTATGTTAAGAAAACTCTTTATTTCCGTTTGTATTTTGTTAAATTTCATCTACAAAGAACACACAATGACCGTACCGCAGGAAACCTCGGTAATTAACAGCTTAACAGGTTAATTCGCGGATCGACAGGCTATCACAAGCAGACTCCATTAAACACTTCTGGGTAATTTGTCCGGACCGTTGCGGGCCGCTTGGACCAATGCTCACCGCCCCGTGAAAACGATATGCACTATGTATTCGTAATGTGTATTAATTATGTGCATATTTATATCATTTAATAATGAACGTATAAAGAACAACGGACGAAATGCTGTCACTGCACATATTGAAGCACCGTAATGGCGAGTTCTAGAAAGTTCTAGAGTGGATACCACGTATCGGAAAGCGCAGCGTGGGAAGGCCACCCGCGAGGTGGGCGGACGACCTGACCAAGGTCGCGGGCGTCGGTTGGATGCAGGCGGCTTCCGACCGGTCGGAGTGGAGGTTGTTGGGGGAGGCCTATGTCCAACAGTGGACTTCTCAGGGCTGTAAATGATGATGATGAATGGCGAGCTTACTATGAATGCTTCACTCTGTGTAGTAACAACACTGTCCGTTATTCTTTATACCATCATGTATTTAACATATCAAATTAAATTAATGGCGTCAGGCAGGCAGCCGGCCGTAAAAGATGTATGTAAATGATCAGTGGGACAAGTTGCTAGATTATCGCCTGAGAGAATGCACGAGTTCCATACTCTACTCTTACGACATGCCTGAAAGGATATGCAGCTGGTGTATTGTAGTGAAGGCACGTATCAGCATATACAGGGTGTAACAAAAGGGGTATGTTAAGCGAAAAGCTATGAAATTAGCCCACCTAGAGAATCTAATCCCAAATTTTGAGACTCGAAATCGAATGTTAATTTTTCCAATTAGTATAGAGAATTCCTAAACAATTCAGGAATGTTCATACAATATTAAAAAATAAACATGACAATGTGATTTCGAGTCTTAAATTTTGGGATTATGTTCCTTATAATGGTATATTCATAGCTTTTCGCTTAACATACCCTTTTTGTTACACCCTGTATAAGGTATTGTACAAGCAATACGTTGACACTGGCTCTGACTATATTCTGTAATAACTAACTATTGAATAGTTTAAACTGAGCTCCGCGCGATGAGTAGTTTTAATTTTTTTAGCATTAGTTGTATTTTCAACCATAAAAGCCGATTACAAATCCGTTTACGAGTAAAAAGGAGCTAAGCAGAAAAAAGATTTGTCAGTTGGGTAAAACGGAAAAATCACTTAACAGCGCGTTAATATTTTATCCGAAGGGGAAGTATCGGGAATAAATAAGCATCAAGCATGCAGGTAGAAAATTCCCGATTCATGCATTACTATTCATGAAGTGGGTGTGGTATTGAGCGCCGTTAGATCTCGCTACTTTGCGAGTGTGCTCAGAGTTCGTCTTCGATTTGTTAATGTCGTGTTTTGTTTTGTTTTAGGTTCAAATCGCTGTGTTGGTTGGAGAGGATTAGGTAATGGTTATGAGTATTAGGAACAATTATAATTGTACCCTAATATTAGACTAATAAATCAAGACCCCCACAAGTAAAGTAAACCACTTTTTTTTACAATATCTTGGGCATTCGTAGCGCTCTAGTGTACTACGAATCCGCGTAGCATTCGTAGTCTTTATTGCTACGAGATTTGTAGTAAACGTTTGGTCATTTTTCAACTAGAGAGAAGAGTTTTTTATCGTCTGATTTTATTTTCCAAGTATAGCTAGATAAATAACTAAAAATATTATGTGTGACGAGTTTTTATTTATTGCCAATTATTCTTCTTAAAAAGATTTCTTTTATTACCCAACAAAACTGTTACAAAACTTATGAATTATTAAAGTATTTATACCTTTATCGCGTACCCTGTAGTAAATAGGTATATGTGCATATTTATTCACCAATGTGCCCAAGTTTCTCCGAACTATAACAGTCTTATAAGAACTACGCTATAAAGTAAGCCTGTCGCAAAACGGACATGCCTTAATTAGTGCTTCCCAGAGCAATCTCATTAAACCTGATCACGGAACTTTTTGTATCCGAAGACTGCAAGTTACTTACTAATTGAAATAATGTTTTTTAACATGGCAGAACAAGACAAGAAAATTTTATTATTATTTAATTATATACAGGGTGTTTGTGACAGCCAGGCAAATACTGAGATACTGAAGAAGTACCATTGTTTTGAGTTATACGACAGTGTTATTACTCGCAGGAAATTAATTTTTAATTTGATTTCACGCAATGTTTGTTTTCCGCGCCAACTGTATCGGGCGATCCTGTGACTAGTTAAATAGGCTTATCGGTTATTTTGTGATCCATTGCGGTTTTTTGGATCACTTTTGACTCTCCTTTGGGGTTGAGCAGTTAATTGAACTCTTTTGAAACCAATTTTTTTTAAATCATCCAAATATTATAATTTTATTTTTATGTCATTATTTAAGGCCTACTTAAACGAACCACACTTTTTTTTCTGAAGAAATGAAGAAAAAAAGTCCGAATATTTTAGAATTTTCCTTCGAAATTTTTCACTGGTTTTCATCTCAGAATCATGGTCTGCAGTCACCATATCAATATTTGCCTAGCTGTCACAAACATCCTGTATAGGCACGGCTGTATTCCAGAAATGGGGCAGCCAGAACATGATCGGATATCCCACAGCCACGTTTAGCAGAGCGGGGATAGTTTGTAAATGATCAGTGACAAGTTGCAAGCTTATCGCCTGAGAGAATGACCGAGTTCATTAGTCGACTCTTGCGACATACATAGATAAAATTCTTTATTGTACTACATAAAAATATTACATACAAGGGCGAGCAACATACACATTACATCTGGGTATTAAATTAATAGGTATAATTAATAGTGAGTTTGGAGTTTGTTAATATAAGTACAAAATTGCGTCTGTAACTTAAAACTAACATTGTTTAAGGTGACTTTTAAAAAATAATGGAATATCCTTTCAAAGTTACATCATAATAACACGGCAGCAAAATTATGTGAATAGTCTGTGCGTTAGAAGTCACGAAGATTATATAGTCTGTCTAATGTTATTATTTCTATGTTTTAAAAAACTGTGATTTATCTTTTTTTTAATCGTCAAAAGATATATTAGGAGGTCTTACGAGGTGCATTCGTTAGTTATTTAACAGCACTCTCTAATTCACTCCTCTGCACTAATACTGTGATGCAATTTTTAATCCACTTTCCCGCCAACTAATCTCCTTAAAGATTCAATTTGTTCGTCTCCTAATGCAGGGTCACAGTGTAGATCTGAACTTTTAGACCTCCATCGCACACGACCGCTCTAGCGGCGTGTGATTCTGTAATCATCACTGTATTAATAAAATCCACATTTATGATACCTATAGAGTGATTGGCTAATTATAAGTAGTAACTCTGCCTGCCAATCCATAGGTCCTGAGTTCGAGTCCCGGTACGTGCAAACACGAATATGATCAATATTGATATCGATATTTGGTTTAGTTATTTATGTACCGTTCTTAGTAAGATACGAGACCTTGTTTATCTTAATGTGGAACTAGATCGATGTATACTAACTTTATATGTTATATACCAAAATTCGTGTTAATAATATTAGTCAAGATAAGTGAGGATTGCTTGACGTACGTAGGTCCATTATGAACTTAAAGTATAAAAACTATACCTATTTTTTATCATGTGTTAGGAATCATTAACTAGCATTTTAATATAGCACATTAGTATGCACTGTTGGCTGTTAAATTATGTTTAAATGAAAGAATTATAAAAATATTGTTTGATTGTCAGAGTGAGAATGAAGCGTGAAGTGAGTTGCGAGTTCGAGTTCAAAAGTAACAGAATCGACCGAATCCGGATAAGCTCGATCGAAATTTAATCCAACTCCAAGCACACCTTACTGTACCTCCTATTTAAGGGATTCTCACACTACCCGCACTACTTTTTGGCGACGCAACCACATACGTTATAAATAGTAAAGCATGATGTTTTTTGCAAGCGAGATGCCATTCTATACACCGCTTATAGCGTTTCGCTTTCATGATGGCAACAATCCTGTTTTAAGATGGGATGATCATAATCAAACCGCACCATTAACGGGCCCTATATAATAACAAATCACTGCGATAGTATAAAATAAGTTCATATATAATTTGGAACTTCTACTAGAATACATCAGCTGCATCTCCTTCCATGCATATCGTAACAGTCGAATAAGGAACTCGTGTCGCTCATCTTTAACATCTGACCCTTGATTTCCTTGCATAATTCTGCAGTTCTGGCTACATCATTTGGGGAACACAGCCGTATCTAATGTATGTATGCATGTATATACTTTAGAACTCAGTATGCTATACTGGGTCTCGATCAGCATAAATATACGAACGCGCATGTTTTTCTTCATGATCACTCCCACTGTTTTTTAAAGATATTTCCAAAGCCGTTGCATGGTCCGGGGCTGTGTGAAATTCGCCTTAGGGTACATTTTATCAGGCTGAGGGTGCTCGAGGCGTCTGTAAAACAGCCTGTTTACACACTAGCGAACCTCTCACGGAAATTATGTGCAAACGGTACCCAATGAACCGGAATCATGATGCCTCGGACGACTTTTGTTTGTGCTTACGAATCACCGCTAATGCTTCTTATGTTTATATCGGACTGGGTATTGAAGTCTATGTGAGAAAAAATTGCTTTGGATATCATATTTTTGTACTGATGAGTGATGGATAATAATATTTTCGCCTTAATAACAGATAATAGATTAACTATATGGAACAGTAGGGATATTAATAGTTTAATATAGTCATATAAGGTCTTTCCGAAATTAGTGCTAGTAACATTTCAGTGCAGTAATTATTCAAGATTGTATGTTTCAGCAGATTTTTTTTTCACTATTTCGGAGTTGATAAAACATTTTCCGGGATAAAAAGTAGCCTATATGTTAAGTGGGACCTGTCACAATATATTCCTGAAAACTGCACCGAAATCGGTTAACCATAGTGAAAGTCTCCGTTGTTTCTTTTTACCTACCAACTTACGTGCCAAAAGCAAATCACTAATTTCGGAATAGACCTTATATAAATCATTTTTATACATATAATAGTGCTACTTATTAACAACTACATATGTATACACTCGGGAAACTTATCTATGTTCATCCAGGTCCTATAAGGATTCTAACGGTGAAAGAATTTTTAAAATCGGTCCAGTAGTTTTTGAGCCTATTCATTACAACCAAACAAACAAAGTTTTCCTCTTTATAATATTAGTGTAACAGGTCAAAGCTAAATCTATTCAATACCTAGCGTAAGTCATTTTATTTTATAATGACCAACTAATCGACATCATATCAGCACTATATCTCAATACTAAAAATCTAGAATCAACAAATAAAATTATACATATGGAAAAAATATCGGTGTAAATACAAACAAACCAGATCGACATTGCTTGTATTACTGTGTATTCATATAATAAAGTGCTTTCTGGTTTATTGAGGTAAGACTAATTTCTGATGATCAAGGGAATCGGCTTCCTTTGCACAGCTTTTATAGAAATTAACGAAAGCCTCACTGAGTCAGTCTTTGTGTCGAAATTACTGGAACAGACAAATTAATGGTATTAAAAAGAGCATCCATCCAAGAGCAAGGTAGATCGAAATCAGACTTGTAAATAACATAACTTTTGATAGCTTAAACAATGAGTGGCAAATATTAGGATAATAGGCTAAGAAAACTTTTATGAACCAATTCCCAAATATACGTTCTACAGTTACAACTATATCGATACAAGTTGTTAGTAAAATCTTAACATTAAAATTAATTTCTTAGGAGTAATTCAGCATTAGCTCATGACAATGAGAGATCAAGTTAAAGTTTTCCTGAAGCTTTCCAGTTTGAGAAATTAGCGAAAAATATATCAATATTTTTATTAGACACTTTACCTATCGACGACATCCAATCAATGACAAGACGTAAAGAACATCCCGAGTCATGTAATTCTTTAGAGTAAATATTATAATATAACAGACCGTAATGCCATGCTATTTCAGCTCGCAAAGGTATTTCCCATTGTGTTTTATTCACCAAGTACGAGTACAATGTAAGCGCCTATTATCCAGTGTATTGCTCAACTCGAAATACAATAAATTGTTCGTAAAAAGGTACGTAAATTACATTTAAAGTAACAAAGTGCAGGTACGTCAGGTAAACGTAGCTAGAGGTTGAGGATCATTGCACGTATTTTACGTGGAACTATAGCCCAGCTCTTTGACCAAAGTTAATATGGACGGGGTAGGCAATTTTTGAAAAGAGTTTAAATTGTTACCTTTATATAATTTGACGCAACGTCTGCACAAAAAGCAGTTGAATTGAATCTATTATGTTCTTTTATTTGATTCATACTTATTTGTGAAAATATAACAAGTAAAGTAGATAGTACCTATATAAAATCTAAATTCGAAGGCAACCCCTGAGCAAACCGTTAACGAGATGAAATATGTATCAAATAATGTAATGCAATTATATGCGTTATACTTATCCTAACAAATTTCGGCTATACCGAAAGCGAGAAATGTTTTTAAAACTATAACCATACACTTATTAAATAACTATTTTTATCATAATACCCCCGTCCACTGATTTATTTTTATCCAGCGTCGTCCAGTTTACAACGCTCTCTAGCTCGCCAATTTATTGAGATTATAGACAATTTATTTTCATTAACCCAGTTCTGCAGTTAAGTTAAACTAAGCCTGATTATGGACATCGATTACCTAATTGGTCTGCGACACATAAATATTAGTGGGCAAATACCGAAATTATGTCTACTCCTAGTACTTATTATGTTTAGTTTAGAATATTTTTCTTCTACTACTACTACTACTATTTTACTTTCATTTCTTAAAATACTTACATGATAAATAAACATTGAGATGGCGTATCTTTATTTCGGGTTATATACGGTAACTAGTTTATTTAACAAAATAACAAGTTACCAAAGCCTCCAGGCCAGACATTAGACCGATAGTTTTTACTCCACTTTTAATTAAATGCCCGCGACATCGCTACCTAGTTAGAACTTTTTCAAAATGAATTAGACTTTAGATAGCAAATGACAAAGAACTCAGACCGTTTAAAACTGTTCGGGCCGGACTGAGGCAAGATTAAGTTGTCTCTACCAGCTCGTGTCTCCGTCCACTTAAAGTTACAAAGGCAAGTTCGGCCCGATTATCTTGTTATCTACAGTTTATCCCCTCTTTGGCTCGTGACATACTCGCCACTCCATAATGTCTGCTACACACATGGACGGATGTATCCGCAGGTGTTACTTTTCAAGGGGCGTCTATCTGTGTATAAATATTTTTATTAAGCAACACCAAACATTGTAACGTTAGACAACATATTGTAATATTTACTGTGCTGTATTTTTCATCACAGCAACGTTTATTAACAATATATAACTTTTTCTGTCGGATCATAATTGATAATATTAGGATGGTACCTACGGTGGATCGGACATACCCATGTCAATACACCACAGGACAGAAAAATTTGTTTATTTTAAAAAGGCTTTATTTATAACACATGCTATTAAGGTATTACATATTTGACTCACAAGCTAACAACAATTACGCAAGTGACATCCGTGATTGCAACCGTCTACGTGTAGATGAGGCCTAACGCTAGCGGTTATCGACAGTCGGGACTACCTATAAAAGTTGTTTCGAAAACAATACTTTGGAAGCTGATTAAATTGTTGACAGTTGGGGTTTCTTTGTAACTTCCGGGAGATCGACGATGATAAAGTTAACAGGGATTTGTAACCTGTAATTTTGATATAATTTATTGTTCTATTATAACTAGACTATTATTATTATTGCTATAATATTGGAAATCTAATCTCTTCTATTCTCTTCTATGCTGCTCTGCATCTGGGAGTGAAAAACGTAAAATACTACAGCTTCTTCTCTTACCGGGCATACTGTACAAGTCAGTAGAGGGACAAGAGGGTCTTGGTGTTTTGTAGGCGATGGGCTGACCACCTGTCACTACTAACCGAATTTGTACATCTCAACTATACCCTCAAAATTGGTCAGAAGTGGCGCCATGTGGTTCTGTCGGTCCTTGGTGCTCTGCCTAGCTCATAAGGGATAAAGGCGTGATTATATGTATGTATGTATGTTGGAAATGGAGACGATGGCATGACGTAGTAAATACTGACTCTACTTACCTATGTGACCTTTGGGTTCGGTTTGTTAGGTTTATTATAGTTGCAAAAATTGATAATGGTGATGCCTTTGAGTTATGGATACTTTTTAAGTATCTACGATGCAAGACTTGGAGAGACTAGTATAATGTTCGGTAAAGAGGATATTTATTTAAATAAAAAGAAAATAACATTTCAAAAGAGCCCTTTTCCAACCCCTGCGACGAAACGCTTATACAATAACCGGAACATTTTAAAAGAGAAGCTTGAATAGTACCGTTTATACAGTTTGGATGTAGTACACTGCAGCCGTGTGATTTATATCCGCCGGGCCGGTGACGACCGGGCGCGGGCCCGGCCATAAATCCGGATACTCTCCTATGTGAGGCGCCAACAACCGCTCACACTTTATACGGTAGATATACCACAAATAGTGCCGGTTTATCCTTAAGAGGAAAGTAAATAAAAGATTATATATTTGGGTTCGTCTTTGTATGAGGTTTTCATAGTTCAATAAAAAAATTATCTACCTAGATAGTACTTTGTATCTATGGTATATAGATTTATTTCACTATCTCTCTTTTTTAAAAGCGGTTAAAGTATATTTTACAAGAGCATAATAATAAAAATCAGTTTCGTGCACTTTATAGATTCCTCAAGCAATTTATAAATTATTGTAGTAAAACTGTGAACTGAACATGCTAAACATATAACTGTTTAAAAAGTAACATTATCACGCACCTCGGTCGATCGCTACTACTAAAACCCGCCCGGAAATGTAGCAACAGGACGGTAGGTCTATCAACTACCACTACGCCAATAAGATATACATGGTATATGTCATTATATTATACTGTATTTCCCTAGTATTAACTACGATATTCAATATTTAGGTACATTGTACAAAGCAGAGCTCATATGCTCTACAAAGTATTTGTATTTTAGTAGTCCAGTAAATCCTAAAGGAGTAAACCTAATCAAAATAAAATTAGTAGACCAAAACTCTACCAATTGCATTAGTACATTTTATATGATGGGTTATCTTTGCATCAGTCTTCATTACATTGGTTTCATAACCCCCAAAAGATAATAAACATTCATAAAAAATATTGACATTACTTAGAGAAGAAACAAAACTTGGAATGCTAACGAGACCGACCGTTTTAATGCGTTTTCATATAATTACCGCGCATTATTTATTATTATGCAATTATTACTGCAATGAATGCTGCAGAACAATAATAAACGATAAACTAAAATAATATAATGGCAGTATAATACAGACGAAATTATCCAAACTGCCAACATAAACCCGCTCGTCTTAATCGTCCATGGTATAGCACTAAAGGAAGGAAGCCAAACGGGCCAGCTGCATCGTTGCAATTTTAATCCTAGTTAATGCCGACAAGACGGCTCTTGATGGGTGCAAAGGAGGCAGCGGAAGTGGAAGCGGAGCGGAGCGGAAACGTCGCTGTAATACTAGCGTATGACGACCATTACCATTATTGAAAACGCCTAAATAGCTACAAGCTTAGACTCTGTTTTGGCAAGCGAACCAAGAATGCATTTCAAGAACATAGGTGTTTAACAGGTGACACACCAAAATGCTTACGAATTTATAGCACCCACAATTATTTGTAAGTTAGTATATCGCATTGAACGAGTACGAATGAGAACCTAACTTACCGACGTAAGAAGTATTGAAAACTAGCTGTTGCCCACGGCTCCGCTCACGTGTATATTGCTAATTGCGTGGAAGGGAAGGGGTATAAAAAAATTCTCGTAAGAACAATCCTCGTACTTCAAGGAATATTCTAAAAAAATAATTAGCGAAATCGGTTCAACTGCTCTCGAGTTTTGCGCTTATAATATAAGCAATACAGTCAGCGATTAATTTTTGTCTTAAGCAGTAAAGCTATGACCTAAAAGCTTTGAAGTGTAGGTATGGAGCGAAAACCTTCTAAACCTGCTGCTGCTATAACAAAAACCTTATTCAATAAGAAATAAATAAAACTGTTTGATAATACTATTTCCCGTGTTTTTCACCCTCGGGTTGGATCTTTCAAAATTGAAAAAATATATTGCATTCGCGGAATCAATTAGAATATTAATCCGGAATATTTTCCTCGCATCTATAAAAATGTTAGCCGTTTTAAAGCGAGTTGCAGTCGTTATTTTATCGAACGTCGGCATAAATAAATCTGAAAGCTCGCCCACTGGAGTAAATCCTTCTACGGCGAGAGTGACATGATCTAAATATTTATCGTAAAAATTGTACCTTTACCAACAATTCGGAAGACGTACACTATTTTGGGAAGACTAACAAATAGGTACTTTGTCCTGAAACTGATCTTGATCATTGGGAAACGCTCATTTTGTTAGGTACCTCATATCTTACGTTGACCTTTAACTATACTTACATACACACGGCTGTGTTGCGAAAATGGAGTAGCCAGAACTGCAAGATCATAAACGAGACCCCACTTTTAGCATACCGGGGACAGATGTAAATTATCAATGAGAAAATGCTATCGCCTGAGTCGACATGCACGGAAGGAGATGCTGCAGATCTAGTAAAGCCCCACATCAGTACAAGAATAATATTATCAAAAAACATGAAGCAAATCCAGGTTTCAGTGGCGCCACATACATCCCATAAACATTGGTTCAAATCGCACCGACTTTGACATCTCTCCCAATACGAGCTAAATATAATTTATTCAGCCTGTGTATCTCGATCCTTTCGTTCGAGAATTTACAGCAAGGACCGCTTATAAAATTTTCAAGTACAAGCCGAGAACAAAGGACTGTCAGAGTTTATCAGACGGTAAAGAGAGTAAAATGTGTCCAGTGCAGGGTGCATGGAACACAGTTTATAGCTGGTAGGACACCGCGTCCACCTGCGCTGCACCACCACTCGGGTAGTGCTGTGCCTGTACACGGTTTAATTAGTCAGTCAAGACTTGAATAGTCAATTTGGTCGCAGATAAAATTAGGTGCAAACTTCAGTTACTGTTTACCTCTAATACGTCAATGTTGGTAAGAATTGGTGACTATATTCTGTCATGATTGCTTTTAACAATACATAACTGTTCAGTATAAGTAGGTCAAAACTCAGTCTGAGTGCTGTCCCACTTGTTAAAATTGGTACTTCGCTAAAAGCTCATAATATACAACTATTACAAAACAAAATTAAGATTATTTAAGCTATATATTGTCAAATTTTTCAGATTTTCCATACATTTTGGTGTCAATTGAAATTTTCAAACAACTATAGGGGGTCGTACGAGGCGTTTAAGGGTTTCCGGGAGGCGGGCAGCGCCTACCGTGCTGACAACATAGTCGAAAATCACACTGCGGTCACCAACCAGCCTAGGCGCCTGCCCAGCGTGGTGACTATGGGCAAACCCCCCCTGTAGCAGTAGCCTTATGGCGTGCCCTGGGAGGCCTACGTCCAGCAGTGGACTGCAATAGGCTGAAGACGAAGACGATTAACTTGTTTTGTAATAACTCAGTAGATATGTGTTAAGTCCTTTACCATTGTGATGAAAAATGTATAATTATGAAGCGTACATATTTTATATGAACTCTAAACAATTTTCTTGTTTCGATAGTGAAGTTACTTTTATTGTTTTGAAACTAGTTTCTGAACCAGAAATGTTTCTTTTAACAATTTTACCCATAACTAAAGAGGTGATAATTTATTAAAGAACCTCAATACTGAAACCAGCCAATCTTTCTATGCAGATACATAAAATAAATAAAGTTTCCTTTCAAATTATTTGTAGAAATACCGGGCAAAATAGTCATTACTTCCAATCCATTACTCCCATCACTATCTTTATAAGAGGTTCTAAACAATAATGAAGCCTTTTTCAATTACCAATAGGGTGTACACGGTAGCTTGTGCCTAAGTAAAACCCGCAGGTTTTTGCGCGCTCTTTTACGTCCGTTATTCAGGTGCATTTAAATATTTACGGCCATACTTTATGATAGCATTCTCATAATAGAAAGTAAGAAATTTTTAATGTCCCGCGGTCATATTTACCGTATCTTGCGCTAGTATTACTTAATGGATACATTTAACTTTAAAATTAAAAGTTATGATAATATCTGTTCCTTATTTTTATTATAATAAATAATTAAGCAAGACGCAATACGCTGAATTTTGAACACGAATTGTTATTCACTTTAATGATTTATCTGCCTATTTCGTAACTGAATTCTAAAATACCAGCACAAAGTATCTTTACGTTCATTTATCGTCTTTACAACTGTTACCGTACAATCATACAAATACATTTATTTAACTAACACCGAACGTTTTATCTTTTTTGCTTACCATTTTTACCTACCATTTTTCATACTTTTCATATTCAATATTGATTCAGAAATTCAGAATTCGATATTATTTCCCCACCTTAAAGCACTTACAAGTTCTTAAAAATTGTAGAAACTCCATAATAACAGTATTACTTGCTAGTAAAAGTGAGTGACTTTTTACAACTACTATTAAAACTACATTAAAACTTAAGAATTTGCATCTTAGTTGCAACACAATGAATTTATCGCTGCCAAGCCAAGGTGCAACAACTTAAAATACATACATATAATCACGCCTTTATCCCTTACGGGGTAGGTAGAGCACCAAGGGCCGATAGAACCACATGGTGCCACTTCTGACCAATTTTGAGGGTATAGTTAAGATGTACAAGTTCGGTTAGTAGTGATAGGTGGTCAGCCCATTGCCTACAAAACACCAAGACCTTGTTGTCCCTCTACTGACTTGTACAGTATGCCCGGGAAGAGAAGCAGCTGTAGTATTATACTTTTTTTTTTTTTTTGCCCAATGTATAGAAATATTACCTCTACTTGCCCTCAACCTATTTGGTGAGCACGTTCAGTTCGGATGAATGCATGAGTGTGAGTCATTCTAAATCCAAATGGCGGCATACCCACAATGGCGGACCAATTATTTTTAATGCATTCCTAAAATATGGGTATCAAATTAGAGGGCTGCTAGTAACTCGAAAAAAATGTGACGTCACTTTAATCCAATTGGCGGACTTCTAAAACTTGAAAATCTATTTTGAAACATTTAGGTTTTTTAAAAACAAGCTTTTATTTAAATGCGCTAAAAAGAAAAAATAAACTTTTACACTAAAACTTTTACTGTTAATTTATAACGTCATTTCAAATTTAACACATTTGACACAATTTATATGTTATAAAAGCTTGTCGCGAGTACTCGTATTTAGTTCTTACTTTTAAATGTTTATTAGGCAGCATCTTTGTGTTATGTTTCAGATTTTCCCATATTGTTATAAAGAAATATCCGTCGACCCTTACGTGTAGAAGAGTAAGAGAGTAATATACAACAGGGTTCGCCCCGGTGCCCCGAGGTGGTATGACTCATGTCATCATGCCACTCAGTCCTCGGCACGGCCTCATTTTTGACTTATTAAAAATTTAAAACTCGAGTACTTAAATGTCGCGACAAGCTTTTATATCATATAAATTGTGTCAAATGTGTTAAATTTCATTCTTAAAATGACGTTATAAATTAACAGTAAAAGTTTTAGTGGTTTATTTTTTCTTTTTAGCGAAGCTTGTTTTTAAAAAGGTTTTTTTTCATTCCCAGAGCAGCATACGAGTAGAATACATAAATGACTACGTAACTTCTGCTCGTTAGAAAGTTTACAGGTATATAGGTATATACCTCTAGTTAGATAAGTTACTTATATTACCTCTATAAATAGTGTACGAGTAGAGTGTACTTCTTTACCTCTCAGACTGGTACTAACTTTACCTAAGTATACTTGAAGCTAGCAAGTGAAAGACACGTTAGTGAGTTTAGTAAGTTACTGTGCAATAATATATATTATTATTAAAAATAAAAATAAAAACATTTGCTTATTTGAAATGTAAATTTAAAAAATTAAATCTGTATTTATTTAAATAACATCCCACCAGATAGAAAAATATTTTACGAGAATAATTGCAACATTCCACTTTGGTGCAGCAAAACGTCGCTCTAGCTTGTTATTCCAAGATAATTGGTTTCAAAATAATTTTACACCACAATTAACTTCTTCTCTCAAAATTCTCGACACAAAATAATGGGATGCTCTCCGAAGTAGGTCGAATGCGCTCACCTCGAGTACAGTACAGATAGATAGCAATCTGCACAGCACTGAATCCAGTACAGTCTACGTTAAAGAGGGACAAAAGGGAGATGCTTGATCTATGCATTGCAGTATGAACCAAGCATTTTCTTCCCAGCTGTCTATAGTCTGCCTACCCCGTAAGAGATACTCGTAAAGGCGTGATTATATGTATGTCTATAGTATCGCGCAGCAGCGACTCTATTTTCTACTGGCTGATGCTTGCAACTTCGCCAATATGTTACTCTTATGACATCCTTACTATATATAGGTAATGTTATAAATGCAAAAGTAACTCTGTTTGTCTGTCTGACTCTGCACTACTGAACCGATTGAAACGAAATTGGTACTCATGTAGTCTACATCCTGAGAAAGGACATACGTATTTTATTCCGGGAAAATATGTTTATCCCAGATTATTTCGATTTTTTTTCTGCAGTCCATGCGGAAGGAATCGCGGGCGTCCGAAATCGGTCAGGTATTTTTGCGTATTAACATTTTCATAAACTCTCACACTTATAATGTAGGAATGTAATTTATTGTATACAATCGTAATATTCCTGCCCCTATCCCATTATTATGTGGTTGGCCTACGTCCAGCAGTGGACTGCAATAGGCTGAAGAAGAAGAAGAAGATGTGGTTGGAGCAATATGGTTGCTTTCAAAAATCATTGCCAAGGATTGGGCTTACGGCCGGCTGCCTGACTGAAATATTAAATAAATATAAGTTTACTGTGTGCAATAAAGAATAACAATAGGAAAGTAGAATATGATAGGCATGCTTATGTTTTAGGCCAACTAGTTCTTGTACTTCCTCCGTGGTCTACATCGACTACAATCAAGGCTGTTGTGAAGAAAAGTTGCATCGTAGATTCTGCGACATTGTTCGAACCTGAAATAACTTGAATAAGCTTTCATTTGACTGTTATTGAGAGTTCTACAGTGCAGTCTGCACAAATTCAATGCAGAGCCGTGTTTGAGCTTTGATTTTTTTAAGTTCATTCGAAGTAAGTATTTGTAAAGGTTTTTAAGTACATTTTTGACATACCAAATTAGAACTAGGTATCTACTTGTTAATACTTAGTGAAGGTGCTAACGGGGGAGTTATAAAACATGAGATTTGTAACTCTCTTAACACTTAACTCTAAAGATGTCAGTGACCCTTCTGTATAAGTAGCTTTAAAACTAAGTCTTGATTAGCCTTTGACCTATATGATGTTTCGGTTCAGCGACTATTTTTAATATTTATTTCTGCACTTACAATTTTCGCGATCGCATTTACAAACAACTAGGTAATCAGCCTACGATCATCGCGTCTCCTGACTGCCCAGTCTGTAATCATAATCATGAGTCATTAGGGTTGAGGGTTACTGAAGGGTACCTCAAGTCTAATCTAAGGTAAAAGGCACATACAAGAGAGTCGAGTTATAAAATCAATGCAGGCTTAACAACTTTGCGCTAGTTAAAATGTCGGATATAGCGTGCTGCCGACCTGGAGGTCTGCCCACCCACTTACTTAATCGTGAGACGCTTTCAAAGTGACTTGTTCAGCTCGAAACATGTGCAAGGGCTTTTCATTCGACTTGAACAGTGAAAAGTTTGATTGAATAAGGAATTGTTTGGTTCCTATTTACCACTCTAAGCATGGCATGCTTTACATATTTAGGGGAAGGTAACGCGTCTAATGCACTTTATAGCTTCAATAGGTGATGCGCTGTTTTTTTTACCCAACTGCGCCAGGGGAGGGTTATGTTTTTCGCGAATATGTTTGTATGTATATTTCTTTGGCATGCTCTAGAGCCTAAACTGCTTGTCGCATTTGAGCATGAGAGGTGTCATCATTGCATCTACTATATATTGCATGACGTATAGGTAAAGTATTCATTTAGAAATCACAAACTTTTTACATATTATATCTTCTTTATCTTCTTTTTTTCTTCCAACCGTTTATTGCAGCTGACTCATTCACAGAGCTAAGCTTCACTCTAAAGATCAAGGTTTTTAATATAAAAGATGGGAGACATGAAAGCTTACCTTGTCTTATTTTAATGAGTAATTAATATAGAAAAATACACGAAAACACACGGTAACAAAGTAATGAAAATCATTTTAATTACTTATTTATGTTGAACTATAAACGGTGAGAAGTAAATATACGCGACAATAAACGTTATTGTAATAACGAAAGTCATATTTTAGACAGCTCGGCCCTAATTACGGCATAAATCAAGCTATTAAAACACTGACGCTATTAGTCTGGAAGTTGAAACAATTTGTAATGGAGACATCCCAATCTGTTTAGCCTCTGAATAATTTATTTTAATTAACCGGCAAAGACGTCATTTTTCACCACCGTCCATTTGCGTGGCCACTTGACACTCCAGACCGGGACATTTGCAAACTTTGGAATCGAATTAAATTCGTCCCCTTTAACTAAACTCAATTTTCTTTCACGACTTCATTAACTGAACCCATTCCGGTGAGCCTCAGTAATGACCTCAAAGGACGTTAAATCAAGATCGAAGGGAAAGATAAAAAAGTAACTGAAATTTAATACCTTTTATCAAAAAATATCGTACTTAGGTACTGACGTCTTTGTGGCCGGGAAGAGTGCTTATACAGAACTTTTTATTCGGAGAAAGCAAAGTTAATTGACGTCGGCGTTTGCTACGCTAAGAATCTGTGAAAGCAATGTAAGATTTTTTAATTTAGTTTAACATGAGAACTCAAACTTCAAAAGGTGATTTGGTGGTCAAAGGAAAATTATTTTCATCGGAAAATTGTAAAGGTGTGCCTACAAAATTATTCTTAAGGTATGTACGTCAGGTTACGTGCAATACATGCACGATAAGAATATGAGTAGCAATATATAGGTACTTTATAAACAACATCGATATAGTGGCTGACCTGAAAACCTTTCTGACATAGAAACAATGTATGTGCAAATTTAATATGTTAGCCGATTTCAAGTAGAACACAAATACAGGTTGACCCGAGGCTTTATTTATAACCGTTCGTATTTGCAAAACCAAAATTAGCGGAATACGTTGAATTAGTGTTTGTCATCTGAAACGACCAAATCTCTTTCGGTGAAATTATACTCCTTCACACACTACTGTCCATATCATTATTGTCTAATTATCTATTATTGCGTATATATTTTTGTCAAGGTAACTAGATGTAAAAATATGTAGTGTCATACTTATAATTTATATTTCCTACTGTACCCCAGCTGATTAAGTTTTTATATTTTCCGAATCGCTTAAACGAACTAGACAGGCTGACTTCATTACGGTTCGTAGCTGAAGAACCTCAAATTTGGGAATTATCCGAAGCGAATGCTGAATAATTCAAGGCCTGGATTATCAACGACGCTCCTCGATATCTCCAAGTTTATGGTAATACGATTACCGAATTCATAAAAAGAGAACTTCAAATGTACGAGTATGTGCTCTCTTCCTAGCTGAAACATTGAATTTTGATTTGAGGTAATAAAAATGTGGTAAAGTTACAGGTGAGTCGATTCTGATATTAAATATTTATAGGTGTTAAGAACTTCAAACGTTTTCATGTAGGTACCTAAGTAATCGGTAAGTTAAGCAAAATGAGAAGTATCTTTAATCTAATACGTATAAGTGTAGAAACGTTTATAGATTGCCGCCCGCGCCATTAGGTAGTAGGTAAGTCCGTATGGTTACCTAGGTACCTACCTACCATGAATAAATACGTAGGTACCAAATTAATCCGGCCAAAATTATTTTCCTTATTTATTTTTTCTTATCCATGTGAATTCCATATATGAAAAATAAGTGAACACACACTAAATATAGGTACATGCTCGTAGCTTAATACTTCTCGAACCTTCCCCTAAGTTAAAATCCTTAATGAAAAATCCTAATAAGTAGGTTAATCAAATAATAACATGTATATATACACATATTTGAGCAAATAAACATATTGATTGATTGATTGATTGGTTACCTTTTAACCTCTAACAATAGATTAGGCTCAAAAATTTTATATTTTCCTTTGACTGCATACAACAAAAACTTTATATCTTTCCTTCTTTGACTCACTTTAACAGCTCGTTAAGTCTGCGCTCTAAAAATCATTGTAACGTTGGAAATGAAAATTGAATTACAGAGCCGAGGACATAAGATATCCATACTAATTAATATTATAAAGTTGGTTTTGCAAATGTAGACCATTAATTACTATAGGTCCTTATTTGATCCTGGAAAAGAAATCGGATGCTGGTGAAAGTTAAATGAATAATATTTATGGTGTAGCAGCCAGGTACTACCTATTGCATGCTAGGTGCCCGGATAAGGGATCTCAGAAAAATAACATTATTTGTCGATCGAATCGCTAGAGATTCATCACCGACACATTTGCTCCAATAGGAAGCCTTCATTTTCGCGCGTTCGTCAAGTCCTAGTCACGTGATAAAGTCCAACCCATGGAGAATATGTCCAACCGCTATTTAATTAGTGGGAGTCATGCGACAACGAACGTCGATTTCAAACGATGTTACATTGTCCACGGTTTCTCATCGCTTTATCTATAAAAAAATATATATAACTAGAAGAAAACTTCGAAAAAGGAATTCTGTTTTATTTCGGAATAATACGCGATGGAAAAATGTTAGGTTTTGATAAATGTTTCTAAGTTTCACGTATTTAGATGGAGTGGCCGTCAAAACAAGATCGAGAGCGATTGTTATACGTACTAAGTATACAAAAGAAGTCTATATGAAGCAAAACAGAATTGGAATATTTTTCAAAATTACATAAAAACATAGATTTGTTTTATAGCCGGCTGCATGCCAGACGCCAACCCGTCCTTTTACAATATCAGTTTTCTCAGTGCTGAGAATAAACGAGTATTAGATCTTCCACAAAAGATGATGTTCGTCAACCAAAGTGCTCTTTATACCATAAATAAACACTTAATTTTAAATGGTCATTGAATTTATAACGATATTTTATGATGAGTTCATTTGAATTTTAAATCTTTTCTCTTTCTATAATAGGTATGAAAATTTATTTAAATAGATACCTCGGTAGGTATTTTAATTTTCTAAGGTAAACAAGGCAAATTAAATTGAATTCTGTATATGATTAATATGTATAATAATAGAAATTGAATGAAAAATCACATTTATAGATTCTGGAAGCGGCTTAGTTCGGCCTCGATTGTTACAAGGTATCTACTTATAATTAGAAAGTTTACTAATTATTACCTACTAATAACTTTGAAAATAGGTTCCCTACAAGTCAGTGTCAACATGCTAGAGAAACAAAGGGCTCATGGCAGACCTTTGAAGTCAGGGCCATTACGGTCCACTCTTTTGTCGCCAACTCCACGTATAAATGTCGCCCACACACCTTTACCCGGCGGGTAGTCATACTATGTATTCGTACATACGAGGGTGTCCTAGAATTCTGAGACGGAGTAGTTTAAACTTGTATTCAAAACTAAAGCTACTTCTCCAGCTCTGGTTTTGTCTGAAATCCAAATATGTATTGACCAAAACCTTCAATGGATTTGTTTATGGCTTTGAAATTATTTCTACCTGAAAGCGGAAAATCGTGTCCCAAGAAATTTTTTTGATGACGGGCTGATTAGCGACAGGTGTGGCATATAAAATTTTATATATTTGTATGTTATAGGTACAATACTTGTATGTAACTACGTGATAAAATAAATTACCTAGGTACTTTGCAAAAAAAAAATGCAAAAATCAGAAACAACCATCAAACAAAACTGAAATATGGCGCGCTATTTTCCTATAAAACAAGTTCACCCATCCATAACTCATCATCGTTTTTCCGGCCGTACGTTGTTTATATTTTTTTATTATTTAACACATTGCGGTTGAAATCACTGTACAATGCCGTACTGTGTATGAAAGCTTTTATAAAAGGCTACACGCCCGCCTTTGTGAGCCCGCTGAGGCGTAGGTACAGTAGGTGACTACTTATGCATCCAGCCACGGTAAAAATAATATCGTGCAGCTGTTCCCCGGCTATAATAATAATAATGGTGTTCGGTGGACAATACTTTTATGCTAAGGTTACTCTACAAAGGATAAAATATATTTCAGTCTATTGAAAATTGCCTGTGCCTAGAAAGGTAAGGTAGGTACCACTTTTATGTAGGAAGTAGGATATTGATAAGCAGGTAAGGTCTCATTACTAGTTAATAGAAGTAGCATAAATTATTATTTTTTCTACATATTTAGAAAGAAGGAAAAGCTGCGTACACATACATTATGGCTCAATGAGCTGAGGGCTCTTTAGTCAACTCGCCCTAAGGGAACACGGCCCATGAGATCAGTCGACCTAACGAATTTTTTAGTTGGTCAACTCGCCCTACAATCTGTAGGTATTTTTAATGTGGACAATCGCGACAAAAAGTTTTTAATTTCGATATATATTTATTTTCAATGGTCGGCAACAATTATTGAGAAAAAACGAATAATTGGCTAAGTATTCAATAAACGAACTATAGAGCGGTTATATTACTATAGGTCATTGTTTGGAAAAATTAACATTTTAATTTATTTTATGCAATTCAAAACTACAAATTACTTATGTTAATTTTCTAGAATAATAAGTGAATTACATATGTGTTTTTTAAATATTTTTCCTTTATGTTGTTAATTTTTTACTTTCAAATGCGTGATAATCAAAAGACTGATTAATCTATACATACCTATATAATAAGAATGTAACGTGTCGCAGTCTGTACATGGAAGATATAAGAGAAAAAATATTATAGGAGACCTTTATCAACGCAATAGTACCCAAAACAATGATTTTTGTCTGCTTGTCGGTTTGTCTGTTTGTCTGTGCGTTTGTGCACGCTAATCTCAGAAACGGCTTAACCGATTTCGATGCAGTTTTTACGAATATATTGTGACAGGTCCCACTTAACATAAAATATAGGCTACGGATAATTTCGACATTTTGTTTTTTCTGTAGTCCACGCGGACGGAGTCGCGGGCGTCCACTAGTTTTTAAATATATTCATATCATGAAGCCCTGTTGTTTCATTTATACTTGTCTTTACAGTTTTGAACACGTCTGTACACCGACTTGAAATAAACAATAGATTTTTTGCCCAAATAAAGAGTAGGGCCACTTAACTAAAGAAAATTATTAAAATAAATTCGTTTGGTTAATTGATCCCATGGTCCGAGTTCCGAGTAGGGCGAGTTGACTAAAGAGCCTGAGCTTAGTAGGTAAAGCTCTCCATCCAATTCTATTCAACAGACTTATGACTTGCAAGATCTTGCAAGATATTGCAAGACTTGATTATTTCATAGCAAAGTTAACAGCTTTTATTCCTGCCTAATCCACATTAATATCTAATATGTACCTACCTAGGTACCTGTGATGTTAACTGTTTTCTCTATTGAGAGATCGCCCACCACCGGGCCCTATACCCTCCGCTGACCCTCAATATTTAACTTTTTTCGTTACAAACGCACGGTTTCGAAAAGCCAGACTCATCTTGAGCACGATGGGGCGCAGAATTCGTACTTATACCCTGATACAAAATATTAAAGGAGCTCTGTGGGGGCTTACAAACAAAGGACTAAGCCTCGGCTAGAACAAAGTGGTCGCTTGTATGATTGTAGTCTTTACGAATGACATTTTGAGGGAAATCTCTTTGCAGATATGAGAGGACTTAGCCGTATGAAGCGACAGTTTACTAATGAATTGTTCAAAACGCGCACTTCTTTCAGAACTAATTGTGGTACCTAATATTTATTCTACTGAACTCAAAATAATTAAAAACAGTTTAAGTTTGTAGATAAAACACTGTAATAATTTATATTAGGTACAGTAGAATCTTCGTTGAGTAAAAAGAGGTTTTTCACATGATTCCAGACATGACTTTTTCTACCGGCAGAATAGATCGAAGATCACTGTAATTATGATACATAATATTATTGTGTGCTCCTGTCCAACTTGTAACTTAACGGAACTGTTATGTATTATGTTGACTTTCTAATTTAATTTAAAAAAATCACTAGAACCTACGACTAAGTTTCTAGGAAAGTACATACCTACTTCAACATTAATATTTTATCAGTAGAATACCTAAGGCATATCTTGTTATGTAAGTATTTTAGATCTCTAAATACATTTGTAGTTTACTAACAGACAGACAATGAAAGCACATGTCACATCCGTAGCTCGCTTCGAAACAGTGCGAGCAACTCTAGAAAAGCTCATATTCGTATGTAGTTAAATACCGGTTAGTAAATATTTTCCTTTTAACAGTTGCTTTAAAATATTCAGAAACTTTTTTCAACAAAAACCGACTTTATCTCGCTTAATTGAGCCAAAACGCCGCTATCCTACTGTAGGAGAGTTCGCTATCCTATCTAGCTCCCTCATCAGATTTGATTTAGGTATCTGGGGGCACGGTAATGTTAAGTTGAGCAAAACAGCACGGCTGTAGGCACCTACCTACTATACTTTTCTCGAAGCAGTACAGGCCATTTTCGACCTCCTATACCTAAGCCTAAATTTTCGGTCAACAAACACGATATACCTACTTATTTCAAATGTTATGTAGTAGTTTAAGAAACAACCGAATTGATAGACAACCTCTCTTTTTAGAAGGCGGTTAATAATAAATCTGTTAAATACAAAAGATAAGGGAGATCCAAAGGAGATGTCTTTCGACTCTCACATAAGTAGTGTAAGCAGCTACTTTAGACCCGCAGGAAGGCCGATAGATCATCTCTTATTTAAGCCGTCGTCATCCAGGAAGCTACACAAAAAAGGAGGTGCGCAGAATACGCACCACCTCTTTGCCGAGCCACCCCGCGTGACAAAACGCACTTGTGACTGATATGATCTTTAATCTTCGCACCTTTTCGTGCGGTGGGCCAGCCAAGCGGTTTATAAATAGGGAGGCAAGGCCGCTTTGTGTGACGAAATGAGACTAGCGACAGATAAGAATCTTGAAAGTGCTCCAAGCGTGTGGCCGCCGCGTGTCAACCGCCGGTGATCTATTGCGCTTTTCATTACGTAAGAAAGACAAGCTTTGTTGACCATAAATTCAGTGGGTTTAGTTTCTTTTTACTTTATAAGAGTGGTAAAGTAGGTAATTTGATAGTGGTTAGGTACCTCCCACTGCATACATACTTAACTACTAGTGGACGCCCGCGACTTGTCCGCGTGGACTACAGAAAAAAAAACAAAATATCGAAATTATCCGGGATAAAAACATTTTCCCGGGATAAAAAGTAGCCTATATGTTAAGTGGGACCTGTCACAATATATTCCTGAAACTGCATCGAAATCGGTTCAGCCGTTTCTGAGATTAGCGTGCACAAACGCACAAACAGACAAATCGACTAACCGACAGACAAAAATTCCAAAAATCATAGTTTTGGGTTCTATTGCGTTGATAAAGGTCTCCTATAATATTTTTTCTCATATATCTTCCATGTACAGATAGCGATCCGTTACAATTTTATTATATGTATAGATATAGGTGGATAACAAAATGTATATATTTTTTTAATTTGATAATATTAATAAAACTAATAGAATATTTATGTACTTATCAACATCTAAAGAGAAAGGTAAGCCTTTCCATAAAAAAATTTGAAGGCAAGCGACTGTAGAATAGTAATTTCCTGAACCTACGTTCATCCATTTCCCATCTTTTATATATCTCATACATGCGAGGTAATATATTGCTTTCCAATAATGCACTTTGACGAAAGTAACGTAGCAATGCACTGTAACGGTTAGTATAGTTAGGGAATCTCTGGGGACATATTGTTACTTACCTAGTTGCTACTTATGATAGAATGACATTATTATTATTATGCTTCATTGTACCTACACAGTAGTTTTCACCAATAAAGAAAATGTACAAAGGCGTGCTTATCTCTAAGAGAGATTTCTTCCAGCAATTTACTATATTGTGTTACATACATACCTAAGTAAGACCTCGGATGGTTCGGTATGCATGACAAAAACTGCTCTCAATTCCGAGTGTGTGCAAAATATACCTCATTTTGAATCTTTGATAAATACTTGGGTCAAGCGAAAGTTACGCAACTTACCTATACTAGTTATAACAAAAATACGCCCTTATGGGAAAACAAACACCAAAATTTTTCGAATATATTTATTGTAAACTAAACATAGCAATAAATTGGCTCAGGCAGCCTAACAAGTGATCCTGTCATACAATCATTTTACATTCTTTGAACACTGTCATACATCCTCCGGCCTGAGCAGGTCTCGAAAATAGGTGAACATCAAAATAGTGAAATCAACAACAATATGGTGCATCAAATCAAATACATATTATAAAGTCACATAATTTCACTTCACCGATCAACGGCATATTAAATTTCGAATTCGAAAACCGGGTAAAAACCAAAAATAACAAATCGACACAAGCACCGTCAGATCAGTGAACACTTAATACGAATTAGGTAACAATATACCATTAAGATTTTTTTTACCTATATATAACAGTAATAATAATACGCATTGGTATTTTACAGAGCAGATAGATTAATCGCAAGAGTTTTTATACAAAGCATGGGATTTGGTGTTATTCCTTACATTAGCCGTCCGCGGCGGTAACTACGTGCTAGGAACGAGGGTAGCAACACATAACGACCTCGTCAAAGTAATTTTACATTTATATTTTACGTACTAAGATGTTTTATAGAATTAAAAATCGGTTCTAGAACTATAAACTAATAATATCGATAGACAATATCGTCAATTAAAAGTTTTACAAGTTTTGCAACTTTACCTGCAGTTTTAGATGTTTTTTAACATATACCGTTTCTTGTAGAAACAGGCGTCAATGAGCACAGATACTGTACAATTTTGCTCAAAGCACCAAGCAGTATGGTTGCAGTCTAACCTACTACAAATAATTTTACATACGTTATAGACTAGCCACAGGAACGTATGATATTAAAAACCCGTTAGCAATTACGTTAAATTCAAAATCAGATTTCAAAAATAAAGTATTTTTTGTTTATTTACAAAGAAAACTAATTAACACAACCAACGTAAAAACACAGTTAGCCGTAGGTAATTTGTTACAAAAATAAGTAAAATAGAATCGAAGCGGAAACACTTAAACACAGTGGAGACTGTAATACTAAAGATATATTGCTTTAAAATTAAAATAAATAATGTAGTCTACAAGTCACGTATTATGCTACGTTAAATAAATAAATAATAAGAATTTAACTACTCTACCTAGTGAAGTTACAGCTAAATACTGACATTTATGATAGAAAATAAAACACATGACGATCGGTCCAATGAATCTCGTTTCGAGAAGTCATAAATTAATACGTTCATAACTACGTAATTTTGCATTGTAGTGTGTACTTAAAGCTCGTTATTCATTAGAGTAGTGCAATACTAGTCACACGCGTCATGACATGACATTAACTATGGAACACGCCCCTTTAACGCAACATGTCAAACATGGGCCATAAGAGACGTGCTAGTTTGCGTGGTGGCCAACAAGCATCCCTTTATTCATAGAAAAAAACACGTAAACCTATGTCAAAATTCTCCTCTCTCTTCAACGCACACATTGTAGTATGTTTGAAAAAGAGAAAAAAAAATGGTTTACTGATGCTGTTTAAAATTTATGAATAAGAGAGAAAGGTTCAAAGTAAAATAATATAGCACGCAGGTACCATTATGATCTTCAGAAAAGTGTTTAATTAAAACAGTTTTGAATGTTTTTAATAGTGACTCGTGATGTTTTTGTTATAAACGCGCTCTATTATCATTACTCTGAGAGCTAATGAAACTGCAGCTGTGGATGTGTGGATGAGTGAGATGTGATTATTTATAATACGCAGAACTCTTCCAGAAGATTCTTGAGTTCCTTAATGTGCGCCGCTTTAGATCCGGTGGCAGGGGAGGCTGCGGTTGCCCTTCCGTTGTAACTGGAATCGAATGGTTACATTAACAAAGTCGAAGGTTAAACCTAGATTTACCCGATTGCGCCATAAGGAGGGTTATGTTTATGAGTGCACGTATGTATTTCTTTGGCACGCTCTAGAGCAGTGGTTCCCAAAGGAGTCCACAGGACACTCGATGGGTTCTGGTGGACTCCCTCCACCAGAACCTTAACTTTTAAAAGGGGTCTATGAAAAATAAAGTTTGGGAATCCCTGCTCTAGAGCCTAAACAGCTTGTAATACTAAAGCTTGAGAGGTATCATTAGATAGGTTAGAGAGGTTCTGGGCCAGAATTTTTATGCAGTCGGGATTTTTCTTACAGTATATGATTTTACTTTATATATTTTACTACTCGATTCTCTTCTATTTATATTAAAGGGGACTGAACCTTAATAACAACACATAGAATGAAGATATAGATATTTAAAGAATGAGAAGAATGGAAAAGCCACTAAGTTTTACTTTACTAAAGGTAGCTCAGTGGTTAGAGCAACTAGCACGGTATGCAGTGGTCGTGGGTTCGATTCCCACTCGGGTGAAGAATTTTTTCCATTTCTTTATTAATAATTTTACTAAACTTATAATTGCAGCTTGAATTCCATAAATATAACTCATAAAAATATAGAATGTCAATAATAAAGCGAAAGTATAAGCACAGAATACTTTAAGCACTGTAACTACTGTAAGCAGTTAGGCGTTTAGATAGAAGGTAAACCCCAACTAATAATGCACACACTAACAGCCAATTGCAATCGAGATCACTTAACTAAATTTGGAACCATATAAGTCTATCTCGATCTCCTGAGTCCGTTTTGTAGAATAACTCCCTTGCATGACTTTGGAACTAACTTTTTGTATGCAGTTACACACAGATAATGTAGTTAAACATTGAGCAACTAAAACTATCGTTCTTATAGTCCAAAATCCCAGTGCCCCCAGACCTACGTCATTTTAGCAAAGCTGAAATTTTGAGGATTTCTAGTCTACTATGTAGTTAAGACAGTATGCGTACTTACTAGCGAAAAGCGTGAAATAATATAACCATCATTTCCATTGTCTGTCTTATAAAGCCATGCAGTGTTCTCACTCGCATTAATGCGCACGAATAATGCCCTCACGCTCGCACTCACAGGGGAAACTTTAAGGCGTCTGGGAGAATAATTGGCCCATCGGATTGGTCTGGCTGCTTACAAATAGTCTTGAAATAGTGCCACGAGTAATATATATCAAATGTAGGCTTGCTAAAATTACGTAGTTTACCTAATTTTTTAATAACCTTTATAACGTCTGGCGGAAGTAATGGCCCACGGAAATGGTCTTGCAATAATAAATATCAATTTTTGATAATATTCTTAAAAACAAATTTAAATATGAGCCTTTGTACTTTAACGTAGATGAGTACGGATTTTATACACCTTTAGTTAGCGCTACCTGTGAAAGGGCCCGCTTTCGAGCTAGTAAGTACGCATACTGTCTTAACTACATAGTAGACTAGAAATCCTCAAAATTTCAGCTTTACTAAAATGACGTAGGTCTGGGGGCACTGGGATCTTACTCTATTAGGAGTTATATTGTGAAACGCACTCTAGTGTTTCAATTGACTGACAGAAAATAAAGATGGAAAGGAGATACAAATGAAGGTAGGAAGGAACATAGGCAGGAAGGTATCTAGGCAGGACGGAGGCTAATGAAAGGTGCCTATGCTCACCTAATGGTGCGCGGCACTTCTACGTCGGGTTCCGTTCGCTCGGGCGCCTGTTTGCTGCCCAGCAGCTGACTAAACCAACCCCCCTTTGATTGGGACTTTGCCCTGGAACCAATAGCCAGATGTTTAGGCAAACATTTTGTACAAAATATATATCACGAGCTGTTGCCCGCGACTTAGTCCGCTTGGACTACAGAATGTAGCTTATGTTCTTGTACGAATAACTAACTATATGTATGCAAAATATCCAGCACCGGTATGATGAATTTGGTGAGAGCGAGATGTCTCACTTTTAAACGTCAAATTCACAGCGCTATTAATAACTAGATAAACTAAGTACTTTGCATGTAAAAAATAGACTTAAGAATTAAGAATAGACACTCGTTCTCGAGCCTGGACTGAAGGAATTAGGGATGATAGAAGTGGTTTGCAATCCCTTTTTACACACCAAGTAGGAACACTTGCCTTGTCTAGATATTACTTAGCTCTGTGGATTTGACGTTTAAAAGTGAGACATCTCGCTCTCACCAAATTCATCATACCGGTGCAGGAGATTGGTTAACTAAATAAAGCGTGAAGAGGGAACAAACAAATTTACTTTCGTATTTATAATATTAGTTGGCATAGCGGCCGTCCGCGACTTCGTCCGCTTACCTCCATAGCCAATTAGTTATTCTGATGTGTGTAAGCTACATAATTTTCAAGTTTCATCAAAATCAGTCGTGTAGTTTTGCCGTGAAAAACTAACAAACATCCTAACATAAATTTTCAAAAACTTTCACCTTTATCATATTTGTGGGTTTTGGATTTATATGTGACAGAAGAAAGTCGGAATGACAAATTAGGAGCTGTAGGATAACAGGTAGGAGTGTATTTTTTATGTTAAAAGTTAAACAGTAATTCCCCTTATTTCACACTCGTTATTTAAGTATAAAGCTGTTCACCCAGTAGCGTAACATGCATGAAGTTGAAAATAGTGTTACAATGAAATTGTGATAAGTAAACCAAATATCATGCAAATGTATACTTTTATTCAAGCTGCAATTGATATTTCTAAATAGGCCTGAATTAAAGTTTCCAGTTGTCACATTATAATTTTTAACGACAACAATTACAATTTGTTACAAGTGACGATCAGTTATTTATTACAGAAAGAACGCTTCGAGTAAATCTTCTATTCTCTTAACACATTCAGTGCCGGCGACAACGTATTTGCGTCTTCTAGGCCTTTTAGATATGCCGGCGACGCTTACCTATTTGCGTCATCGCACTAGGCGTTGACCTGATGACGGCATGCTTAGAAAACTGCCCGCAGCGAATGTGTTAAAGGAACGTTAACTAGCATTAGGTACATTTTTTATTTATTTATTTGGTATTTATCCTACATGAAGGTAAAAATTAAACTTTGAAAGATCCTGTGTCCTTAATTTTATGATTTTATATGGCTTAGTTGCTGTTCACAAAAATCCAGTATAAAAACATCATGTATTGGGACCTTTGTACTCTCCACTAGATCCACTAGATATTAACCTTTGTACTGGGAGTAGTCAACGCTGGGCAGGCACTAGAAGGCGCTGCTGCCCACTTAATTACCCACGGGCAGACATGGGGTGGCCCGAATTCTACTCTGCCGGCACCACGCTATATTTAATAAGTTAGTTATAATCATCTAAATATATTTTACTTAAGGGCCGATTTTTCCAAACATCCTATAGCCTATCAGAAGACTAAAGTTGATGCTATCTCTGTCATGATCAAGTTTTAGAGAAAGACAGCATTAACTTTATTCTTCTGATAGGCTATCTGATGTTTGGAAAAATCGGCCCTTAATTAAATATTTAGAAGCACTTACATAATCTGCTTCTGGTTCTGCAGAAGCGTGCGGAAGCGCGGCTCGATGTAGCTCCACGAGCCCATGTTCTTGTGTTCCTCCTGACTCCAGACTAACTGTGCGTTCGGGTACTTGGCCACCTCTGCTTTGATCAGGTCGTAGGGGAATGGGGAGATTTGCTCCAACCTAGCGAAATTACATAGGTTAGGTTTAATAGGAAATTTTATATTGCGATTTATCAAATAATGAAATTGAATGATGGCGCTAGTTCCTACGTGCGTGTCTGTCGCACTAGTAGGTAAAATAATGTGTCAACAATGCTTGACTCTCCATAAAAAAACATGTTATGAATGCTCGATCTGTTGTTTTGCTATTTGTATGGCGAAATAACTGGTGACCGAGTAATTCGGTGAGGTATATGCTACTAACCGAACTTGTACATCTCAACTATACCTCAGAATTGGTCAGAAGTGGCACCATGTGGTTCTATCGGCCCTTGGTGCTCTGCCTACCCCGTAAGGGATAAAGGCGTGATTATATGTACATATATGTATGTATGTATATGCTTTGAATATATGTAACCACCATATATTTCAGCTATATTTACCTAACAATAGCGATGTCCTTTTCGAGTCCCCTATCGCGTCGTTCCTTCAGCAGATCGTAGTAAACACGTCCGGAACAGAAGGACAGTTTGCGCACATTCTGAGGGTTCTGAGACGCTGGGCCCTCGTCGGGGATTATCCTGTGGAGGATTTTTTTTTCCAGTAAAAATTGTTTAAAAATAAAATATTAACACTTCACAACACATTGGGGAACCCCCACACTGGCGTCTAGTGAACGTCGGCGTCGCATCGACGCTACCTCAACGCCGCGCAGGCGCTCACCCGACGCCCAAGTTCTAAAGACGTCAGTGTGGGGGTCCCTTAACCTAGTCCCACATTAAGATCCCTAAGTCTACGTGTCGTGGGTACTAGGCAACGATATAAATAGACAACAGATAAGCATAGAAACATAACTCAGAAACAAACATCGATATTCATCATATCAATGTTTGCACCATACCGGGATTCAAATTCTGCTAAAGTCAGTTCTCCTTGATGTCAAAACCAACATTAAGTTTGACAGACCGCATGATTCTACCATTACTGTTACACTATCATTGCTTGGCCATTTTAAATTTATTTGTATGCCAAATGACAAATCACAATGCACTATATTAACATAATAATGTACTCAACAACTTTATAACCTGTGTATTACAAATGAATAAATTGAATGGGAACTTCACAATACAGTTCCACCAGCCCCTTTTCACCATCGGGATACTAGACGCAGACTAGCGTATCACCCTTATGTTGTTGATATCCCACCCATCCGCACCAAACGTTATGCTAACTCGTTTGTAATGCGAACGGCTAAGGAGTGGAATGCACTTCCTGCCGATGTATTTCTCGAGCACTACAACATTGGTCTCATCAAAGCTAGAGTAAATAGGCACTTTCTAGGCAAACATGTACCACCCACCACCCTAGGCCGCATCAAATGTTTGCCTAGCTAATTGTAAGAAAAATATAAAAAAATTGAATAAATAACTAAATAAATATTCACACACTTCACAACACATTGACCTAGACCCACATTAAGATCTACATTAAAACAGACATGAATACCTTCTGAAGGTGGTTCCATCATTCATCTCATCGAACGAGGACTTGGCTTCGGGATGACGCAGCAGCGATTTGGGCGTCATCAGAATCAAAGGCTTGCGGAACGGCAGAGCTATCTGACGCCTCAGGATGTGGAAGTAAGACGCCGGGGTGGAACAGTTCGCCACAATCCAGTTGCAGTCGTGGAGTTGGCGCACTGAAAATATAATTTGTATTCCAAAATTATATTTCCTTTAGATACTCGTATTTATGGCAAAATTAATAAACAAACAATTATGAGCAAGTAAATCATAAATCATTCAGTTTAGTAAGAAGGCATCGTAAAATAAATAATTAATATAAGCCGAATAATAAAGTCATTTGCTTAAAGAAAAAGACAAATAGCGTAAAAATTTAGAGTCACTGTCGATCTCGCGACAGGATCTGATGATATCTCTCAAGCTGAAATGCGACAAGTCGTTTAGACTCTAAAGCACGCCGTTCATACACTCGACAAACATAACCCTCGTTCTCAGCAGTCGGGCATATATTATAACTAGAGATATTGTACCTTCGTAGTCGGGGCTCTCAGGTGGCATGTAATCTGGGTCGTCGGCGCTCATCTGCAGAAAACGTTCCAGACGGGCGCACGAGTGCTCGGGACCCTGCGTACATACAAACATTACTCAACGAACACAGCTGATGCTAGGAACGAAGAACGAAGAGATTTACTAGAAAATAAGCGAAAGTAATACAAAAGTAATTTTGTTTTTTTGTATTACATAAATAATAAAATCACAAGGTCACTGTAATGCAAGGCAAACATAAGAACCCTCTCAAGTTTCTTTGTCTTACTTCTTGTGCAGGAGTAACACAACTGGCACTTGGAACTGGAACTTTTACTTATAAGTATACTTTTGTAATATTATTGAATAAATTAAAATATTGGCATGCTACATTTTTTGGCAAAATATTTCTCCGATCTAATAATTTAATAATAACTTTATTGTACCATGTTTTGAGCAAATAAATAATCATTTCATTTCATAACACCGCCATCTACCGGCAGCGACTGCAACCACAATCTCAACTCGCACACCCACTCACCATTCCCTCCATGCCGTGCGGCTGTAACAGCACAATGCCCGACTGGCGCACCCACTTGGCCTGCCCGCTCGATATGAACTGGTCGATGATGCACTGCGCCACGTTGTTGAAGTCTCCGAACTGCGCCTCCCATAGCACCAGGGCGTTAGGGTTGGTCACTGAATAACCCACTTCGAAACCGAGCACACCTGAATATGTACAGTTATTTCAGTACCTACTGGAAGGAAAATAAACAAAAAACGACGACTATAATGTGGTCGATTTTAAACGTCACACTTAAACATAAACCAAAAAATGTATTGACAGTTCCTCTCTATTTCTAATGTAAACGACGGCTGAAATTAAAAGGGATATTAACTAGCGTCTTTATCAAAGGAAGGACCATAGACATAGAAAAAAGTTGACGTGCAGTCCTTGTCTTTATGACTCTTTCTGTCTTAGCAGAATCTATTGTAAATTAGTTTATGTTTATTCTCTCTCTGCTTCGTTGGTCTCTAAGGCAAAGGCGTGATGCAAGGTCTTTGCTGTAGACAGTTAGCAATACGTACCGTACTCGGAGAGCGAGCTGTTGCAGACGGTGTAGGGCGCCTGGTCCGGGTACAGGTGCGCCAGCGGGCAGTACGTCGCCTTGTCCACCTTCTGGTGATGCAGCACGTGGTGTCTGCAACCAGCGAAGGCATGTGTCACAGAGTGGAGTGATGACAGCATCCTTCCCGAAACGAGGTAGCCAGAACTGCCGGATCATGGAGACCCCACAGATACGTTTAGCAAAGCGTGGACAGATGTATGTGTGATCAGTAACACGTTGCTAGCCTATCGCCTGAGAGAATGCCGGAGTTCCTTAGTCGACTTTTACGTCATGCACGGAGATGCAGCTGATGTATTCTAGTGATGTACATAAAGTATATAAAGTCTTCGCTCAGTCCACAAGGTCTTACCTATGCGAGAAGGTGCCTCTCTCAACATCCTCGCCCGACAGCCGCACATGGATGCCTTCCTTCAGCAGCGAACCAAAAGCCATTGCTTCCGCCAACGCCCAGTCTACAGTGCGGTTTTCCACCATGTCCATACGAGCCTTCAGGATACGAAGTAAACCTTTGTGGATCTCAAACTCGGCGGCGTTGGGCGGCGGCTGCGAGAAACGCTTGCCGATGTGAACTAGGGTCTCTTCCACTACTCCGGTCGGGCTCATCTAGGGGAAAAACACATGCGATGAATTGTTTTGATCGGGCATTCCTATGATGAAGTGAAATGTATGAAAGAAACGACTGTTTCGTAGCAAGATGGTTTGTTACTGATCTGACAGACAGATGTCATAGTCCAGGAGGCTCGCTATATGAATATAAATAAGACACCCTTATTTTCCTATCTTGCGACCGATAGCAATATTCGCTGTCAAACATATTTTGTATTATACTACCAGTTTCAAAAGTCAGTGCTTCATACCGATAGATTACAAAATAGGATTCTTTGAATTAGTTGCGTAGTCGTCTTTAGACGTTTAGCAATAGCAACCGTTTGCCGATTGATCGCAAGCTAGAAAATAAGTCTACGGACTAGTGCCCACAACTCGACGTCTAAGCATTTATTTTGTGGGATGGTGAAACTATTCGATCCAGCCTATCTCCTCTCATCAATCTCAGCAACCAGGTTGCCCTTCTCAAACAAAGCATGGAGGCTCTTTAGTATTCGTATTTAGAAATTTAGGCTATTTAAATTAGACCCCTAATTTTAAAACTTTAGCGTTCAAGAGTCTTCCTATGTTACGATGATTTCGCGTGCTAGCAATGCCATAAACAACATGTACCTTGAGAGGGTCCTTGCCTTCGAAGAATCCGGACCAGGGCGAGTCAAGCCAGTCCTTGTACTTGATGTGTGTCTCTTGCTTGGCCTGGTTGAGAGCATCTTCACAGATCTTCTCGTATTTATCCTTCACGTCCTTAACCTCCTCGGCGGTTACTACGCCCTCGGAAATCAGTTGTTCGGCATATTTCTCCAATACTGAAAAGTTTCATGATTGGTGTAAACCTAAGGCGATTCAGTGATGAAGATATCAAGGATCAAGGAAGGAAGGTCGGGTCTAATGCTAAAAGCTTGTGATAGTTATTTGAGATCATTTGGAATTTCCCATTAAGGCATTACCAGTCGCTAGTATTATATTTGTGTCCAAAAAGCGGTGGCAGACTCATCCTTTACTAACTACCTAACAGGTAAGGAGTTTGTGTAATAAGCCCACTTCTGTCCAACTTCTTTCGAAATAATGGACTCACGCCAATATATCTGTATGTATGTGTATGTATACTTGTAAATGGGTGTGACTTTGTATCAGTCTATTTACATATCTATGGTGAAATTGATAATGACTAGACAAGCCTATGTATCATGTTATCTTATCACTTTGTTTGTGTGAACGAACAGCTGTTACATACTCGACCTTTATAACAATATTATTTGAACATGAACAGGATTACACGTTTATCTCGCCTCCGAGTGTCATTATACATGACAAGAGAAGGTGGAACATTGCACAGTTTTATGAAAATCATATACTCGTATTTACTAGTTTCGCCGAACCTGTTGCAGGTAGGTAAATGAGTTAGGAGGTTATCAAATCTGTACAATAAAGAATAAGAATGTGTTCTAGGTAATACATAGAGAGTCATTGAAATAAAAATATGGATCAAGAATAGAATCGATAGAAATGGGTGTTGTAAAATCGCGTAAAACCTTATACTTCTATCATAATAACTATAGCTTGATGGATCTTAAAATAGTTTGTGCTTACCTTACTGATAATATTATGGTTAGAATATGTTGAAGGCATATTGTAGAAAATGAACATGAACAATGAAGAATTTAAAACGGCTAGGCATTTTAAATTATAAGAAAGAGAATATACCTTCCAGTGCTTCGGCAGTCACCACCGATTAAGCAAAGTGCTAGAAGCAAAATTGTCTCCCTCCAAAACCCATTTACAACCCTATTTAAAAAATATATATACATATAATATATATTATATAAAAAATAACGTTGCCAATAATGTAATTTAAAAAGAGATGGTAAAATTCGTCATCCAAGTAATTAACTCGGTAGCTTAGTTGGTGAGAGCTCTGCACGGAATGCAAGAGGTCGTGGGTTCGAGTCCCACTCGGGTGAATAACTTTTTCATTTCTTAAAAAAAAACATATTTATAACCTATTTAAAATGCCTAGCCGTTTTGTAATACGGCGTGTTCGACAATATGTCTTCAACATACAGGGTGTTTTTTTGTGGCCACCTTTAACGAAGGGTACGTATTCTATACATGAAATAAAGTAAGTTTATGCCAAAAAAAATGCTGGAAAAAAAAAATTTAAAAAAAAAATTAAATTCCTTGATCGTGCGAAATTTATAGTGTCTAGTGTTTATGTTAGTTTTTTTATAGACAGATATTAATTATTTTTCGTGAAAAAATCCTGCTACGCGCGTCTATGTGCATTTATGCAGAAAAACGCAGTCTATTTACTCAACTTTAGACCCTAATATTTTGGAAACCAGACACTTCCCAGGTATGCTACCATGGAGAAAAATTATCGTGATGATGAGGAGATTCCGTAGATTTCGGGAACGTTGACGACCAAAAATCACCCTGTATATACATCTGACGCATGCCAATGCTAATGGTTGAGTAGCCAAATTGACTTATCTGATTTATGTTACCAACTTTTATCACTCTATTCAAAGACAAGCAAATGTTATTCTTATGGCGGACATGTCAATCCCATACATTTTATATTGTCGCCACGTCGGGTGTTGATAGTCTATTTTGACCCTTACTCTGACTTACCAGGCTTGGTCTTCCTGATCTTCTGGTACATAAGCGGCTGGGTGAACATGGGTTCGTCGACCTCGTTGTGTCCATTTCGACGGTAGCTAACGATGTCAATGACTACGTCCTTGTGGAAGGTGGCGCGCCACTCCGCCGCCACATTACACACATGCATCACTGCTTCAGGGTTGTCACCGTTCACGTGGAAGATAGGCGCGTTTACCACGCGAGCCACGTCTGGAATTAATTGTAACTTGGGTAAACGCGTTTAGCCGCGGCTGGGTTCAAATGTCATGAAAAAAAGGGTGCAATCTAAGCCACATGTGAAATGAAACGTAACATTAAACGCGACAGTTAGTAAGTATGTATGGATGGATTTTTGTTACTCTTTCACGTTAAAACGACTAAATGGATTTTAATGAAACTTTACATAGGCTACTTTTTAACCCGGGTGATTTCAACATGTTTTTTCAGCAGTCCACGCGGACGAAGTCGCGGGCGTCCACTAATACTTAATAAAAACGAACAATGTTAACAAATTCCAACTTATTTTAATTTCACTTAGAAAGTGTGTAAAACAACTCACCGGTACAATAAGCGGACGACCTGGAATGCCTGGGGTCGGTGGTGAAGCCGATCTGGTTGTTGGCCACGATGTGGATGGTTCCGTGCGTGGTGTAGGCGGGCAGGTCCGACAGGTGCATCGTCTCGAACACCACACCTTGCCCGGCGAACGCGGCGTCTCCGTGAAGCAGGATCGACATTACCTGGGTTCAAATCCAAATGGCTTTAAAGTCATAATCATCATCTTCCTGCTTTTATCCCATAATTTGCGGTCACCACCAGCGTGGTGACTATGGGCAAAAAACCCCCTATTGCGGCGTGCTCCGGCGGAGGCCTACGTCTAGCAGTGGACTGCAATAGGCAGACGACGATCCCATCATTTACGGTGTCGGCGAGAACCGTCAATCCCAGTAGAATCGACTATTAAAATGTAACATGACACAATTTTGGTTGTACTAAACTTGTTTTGCTTTAATAAAGGATTTTAGGACCGATTTTGTCAAGCAGATAGCATATCTGAAGGATAAAGTTAAAGCTCTCTTTTTCTCGAGCTGACCCTATATCTAGTAATAATAATTCATCTAAGTTCCCATGACCAATGCATGCATATCATTCTTACATCGATTATGTGCTCATAATAATAATGGGCAAGCATAAAAGTCCTTGGCAACGAAAGTAAAATAAAACAGATATTATAATGATAGGTCACAGTTGAAGTAATGTGCGTCACTCGTACATACCTACGTCATACACGTCAACGACACACCCACTCTTTGGCACTATTCTGCGTACTGTTTACGGGCGTATTTTTTTCGTTATTTCATTTATTTATTGCGCATATAGACTGATTAAATCTATTCTTCTATACATATAATAAAACTGTAACTAACCGCTGTTTGTGCACGATAATCTCAGATGGATGCAGTATTCTGGAATATCATTGTAATCAGCATCACTTAATATTTAGTGTTTTCTTTTTGTTTATTTTCGACGGAGTCGCGGACCACTATTTGTAAATATATGACTAATATCGAAGAAAAAATTACTCTGTAGTTGTTAACTTCTCCCAACAAAATGAATTTTATTTACTTAAGTAAATAGGAAAATTCATATTTAAAAAGTTCATATTTCGATCCACTTGCCCTACAAGCAAAGTTAGTACTTAATCAAATAGCACCTACGCCATATTCTTACCTTTTTGCCTTCATTGTCGCCCCTGTAAAACTGTTCAGCCCGGGTCTTCCCCTGGACAACAGGGTCGACGGCCTCCAAATGTGAAGGGTTAGCGCACACGGCCAGACGAATGTTCTTGTTCGTTACACGGTTCAGACGCTCGATGTATGTGCCCAAATGGTATTTTACGTCACCGGAGCCCTGGACGCAAACAAAGCATGTTATGTATAGATAAATACTCTAAACCTGCGTCACTGTTAATGATTGGTGATCCCTTGAGCACAAAAATTACATGGTTTTATACTTAACGACCAAAACTTATTATTACCATGTTCACTAAACTTATTACAAATGAATTTAAACATTTTTTAAACTAAGCCTAAAATTGGCAGATTTAAAATTTTGCTGTCAACTGTCATTTTGATCACTGTTTAAGTGTCTATCTTTATACGCACTTTTGTAATAACTATCATGTACCATCATTACTACTAAAATTAGAAGACTACCCTACACTTTACCTAATGAATAGTTCTAGATTAAATACTGCTATTGGCGAAGGATATACAATATACATATAATGTCTGTCCAAAATTAGTGATTATCTTTTGACACAAAACTAGGTAGGTAAAAAGAAACAACTTTCACTATGGGACTTCATACATTTCAGTGCAGTAAATATTCGAGATTGTATGGAACAGCTGATTTTTTTTTTATATTTCGGAGTTGGTCCCATAGTGAAAGTTGTTTCTTTTTACCTACCTAGTTTCGTGTCAAAAGATAATCACTAATTTTGGATAGACCTTATATATTTTTTTAATAAAATAATAGCCAATACTCACATCATCCTCGGCTTCAAGACCCGCAAACTGTGTGAACAGTTGGTGGAGAGGCTTACGACAAACATTGGCCAACACATTCAATCGACCTGCAAGCAATACAAACAAGATAATATAAAACGCATATCTTTTTCTTGTGCGACTCAGCCCATCATCCAAAATATAAGATAGGGGGCCGTTATTTATATTAAAAATACCCAGAGATATTTAGATGGATAGAACCATTCCAGTTTATGAGAACTAAACGTTACCTCTATGGGGCATTCCCATGATAATAGATTCGACACCAAGCTTTGTCGACACGTCAATGACTTGCTTCATCGCCGGGATGAGGATCTCACAACCCTCGAGACCGAAACGTTTCTCGGAGGACCACTTTTTGGCGAGGAAGTTTTCGAATCTGTAACAAAACAATTATTAGCTTCAATAATTAAGTGTCCTGAAAGACGCCTTTATAACTTTATCACAGTTTCGTTTGTTTAACATCGTGAAACAGATAATAACCATTGTATTTTTTTATGAAAGTAATTTATATTATTTTCGTTATTTATTTGACTAGTTAGAAAAAAGTTTCACGCAATTTTATGTATCTAGAGAAAAAATCTTTTGTATCCACAGCAGGGCTATTACATAATCTGCAAAAGTAAAGCGAAAGCAATGCGATCGTGAAAATTGTAAGTGTGCGGGGCGAGTAGGAGGCGTGGTAGGACGCCACACATGCGTCACATGCTTTGCTTTGGATTTGCTTTTAAAATGTATGTAATCAACATTTCACATATTCCCCGGAAAAACTGTAAGTTATCCTGAGAAAAAACGAATCCCGGAAACAACACTGCGTTCACTACCTCACTCATTTTTGCATAAAATTTGCAAGATGGACAGAAACGAATTCGATGCTTTAAAGTTCATATAGTCAGATTACAGTAAAATTTTTAATGAACTTATTGTATCTACACTTACCAAAAAGTTCATAATAGTCAGACTACAGTAGAATTCCTAATTAACTTATTGCACCTACACTTACCCAGCAGATCTGGTAAGGCGAGCGAGTATGAGCCTCTTTTGGTCGTTGCTCATTTTGGTGACGTTGGGCGGCTCCATACGCTGTCTGATCCAGTTGCACTGCTCCAGCGAGTTGATGAACATGAACTCTATGCCGATGTTGTTACAGTACGCCTGCTCCAGACGGCTCAGGATCTCCCTGAAAACCACCTACAGTTAATATGCGGCTTTAAATACTCAAAGCTTTTTTGTAACTTTTAGTCGTCTTCCTGCCCTTATCCCTTTATAATGGGTGTCGGCGCAAAATTAGTTCTTTCGAAACTCACATTACCAAAGATTTAGCATTTGTTATACGACCGGCTACCTGCCTGACGCCAACCATCCTCGGGTAAATTTTAATATAAAGTAAAAATCTATTGTCCGAATTAAGCCCGAATTAGCCGCGTGGTGCCGGCAGAGTAGTTTGTACTACCCCTGCCTGCCCGTGGGTATCGTACGAGGCGATTAAGGGTTTCCGGGAGGTGGGCGCCTCCCGTACTGATAACATAGTCTGAAATCACACTGCGGTCACCAACCCGCATGCCCAGCGTGGTGACTATGGGCAAAACCCGCCTGTGGCAGTAGCCTTGTGGCGTGCCCTGGGGAGGCCTACGTCTAGCAATGGACTCAAAATAGGCTGAAGAAGATGTCTGTCTATGGCTTTCAATCACCCTCTGTATACGAAATATCATTTAAATACGTCTAGTAGTTTTAACGTAAATACAGAACATATATACAAACATGCAACAAACTCTTCGTAGGTTCGCATTTATAATAGATATTAGTTTACGGACCGCCAACAAATCCGTCCTTTTAGTCGTTCCATACAACACAAATCATAGTAAAACATAAATAATGTAAATTACATGAAGATAATAAACATAAATTGATCCAGAGCTCTTCTTCTAATACTCTATATAATCTGTCAACGACATTATACTAATCTATAGATCTGGCATTATTACCTGAGGGGCAAAGCCTTTTCCTTCTCTCCGATAAAGGTCGTCGAGGGCAATTTAAACACCCTGTCCATGTCGGCTTCATCTAAAAACATGAAGTGCTTATAAGAGTGGGAAAGCTAGTACGATGATACACCATGTCTCACCAAAATGCCCCAATGAAAACCATCCCCTCAAAATACTACAATATATTTACAATAAATAGCTCTTTATAGTAGGTAACTAACCCAATAGTTGTGGCAAATGGGCCTAGCCAAAAGACAGAGTACGTATGCAGATATGAAATAAGTAAAGCAACAATGCTTCAGTTACATAAATTCTAGCATAGTTACGAAATTTTATACCATTAAAGCACATATATGAAGCAGAAGTTATCATATCCCTTTACTAGTGTACAATTTGATTCGTTTTACAATCGATAATAATATGTCTGTATTGCATCGATAAAGTTCATGATTCTTTAATCACTGCGTGCATGATCCATATGACATTGGGTTTCACGACAGGAACTCAATCGAAAAAAGGTACAAAGTTCAGTTGCGATCGTGATATTCGAGCTTCATAGCGTCGTCCGGCGTTTGGACAGAGTCCAATTCAAACAACAGCGAATGAAGAATTCAAATAAACACGTGACTATGCCTTACCTTTGGTTTAACCTCGAACCATGAACGAGTATTCTCAATTGTAATTAATTCAATACTTATCTAAAAATAAAAGCCCACAAGAGGGTGAAAGCTACAATGCCATTCATGCTACAGGCAACGAAAATCCGGAAAGGACCTATAAGTGCATGCAATAAAACATAAATTTAATAAACAAATAATAAGGTGCTATGCATCATATATAACATGGGACATCGTGCGGAGCCATGGACCGTGTGCGAACATTCACATCCAGTGATAACATTCGTAGTTATGGCGTTCAGATACACATTCCACCCCACTTAATTAATATACCCGATCGTTGAGCCTCATTAGTTGACAATAACACGTATATCTTTGTCCTTTTAATTATGCAAATGGCCGTATTACGTGGAAATGTCCACATTTGACACGTTCGTTTAACAGCGCGTTATCATGAAGAAGCGTGACAAGTTATTTATTGTATGATATAGGAATTTTGCCGGATACAAATGTCTTGCAAATAATGGGTGCAATAATTGAAATCAAACAAAGAAAAATACAAAAAAAAATGCAAACAATATACCATGATTATAGAAGATCTGTTAAAATAGCCCATGTATTAGCTCGCAGAGGAGGTTACATTAGGGATAGTTAGAATCATAGTATGCTCTGTGCCGCCATAACTACCAATGAGCTACATAGAGCGGCCAGGATGATGTGTCAGGTTCTCTTGTCTCCTTACCAAACCTGTAGCTGTTGTGTATCACCTCCCGCGGGTTTCTACTCGACATATCCTTTGTTATTTCCAACGGGTCAAGTTTCGCTATATGATGTCCACGGATCTGTTTTTAGTTCCAAACGTACCGGTTTAGTATGTCATAGTACATCAATACTAAACCTATTGTTAGATATAAAAAACTATATAAAAAGCGAAAGAAATAAACTTAAATTACATAACAATAATAAATTTACAATATTTTGTAAACGGGAAGTTAGTCTGATTATTGTAAAAAATAAAACTTAAATCAAACTTTGCAATATTAATAAACAAAAATTACAACAATGATTAATTTTTCGTGCATACAAAAAAAAAACATGGAGCTTCAAATACAAAATGTAACAGTAGGGAAATGTTGAGCGAAATGCTATGAAAATAGCCCACTACATTACTACAAAGAACCAACAAAACACTAAGTTTAAGATACGATAACAAGTTTATTTTTCCAGATATGTAGTATCAACATAGTCCTAAACTTTACCACATTTTATTTAGAAATAGAAAAATCTTAAAGAACGAAATCAGGTTTTTTTAAAGGCACAGTTTTGTGTATTATTATCATCAATAGTTCCTAAAGAGTTTTCTACTCAATTCAATAGTACCTACTCATATGAAGTTTGCACTATAAAAAACCTAAAGAAGCTGATTTCTCAAACCCAAAACTGAAGTTTTTAGTAGGATATACATCAATATGGAAAAATGACAAACTTCACTCATATCTTATAAGTATGAGTGTCCTAATGTTTACAGACAATGCTTCTTCGAAAATAAGATTTCTATCTTCAAAAAAAAACGGGGTATAGGTACTGAGATTGTTGACACAATCTTGAAAAATACTTGAATTTGCGTCTCAAATTTTGTGGACAGGTTCTCTGTAGGCAGGTACTTCCATAGCATTTCACTAACATACCCCTTCTGAAACCCCTGCTTAATTATTAGTAAAGTGGTTTATCGACAAATCTTAGAACATGCTAAACGCAAAAGAGTGCCTGTTATTTAGGACTTTATTTCATCGCAAGACATTACGTGACGTAAAATGATTTGAAACCGCAGTCCTACTTGCAGCAAGTGCTTAAACACTCGCCACTCGACTAAACACTTACTGAGCCATAATTTAGCATTGAGACAGAGATTAAAGAGGCCTATAATAATCTATTGATTGTTTGTGTAAGTTATATACAAAATCCTCATCTACATCGGCTACCTAATCAAGGACATTTTAACGAAACTATGTACAACTTGGTAAACAATTAGCACAGCCTTTCTAAGTTATCTAGTAAAGGAATATGACTGCACAGTAGTGCACAGCGATTAGTACAATTTGTAAGTATGGTCGATACGAACTAAATATTAGGATACTTATAAACACCATAAACACATTTGTTAAATTCATATTAATAAAAGTGACTTTACCTTGCTTTGGATTTGACCGAAAATATCAAAAAGCTAGTCTCAATTTTTCTCATAAACTCTTAGATAAAGTATAATATAATATACGTATTTTATTATACTTATATAAAAAGAAACAAACCAGTATAATGTAATAAACAGTACATAAACATAGAGTTACTTATCTACATAACATATTTATAAAAGTCCCAAGCACCATTGATACTAGGTAAAATACATAATCCGCAATACACGACAAATCAAACTATAGACCAAGCACCGAATCTACAAGCGTGTATAATCTACTTTAGCTGCGGTGTACATATTATAATAACCGTTAAAACCCAGAGCCCTTCTCTCATATGCATTAGAGAGCAATACTATTTTATATCAATATCGAAATATCGCAGATTGAATGTTAAGAGAATGCAACTAAAATCTTTCTCTACTATTTAATATGCCCAGAACTTCGACATAACACACGTCGAATCACAGCTAAAAAAGCACGAACCCTTAAACCCTCAATCGCGATACAGTCCGTTTCATTTTGTACGCAATATATAATGCACTTTGGGTGGTACATTACTGGTTTAGCGGTACAAAACGAAGCCGACTCTCATCTTTCATACCGAAGCGAACGTGTTCCCTAATGACGGCTTCGTTCGCGAACGCTCGCATGCCTCCGTGCCAGTCGCAGCTGGAGACAGGATCGCCGGTAGATATCCCGAGCGGATCTAACTGCGCCACGAGATGACCACGGGACTACATCGCAGGTACAAAACAACACTGTTATTACCCAAGCCAAACCGAGTTCTCACTGCCTAAATCAGGACGAAACACCGCTCCGCGAACAGCATACAATATTGGTGGAAACACTACAGTACACATTGATATTTTAATATACCTATAATAATAAACAATATCTACGCATACAATACTTAGAGCTTGACTATACGATGATCGGAAGAAATAAAATAAAAAAGATGTATTAATCAGATTTGTAGCCCAAAGATTACCCAAAGGTAAATAAAATGAAATAATATAATAAATGTGAGACACTACATACTGTAAACGACTGCTTTAGGTAATGAGAAAATATAAGTTATGGCCGAGTAGGACATGCTGAAATACTCCGTAAGAAAATGATTATCAACATTTATCCTAAGACAGAATTTTTCTTTGAGACTAGCAATTTCATTTCGCATCGGTCCGTTAGTGTTATTATAATGGAACACTCAGGATTTTATTCAAAATAAAATGTTAATTATGATGGTAAACACAAACTGTATGTAATAAATGCAAGTGTTCACGAATACTGGTGAACTGCTATGAAACAAATGCTACTGCAAAACAAAGGGTTTATGTTATGAACAGCAAACTATTTTAGTGGGTACACATGCAAATACATTTGTCTAAAAACCACAGAATCGATCACGGAACCAGTAGGGCAAGTACGAACTTTCTGACGTTTCATAGCGCAATCGCAACTTTGTCAAACCTCATAGATATTGCTTGATGTTTGCATTACGGATTGACGAGAGGTTCGCCGCTGCCCTACTGATAAATCATCGGAAGCGAATGAGAGTTAGTTGTATGTGCATATGTACGTATTATCGCCGCCGCGGCAAAACATCTGGCACGCATTAAACTAACAACACGACTGCGAGTATGATTGCATCCATAGACAACGTTGTTTTTGTCGTCGGCGTACCGAAATTGAAATATTTCCTCATGATGAGCTCGGAGCGAGGAGCGCGCATGCCAATTTGCGGCAGGTTGGCGGTCGTGATGCCCAGCGGGTCCACGTCGGCTGCCAGGTGACCGCGAGCCTGTCGCACCCCCCCACACGTTAACAATTCCCAGTCCAAGCCATTCCACAACCCAGCGACTTTACGTCGTTTGCCTCCATATAGTTTGATAGGATATAGGTTTTAGATTATTCGACTATGTTTAAAACATTACTAAATGATTGTGCATATATGTATATAGGTATTTTGATATAGAAAGGCGTCGCCGGGTTGTGCTCATGACCTTGGACATTGTCCGCAAAACCAATTAATGTAAGACCAATTAGTTTTGAATTTTGCATAGCATAATTAAATATTGCATTGTTTATAATTTAACCGCATATTCGTTACTCAAAAGTAAATAAATATTTGTATGTACTGTAGGTAGACCATGAATTGCTAGGTAAGTACAAAAAACACAGAACTATGTGAAATGTTGTATAATGTAGAACAGCAGAGGGGGTTATTAGTCTGGAATGTTCGAGTGTTTCAGTCCTCATATAACATATTTTCCATTAAATATTTTACGAAAATAAATAGAGGATTCCCTAGCATCTAACAAAATGACTTTATGTGTGTAATCAATCACAGGAATAATTAATAAACATAATTATGTAACACCATTCTAGCAGATAGGGGGTAACAACGTTCTTTGAACAAACAAAATATGCAAACTATAACAAAACTAGTTTCAAATGTCGCTGTAATAAGGAAAATTGGTCACCTGATAACTTCTGATAATGGCCTGGACGGCGAGATGGTCGTCGATGATTTTCTCGTTGATCGGAGATCCTGAAAGGTTGCTCATTAAGAACCTAAGTCGAACCAGTAAATGCTATAAACTAGCAAGTAATAAGCAAGAGCTAATGCATTAGCACGGGTTTCAAGACCTCTCCTAAGAGACAACTATGAATTTCTTTTAGCTTTTGCCATCTGTCAAGCCCTACTTAGTTTGTCTCTTACTGCAAGCTTTGCTTGGCAATCATAACTGACGTAAAAATCATTTCCATCAGGAATGGAACCCACGACTTCTGGGTCATCAACAACGACTGTATGAATGTTCTTAGTAACAAAAACACATGAAAAAAATATCACATACCTAATTACAGTTTACTATTCCGGTGATCCAAAAGTCTATATAGGTACATCATTGGCATGCGTTAAGCATAGCAACTTTGACTCCATGGTGTGGTAAAGACTTACCTGATGCGATAGACGGCATGCCACCAGAGACGGGCACGAGCGATGTAAGCGGCACCTCGTTCTTGTTGTAGGGGGCTAGGTTCGGGGGAGACGTGTAGGCGGACCCAGGTTGGGCGCCAGCTGTGGCGTTGCGGAAGAATGCGTCCCATGACTATAAAAAAATCGCAGGTTCTAAAACAGTTTGAATGGACGTAGCGACGTACGGACAAGGGGGCAACTGCCCCACCTCGTTAGACCCCTTACTGCTTATGTGAAAGTCAAATGTTAAAAACTTATTTGTTGTAATAAGATAAAGCAACAAATTATTGTGTGTAACTGATGGGGCATAAATATAATCGTGATGGCAGCCATAGCAGGTAGGTATTAACCACACAAATACATAATACTCAAACCGCAAAGTACCTTTGACCACAATATAACATTTAATGTCATTAAGTTAAGAGATGAATTATGATTATCGTAGGTAATCGTTAATTAGCAAAGTTCCTAAAAGTATCCCCTCTTATGTCTATAAAACAACTTTTTTAAACCCTATATACATACAACTTCAAAAACCGCATAAGGATACCGAATCCAAACTCAGCATCGGACTTGAAGCCGTAAACTGTACCTCTAGCAACAATGGCCAATACAAACCCAATTTCTCTAATGTTGGAATTCGTAACGTCGCGTCGAACAAATTATAACGCATCGAGTACTCGTAAGAAAACATGGAATATTTGTAGGTTTTTAAAGACGTCTCTATGCATACTTTATTTCCTGAATAGCGGGCGCCCACGATTGCGTCCGAGAAATACCAAAATGTCGAAAAAAAGTAGCCTTTCTCGACTCTAAGACTGCCTTTGTACCATTTAAATTCAGTTCACAGAGGTAACAAACAAACGAACTTACTTTCGCATTTATAATATTGGTTGGAATCCGAGTACCTAATCGTCTCGATAAATCCAGTTTGAAGCACCTAACTCAGCCGAGTCAATCAGTCTAATTCCACGGAATACTTACTCCAATGCGCTAGATTTAGAATGACGTCAATGCAGATGTTACATCGTTCACCTGCATACATATCTACGTAGAGTATCGTATCTACTACTAAGCTAGCTATAAAGATAAATATTAAGTATCTCACTTCCAGACACGACGCGACGATCTTTGCGGAATTTTACATATATATCGTACCCAGAGCTACAAGATATCATAAAGGAGATCTTACAGCCGCGTTTACAAATAGCTACGAGAGTTATATACCATTAATGAGAAGTTGCTAGCTTATCGCCTGAGTGAATGCCCGAGTTCCTCAGTCGACTCTTACGATATGCACGGAAGGAGATGCAGCTGTGGGTTGTGCTAGTGAAGCCCCACATCACCAACAGAAAAATTGCTTTCCGTTGCAAATACATAACGTTAGCAAGTAAACAATACTATTTTGTCAAAGCTTGCGACAATAAATACAACATTGTTGGCATTTTATGTTTTTTCTTTATATATTGTGTAAATATAATAATCACGTCGAAAACACATTACAGATTCTCCAACAAGGATTACTGAACTATTAAACCAGATATAACGCAAATCCCTAAATATTACAAGGTTCATATCGCTCGAAATTGATATTTTTTATATATATACTTGAATAAAAATATAACATTTACAAATGCTATGTAGCATATAGCTACATGTGTATCATTATTTTATTTGTAAATAATTAGAGGCGCTGTTCCAGCTTAGGAGCAGTAGCTAATTCACGCCAAAAATTAATAGTAAATGTAAAAAAATGATATTATGCTGAATATGAAGTGTTGTATGTACTTATTAGATTTCATAGTTCATAATGTTTTTTTCTATTTTTTGGTTGAGCAATAAATAGTATTAAATAGGCTTAAGAAAGACGTAGTACATTATACTTCAATGTTAGAAAGTACGCAATTTGGTATTGACAAAGCTATGCGCCTTAAGGCAAATCGGTTTGTCGAACCTTAGATAGAAATCATATACCCACCTACATAAGTTGGCGACCTCAATACATTACATTTATAATTTAATCGAACGGTCAATTTTAAGATAGCTTAATTTAATAAAGCTATAGAGTGATAGACATTTACATACGTTGGTTACACTTCGACGGAAAAAATCTTATGAACTGAAAGATGTAAATGATGTTGACGCATTTCCGAATATACAAAGAGTAATTAATAATAATGTCACGTCACGACAACTATAATTTTATCAATTGCCTTCTTAATGGAATCAATCAATAGTGAAACTTAACCCACTTTAAATTTAAAGGTCATAAGTTCAACGACCACAGTTAGTGTAGTGTGTCAATGTCTTTTTCGTACCAAAACTGGAGACTGATACCAAACTAGAATCCTAATAAGGACCTGTTAGATTGTATACAAATATGTGTGCATTTCAGCTTAATCTTTTATATACTAACTGACAATTCGCACAATATACTTTTATATATTTTTATATGGCTAAATTTTAAATTTATTAAAAAAAAACGAAAAGCTTTAACAGGAGAAACTCGATTTTACATGACAGGCAACTACTAGCGCTAAATCTACCTAATTTAGTTTAGACAGAGCAAACGCCGTAAATTAGAACTTTATCCGAACTAAAGTAATTCGCCAGTAAGAACTGGATATAGTTAGAGGTGTATTGTGAGTCGTGATTACTGGCCTTGCACGCAATGACAACTCAATCGAGTGACTTCTTCGAATTACGGGTTACGTAAACTGTGACGAACCTGGCAAGGACAGAATGTATCCTTTTGAGGAAACTTCGTGACACAAATGTATTACCTCTCACTCTTCATGTCGAGATTTCATTTTGTATGCTATACATAATTAGCATGTACCTTACTTATACATGTTTATACACATTATTTTGGTAAAAAAATCAATAAAGGATTGTATGCTCCATATCTATCTATCGCCATCTAAATTCCACTATAACCACGTGTTTATTAAATCATTCTGTTTATAATTCTGTTGCGACTCAAAATTGCGGTTTAAATACTTGAAAGATCAGCTAATCTAATTCATTGACATTATCATAGATAGATATGAGACGCATCCGTAGCCATAACATATCTCTGGTGGCAGTTGAGTTGAGTGTATAAACAAAATTACAAATTCTTAGGACTAAGATGATGTGATGCAAATGGCAAAATTACAATTTGAAATAAGTCGACTCTGAATCGCAAATAACTTATCCAGCACAACGAGAGTTTTAACCTATGCTTGATGTCTAGGCAAATGTCTAGACAGCCAATTCAGATACCTACGATTCTGAGTAGAGCCTACTGACGTATTACAAACGTGAGGCGACACTTAATATTATCGATACCTAACCTCTAAGAAAGGTTACGCAATATGTGTAGGTACATTCTTGCAACTAACGCATATACAGATGAGGTATATTCAATATTATTAGGGTCAAACTTCATGTTATAGCATCTCTGCTTAGTTGGTGATGAATCATTGTTTTTCGACTAAAGTTCGACGCTTACTTACATTTTAATATACCATACGTATCTACATTGTAACATTGTACATTCCCACCCATTTACATGACGTATTTATTCATATAATAAAATGTTTGCAAGGTTTAGGGACTTTGTATTAGAGTTAACACTATTAGAGATATTATAATGATACGTAAGTACGTTCAGTAAATTTCGACTCATTCCGCGACATTGTCGCTGGCGAATCTTTATACATACGAGTATGTATAGTCGTAATACTGCCAGAATATAAGAGTAAATACATCATTCTATCCTGTAAAATGACGTCTTTGACGTAGTAACACATACGCACTAAAGCCCGCATTGGGAGTGAAACCATGATAAAATCTATCCAGATAAAAGGTTTATTTTTACTCGACGGTCATTGAAGGGTATCTTTTGTTACAACTATGTTTGTTTTTACTTCGTATCGTATTCGTACCTACTAATTTTTTTACTCGTCAAAATGGGCGGACGTAAGTTATCTACGGAATTTCCAAAGCAAAAGACGACAGATAACCAGTTTGTTTTATGTGTCATAATAAAAATTCTTATCTCAATTATAAGGAGAGATAAAATAACACACTAACAAAAACACTTTCGAAGTCTTAATGATAGGCATATTTTGAAACCTGAAAGAGCGAATCCCCCTTAAGCATATTTAGTTGCCACTGTCCAGCTATCGAGTAGACAATCATAACTACTACTACTATTAGACAGTTGATAAAATGATTCTAATGATGTAACAAAAGCACACAGGTGGTGAAAAAAAGAAATACAGAAAGAAGCATACCATTTTGACTTGAAGTATTCATTTGCCATATTTAGCGAAACTATCTGATCTGAAAATTGGTTATTCAAATAAATACTTACGCCATGCACAGAGTTGGGGTCCGACAGCCAGTTGTTGTACATAGTCTCCACGTAGGCCGAACTGGAGCCATTGAGGAAGGGTTCCGCCGCTGTTGAACTCTTCAGCCTATGGGCGTTTACTGTCACAGCGGCAGACTGTGTGTTAGAAATAATAGTTCGTCATTTACACTTTATTTGTTGACAATCAGTATCACAAGGATGATATTGTCAATTAGGAATATTTACTTTGAGTTGTACTAGATACGAAGATGGATCTTCAATAACATAAGTGCATTTTCAGTTTACACGCTTTGTGATGGGTAAGGGGGTGCGGGATTTTCTTGTAGGTATTTTAACCAAATCATGGAAGATTACAAGTCACACATGTTTCACAATCAGGAGGCTTGGCATTCATATCTGAGTGAAACAAGTTTATAACATTCTGAAGAATCCAATTATATAAGTAGCTTTTATAGTGTCATTGAAAACAAAACTGACCCCAGATAAAATATTAATTGCTACAAGAATAGCTACTGTGAAATAAATTGAGTAGGTATGGGTATATGGAATAATAAATAACCTTTGTATATTACTATCATTAACAATATAATATTAAGTATAATGATACTGTTCAGTTCACAGACATCAGTTTTATTTTTTTCTATTAGACACAAATGCTAACCTAACACTATGATAAGCTTATCTTTATATAAAGGGGGCTTGGCAATAAATTGGAATATACACTCGAAAGATAAAGCATGTAAATTATTATGAAATAAGACTATTTATCAATTCATGTGACCGATTCGATTCACATGAAAAAAAAAAATTCCATAATCCTGTAAAATAAAACAACTACGTAATACCCCGCTTTACGCGAGGGATACGTTGCTGGAAAAAATCGCGTTATGTGAATTTCGCGTATATCGAGGTTTGTGATTAAACATAGTCAAAATTTAATCATTGCCATAGAACAATGAACAAAGTCGTAGAAGTAGGATGGGAAATCCCTAATTCTTTATTCAGAATGTTCAGAGGACCCGAGGATTCCCGCGACCAAAGAAAAGTTGATGACTAAATTATTTTTATTCACAATTATTCACGTAATGCGAGGCATATTTGAACGCGAAATTTATAATTCGCGTTATAATGAAACCGCGTATAACAGGGTCGCGTAGAGCGGGGTATTACTGTATTTCTAAGAGGTTTTTTCATTTTCAGGAAAAATTGTTACAGACTATACTTATTCAAATTGCTGTGGGAATCTAATGCAGTATTTTCAATCACAATATTATTGATATCCCTCAAGTCAGAATTTTCACACACATATTTCTTAGACAAAAATATAAATGGCACGGAATGCAGAGGTCGTGGGTTATATTCCCACCCAGGTGAGGAATTTTTTCCATTTCTTCATTAATAATTTTAAAAATATAAATTTTTCAATGTGTGCCAAAACTTTATGGGATTTCCATAATATGTTTATGGTGTATATAAACAGTCACTTTAATGAGTCACATGCAAAGACGATTTTACATGTGACACGTAAAAAATCATAAAATGTAATCCTCCCAATGCATAGAATCTCAAATCTATAGGCACATGTATATCAGTGTATTTGAATACCTTACCTGAGGTTTATTGAGCAGCCATGAGGCGAACCTCTCACTGGTGCCAACTTTATTGGAGACATTGTTAAGTACTAATCTGGCACGATGCATTTTGCTGTCTACTAATTATGGATCTGCAAAGAAAAAAAATTGAAAACAAAAAAATTATTTCATTATCACTCATGGAGAACCATATTGTAAAATTAGAATGAAACATAACTACCTATAATGTTACATTAATGTATCTTAAAATTATAGTTTTGAAGTTGCAATTTCATCAATAACATAATAATTAATGAGAAACATTGATCTAAAATCTTATTACATTTACAAAGTATGTTATTCTGCAATAAGAATCAATCAAACAATGTCATGGCCATGGTCAATGATTAGATTTGGAAAAAAGACCCTAATCTTAACAACTTGAGACAAAATACACAGTAGAGGCAAACAATAAAATTGTTTATTTAGGCCACTCACTTGTCACAATGTCAAACAATCTAGCAGTTTGTCTACAGCTGTCTATATGTATTAATAGCTATAATTAAAACATGGATTGTAGCATTTAAATAAATAACATATCTGAATTTAATTGTTTACTTTATTCATTCATGCATAATGATAAAAATTTAAGATTAGTAAAGTTGGCAATAATCCAAATAGGCAATACTCTATACATGAGACCTATTCTTAGAAGAACGGCAATAGCTATACATAACTAAGGATAATATAAACAACTTGTGCAATAAAGAATAAGAATAAATCCAATTTCATCTGGCAGATCATCTACATGCAACAATACTCATTTAGGATAAATAAATGACAAAACATCATTTATTATGTTTCATATTTTGTTATTATAGATCTGTTTTTATTTTCCAGACCCTTACGGTTAAACCCTAGTAACCAATCATGTGACTCAAGTTTTGCAGTATAGATAGATAGAAAGTTCTTTCTCCTAGTAACCAAAATTGTGAATCATGTGACTCAAGTTTTGCAGTATATGGATATGATAGAAAGTTTATTTCTACATACTGAAACGTTAACATAAAATGAGGAATAGTTACTAGGTATCCCTTAGCTTAGACTGAATTTGAATTTCATATCCTGTGATCATGGAGGCCAATAAAGGATGTCTCTGGATTCTGGACTTCACACACTATTTCGATTATCAAAATTAAGAAAACTTTTAAAATTGTGAATCAGGTGGTGATAACCATAATTTATAACATCTAATTAATTATTCACATTTACCTCACAAATTTAAATGCTACATTCACTTTTTGCAGCTGACAGAATTTAACAGTGACAGGAAGATGTACCAAGTATTAGTCATAGAAATGTATACAACTATTCATTTAAGTCATTTAGAGTGTACTCACAATTTAATTTTAATGTTTGACATAGAACTTAAGGTTCGTAGCTTATATAAGTTTACCGAGTATCTTGATGCTTTATATGAGCATTTTGAAACCATTATGATGCTTTCTAATTACATAGTTAGTGCTTAACCAATTAGAAAGGATCTTTTTTAATTACATATGCCATGGTCTGCCTACAGCATAAACTTGTGCTTAATTCCATTCTAAAATTTAATAGCTAGTAAGGAAATGCCTAGTATTTTTGAAACGTTAACATAAAATGAGGAATAGTTACTAGGTATTCCCTTATTGGCTTAGACTAAAATTTGAATTTGAATCTTCATGATCCTGTGATCTATGAAGGCCATCTTATTTAGATTAAAGATTTAACAACTATTAAATAAATAACCATTAAATATCTTTTATTTTATTTGCACAAATGTCAGCTGAGCATCTGGTAATGAACGACAAATTCTGGACTTCATAACGTTACTATAATCCATACGTGGGTTTCCTTGATTATCTGAAAATTTAAATTTTCATACTACTAGTATTACAAAATGTTACAGTAAGAAAACCTTAAAAGCTAAGAGTATCACATCAGTAAATGGCGGCAGTTAGACAGAGTTAACTATAACATTTCCAACATGTGCAAAGTAGCTTGCAAAAATTTTGCTGTGACGCAAGAGGCCTTTTGCCGAGTTTTTGCCTAATAGTTTGGAGTACCCTGGATGCCATCTGCAACCAGGTAGTATATGCGAACGATTCAAACAAATCGACCCTCATGTGCTACCCAGGGATACCATTACATGCTGCTATAGTTTTACGTACAAATTACACATTTCATTAATTAAATATACATTTTGGTTATTCAACGTATTATAGGGTATATCACTGTCATCTTATTTTTTTTTCTCAACCAAATGCATATACCTAAAAATTAGGTCCTCGTACCAACTATAGAAACAGTATAGTCAATTTGATGATTCGATAACTGTAATTCAAATGACTCATGATTCTTTCCGCGCCGTGTTCTCACTAATCTCACTGGTTGATTTGCAGCCCATTTGCTACAGAACCTTTGACAGCGAAGTGACAGTGAAATTTCAAGATTACGTACCTGAAATCTTGACAGCGATTCGACATTTTTTTTTTTTAGTTTATCCCGAAGGAAAGGCAAGGGGAACTAAGCCCATACAGCCATTATCTTTAGTAAATTGTTTCTGAATTCATGATGATGATGATGAATGGAAACGTCGGGAAAATCCTCAAGAACAAGTGTTTAATCAAAATGAAAAATAATTGCAGAAACAACTTACCTGGTCCCATTAAGAGATCGTATTCCGCCTAAAGTTTTACTCAGCTTACCTGCGTATAAAACCATGCACACGCACTAGATTCACATCACAAGTAATCAAAATATAACTTATCTACTAGAAAACATCACTTTACGGACACATGCAAGCCATTTACAAATAATTTTTGATTTTCACAAGAAAGTTACACCTGCACCCTTCCAGCCTTTTCCACCGTCCCAACATTTCCACAATGAAACATAATTGTGACTGCCATTTGTAACCCATTTTCAGGTACTTTGAACTAATTAGTAGTAAATTTTTTCCAATGGAAAGGCAAGGAAACTATGCCCATGCAACCATCAAGTTTAGTAAAATAATTGATGATTAGTGAATTGTCGAAAGTCATATTCGGTTCTCTGAGTGCATTTCACCCACTCTTTTCAAAGTTCTGGCTCTGCGACTTGAGCTTAGTTTCACCCAAAGAACTTTTCTTTTTTTTTGCGCCTTTCGCTTAAAGATCGTCAAAGCAAAGAGAGAATGATACCTAGTCGTCAGCCTATTGGCCTCCCCCAACGTAGGCCTCCCCCAAGCGAGAAAATGATGACGTCACGAATTTCAACTTTGATAAACTATTATTGCGATTTTCATTTAACAGGCTATCTTAACTCGACCGAGGTACATAAACCTATGTAGATAAGTTATTTAAAAAATCTTAGCAACAGAACCATAGATAGAAATGTAAAGTACCAAGTTCCGAACAGAACATATTCAGATTAGAGGTTTTTCTTCTTGTATTAGTTCCAGGGATTTGGTATCTCCTACATTTCTATGATTAGATCATTATAACATGGAAAAATGATGTCGAGATAAGCTATATGGACATTGTTTCCTTGGCTAATCCCCGGGATAAATAAAAAATATTATACTGTCATACACGGCTGATTGTCAATGTCAGTGTTGTGTCAATGTCAAAGCAAGTAAGCAAGTCAACTGGAATTTTGTATAAATATTTCTGAAATTCATTAAAATTAATTAGCTATTTAGGATAGAATTAGAATAGAACTGATACATACTGACACATTTAAAAATGTATAATGTTACCCCTCGCTTATTTCGAATACCTCGGGAAATCTGTTCTTTATCCCGATTGCCAATAAAGGATTCAGCAAGGATTTGCACACCGCCGCCTTTGAGTTTACAAAAACATTATTCTACTGAATATTACCAAAACGACAATGAGCGCAAATTCTCATATAAATTGGCTTGCTACTCCCTGATATTTGGCGCTACTGCATTCGTGACTTATAAGTGCTGGTAAGGTTTATCACTATTTTAACAAAGTTATGATATTTACTAAATACCTACCTATTTGTTAAATCTAGACTATTCTAGACATGGTACCATTCTTATAATCTTGGGTGTGTTTTTTCAGGATAAAATCTCAAGTATTTCCAGCCATAACAGCAGCTGAAGAATTAACAGAAAATGATTGTGAAACAGAAGGGGATACTAAAAAAAAGAGATATAGAAAAGAGAAGATTGGTTTCAGAGATCGGAAGGTAGGCCCTAGTATACAATTGCCACTATTTTACCTACATTTCACTTCATTCATAAAGATATCTTAAATTACTTTTATGTTTAACATTATATTCATTTTTTTGTTGTTTACTTTAATTTCTTTCCCATTAGATAATAGAATATGAGAATCGTATGAGATCATATTCAACTCCTGACAAAATATTCAGGTACTTTGCTACTGTAAAGTTAACAGTCAATGAAAATACTGAAGTTTTTATGACACCTGACGATTTTTTAAGAGCAATTACACCAGGCATGAAACAACCTGATGGTATGTTTTTTATTTATTTCCAATCTTCTATGTCTTCTTGTAATTAACAATGGACAGGGGAATAACGCTCATTCTATCTCCATCATGTCTTCACAGCTTTTACAAAGTATCTGTAGTTTTTGGTAATGGTAACTAACTACCTATTTTAACATGTTTATCTAATTATAACACTGCACTGGCAAAAGTAATGTGTCTTACTTAATAATTCAAACTAAAGTAGCTTTGGCACTGTTAAGATGCCTATAAAAATTAATCAAAAAAGTATGTTGTCGTACCTACTTATGAGCCATCATGTGCTATGTAGTTCTTCCAACATTTATACAGGGTGTAACAAAAAGGGTATGTTAACATTTATACAGAACCTATCCACAAAATTTTAGATCTGAAATCACATGTTTATTTTTAACATGGAGAATTTTTAAAAAAAGGGTATGTTAACCCTTTCTGTTACACCCTGTATATTTCAAACAATATTAAAACATCCTAAAAAGCTATGTAAATAGCATTTATGACCACTATAGAGTTAACAAACATAACACAAACCTATCCACTGGATAGAAAATTGAAAACAGAATTAGATCCGAAATCACATGTTTATTTTTCCCGATTGTATCAAACAGGAGAATTTTTAAATATCTAGCAAGCAGGAAGTGTGTTTTTTCATACAATCTTGCAAATTTTCCTAACAAACCTTTAACTTTTCTAAAATATTGTCTTGTGATTGTTCTAATTTGTTTTGTGATTTAGGGGAGCCCGAGTCTCAAATGGGGACTTTGATTCTACAGAATGTTATGAGCAAAAAAAAGGTTCATTTTCTATAGTGGGGGGTTTACCGTACACTTGTTTAAAAATGTAAAAAAAAATCTATTTATAGCGCGTCAGCATTTATTTTCGCTTATATTACTCATAACTATTAGATATTATCTGACAATTAATAGGGGGTGGCCCCGAGTGGTTGAAAAAAAAAAAAAAAAAAAGTTTTCTGTTACAAAGTGAGTGTTAAGTAAACCCTGTACTATTCAAATATATTTCAAACATAATTAATTTTTAATATTAAAAAAAAAAACATCCTAATTTTTCTGCAGCAACTGTCCTCCTGAATCATAATCTACAATATTGTCAGACCATTTTTGTTTTGCTGCTTTCTTCACAGAAATGATCATATACACTGTTCATATTTATATTTTATAATTTATTGATTTAAAATTGTCGAAATTACAATTATTTATGTTAATTATCACTTGCACAGCTTAATTCATAGTTGGCTCTTTGTTAAGTCAAAATACTATTAGCCGCCATTGTTAACAAACGAAAATACCTATTAATTCTTTGGTTCAGGTTTTCAATACTTAATATTTTTAATTTAGTGTTTTAGTTTTCTTATCATAGGTAGGTCAAAGGTAAAATTAAATGATTAGAAATTGGATGATAACATTCTGCTAATATCTGTATTTTGATAGATCATAGATCGTTTTTCGCTGGTATGAAAACAGAATGCAAAAAGGAAAAAAAGAAAAAAAAAAGTGGACGACAATTGAAAAAAAGAAAAAAATATTTTACTCATTTGTTTAAATCTCGCGCCACGTATTGTAACAGATAAATCTTAACAATTGTTCCAGTGTTCCGATAATTATGGTGGTATAGGTATTTTGCTACTTTTCGTGGTCGTGCTAGCCCGGCTTCGATATATTTTTAAAGCTCTGCTGTCTGGCGTCTGCTCAGCATCATGACCAGCATGAAGTGTTCATGACTCCTGATGACTTTCTGCGTTCAATGACACCCGGTGTCAAACAGCCTGATGGTAAATCTTTTAAATATTAGACACATTAGTAGCAAGCAGTTGTGACGGTGCGAAAGTAAGAGATGAATGAGAACGAAAGTAGGCGCAGCGTGGGGGAACCACAGCTCTCTGCCGTGTGCTCCACCTTTTTTCGATTACCTACAGATTATTATTTTTTTATTAACAACTTATTTTCCATTTTTGCTAATTTTCCAAACGAACCTTTAACTTTTCTAAGTATATTATTTTAAAATTGTCTTGTGATTGTTCTACATTTGTTTTGTGTATAAGAAGACCAAAATTAAACAGCTTCCACTTTGTGTATACAAGTAGCTCATCTACTTTTCTTTTCATACAATTTTTAATACAGATAATCACTCCTCTTTCCCGGAGGGGTAGGCAGAGATCACGGATCTCCATTTGCTACGATCCTGATATACCTCTTTCGCTTTATCTACTTTCATGATACTCTTGACCTGACCTTTCTTTTATAACTGCAAAATCAAAGTGCGCGATGGTGCTTTAATTTTGCTAGACTTTAAAGTAGTCTTTAAAGTATTTATTAGTATATGGTGAAAATCGCTCATTATTTTAATGTTGATTAATTTGTAAATATTATGCTCCCACAGGTTTGGGATTGGACCAGTATAGAAGATACGACCCTAAGGTGAGATGTTAATGGTTTTTGCATCATTATTTTTGTTAGTACATATTTATTTTTGCAATATTTATTTTATATTAGTACACTGACTGGTTAATAAAATTGAATTAAATTATTCAAAAGTCACTTACTAAAAATGCATGATCTTTATGAATTGTATAAATGGGTTTATTTTCATATAAAATAGTAAAAAAAACTTGTTTCTCTATCTTTGCAATTTTCCTTTGTAGTTCAAAATGGTGATAGAGTTCGTATAAAATCATCTATCTATATTTTCGCTATATGTAAGTATAGGCTTCGCCGAATGAAATAGGCGGACCTGACCAGCATTATGTTTAGTCCGAGGACTCTCACATTAGTACTTTGAAATATTCATTATGTTTTTAAATATCTAAATCCCAATGTGCTAGTGGTCGTTTTTACATTTATTTTATCTTTATACTTATGTCTTCTATGCTGCTCTGGGAGTGAAAAAATAACGTGTAATACTACAGCTGCTTCTCTTCCCGGGCATACTGTACAAACCAGTAGAGGGACAAGAGGGTCTTGGTGTTTTGTAGGCGATGGGTTGACCACCTGTCACTACTAACCGAACTTGTACATCTCAACTATACCCTAAAAATTGGTCAGAAGTGGCACCATGTGGTTCTATCGGCCCTTAGTGCTCTGCCTACCCCTTAAGGGATAAAGGCGTGATTATATGTATGTATGTATGTTATACTTATGTTTTTCGACTTGTACTTAGTAAGGTTGATCAACGTCGTCGATGGAGAAAAAGATTTTCTTGTAATTAACCTACATTGTCGCATAGACGACCCTAGACTACCTGCCCACGTATTGGCTATCTTTTTTGACAGTTCCTAATGATGATCACTCTGTCAACTTAATGAAATGACAGTGGCATAAAGACTTGCCTTAAGAAAATTTGGCAACAAACACATACACGCCACTTCCATTTACTAGGTTTCAATAAGTGATCATCAACTATAAACTGTCAAAAAATTATATTCTAAAATTTTATTATTTTAAAACTATGATATATCTTGGCAGGTAGGTACCTATTGAAACACAACCGCACTGGCACCTTCCTTGCCACTCACACCACTTTCTTCTCTTTTCAGAACATCGATGAGGTACTGTCCCTTCACCTTCTCGTTTCTCTGTCGCTCTAAATTCAGTAAACGAACTTTATTTCAGCACACACAAATTTTTCCCCTTTTTTGCCTTGGTACCGAAGCATACTTCTTAATTTAGTTGACACCATAGATATCTGACTTTAGAGTAGATTTATTTTGTTATGTTTGTTTGCCCCTTTTTGATTTTAGTTGCTGTTGAATGTCCTGCACACCCTGCATACATTTACTTTTCTAGTATCTATCACTTGCATTTGCGATCTCTTAGTTTTTCATTGGTTCCTGTCAATGATTGATGTGGAAAATTTTGCTAATTAATGACACTAGTTAAATAGTTAAAAATCCGATTTGGAAAATTTGTAATTTTAAATTAGCCAACATAGGTACCAACTTTATTAGATTACCTACTTTTTAGGAGTGAGATGAGGTATTGTCCTGCATCAGTTCTACCTTTGCAGTGGTGTTAATCATAATATTTACTTTATTGCTGTCATTACGTTACTTAGTTGTATGGGTAGGTACTCTAAAAATGTAATATTTATACAAGATAAATTACAAGTAAATTATATAAAGAGTGATATTAAATACTATGCCGAGATTAAAATCCATCTATCCATAGCCTCTTACACCCACTGCTGAGTAAAGGCTTCCTCTTCCCTATCCTCTGTCCTGGGCAAACCTCATCCACTGCTGTCCAGCAACCCTTCGGATATCATCTGATCATCGGGCGGGTGGTCTGCCCCTCGGTCTTAGAGCGTCCCTTGGCCACCATTCCGTCACCGCCTTGGTCCATCGACCATCATCCCTCCTGGCCAAATGTCCCGCCCACCTCCACTTCAGCCTCACGATACGCTTACCCACGTCCACGACCTTGGTTCGACATCGTATCTCCATGTTGGGTATGCGATCGATAAGCGAGATTAAAATACTAGACCAATATGATCCCGTTCATTGATACCTACTTAGGTAATTTAAATCAAAATTAGTAAATTAAGCATTAGTAATTACAAAACCACTTTAAATTAGCACCATTATTAAAACGCCTTATTCATCACGAAACAACAATTATGTAAAAAGGTACTAGTCTAATATAATCTCTGAACGTCTTTTTCATTTACTTGGTTACCGTAAATATTTCAGTTAAGTATGTGTAACATACTACTACAAACTCTTAACCAACATACTACTGCAAAGAACTATCCTTCTGATTTCCAGGAGACACTAATATGTGATGATGAGCATGAGGTAACTCCTATCTTTTTCCTACCTTTGATAGTATCTCTTATTCTTAAGCTGCAATTAATGCTATTGTTACTGTATTTTGAAAATGGTATATCAAAAGGGGTCAGTAAAGGAGTATTTCCCATATAATTGTCACACCTTTTGAGTGTCAAATTTATGAATAGGTTATCTGTTAGTGCGCTAATTTCAGGGCATTTTCCTTATCCTACCCCTTCGGTTACGCTCTTATATTATATTACATGTAAAGTTAATTTGTCCTCACTTCATTGGTTGTGTAAACTCCAGTACATTAGCGGTCTATATATCTATGCACCCGCATAAATTTAATTAAATCAACATTTCAATAGTAGGCTGTATTACTCGTACATGTGTGAGTAGATAGGTGCAGTTGCGTAATATTTGTTTATACTAGTATCGTGAAATTTTCGCCTCTGTCTCTACAATTTACTGTTTCCTTCTCTTTCCAGAATCTCCATCATGAGGTACTACTATTCCCGAATACAATAAATTTTAGATCTAATCAATCTTATAGTATGACATACAATAAAATTAAATAATAAAATCTTTCTGCCACCGATGAAAATAGCATACACATTCATTCAAACTGTAATTCATTACGCATCACCTTCCTCAACCCATATTTTCCTTTTTTTTCAAGACAATACAAAGGAGGTTAATAATAATAATCATTTCTATTTACTGAAGTTTTACACAAAGCTAGACTATCTTTTAATATACAGGATGTAACAGAAAGGGTATGTTAAGCGAAAAGCTATGTAAATAGCCCACTATAGAGATCCTATTTTCAAAATTTCAGACTCAAATTCATATTATTATTTTTCCAGATAGTATGAAGAATCCCGAAACAACTCAGGAATGTCCATACAATCTTGAAAAATAAAAATGTGATTTCGAGTCTCAAATTTTGGAAATAGGATCTCTATAGTGGGCTATTTACATAGCTTTTCGCTTAACATACCCTTTCTTTTACACTCTGTATACAAAAAATACATCTACACAGCTGTGTTCTCGAAATGGGGTAGCCAGAAGTCTGCAGGATCATACCTATAAGATCTTTCACGAAAGGAGATGTAATTGAAGTATTCCAGTGAGGCCCCGCATCAGCACAAAAATATTTCTTTGTTTCTTTTTACATGTGATGGCTGCTATGTCATTAACCGATTTTCGTCATTATCTGCGTCTTACGTTTTGCATCTTAAAGTTTCCGCTTTAATTCAAAATCAAATAGTTTCACGTGAAAAAAATGATACATTTCAGATCACTTTACAGTTTACATATTAAATATTATTATTTCAGGATGTTTATAATGAGGTATCTACTCTTGTTCGTTATCATTTCTGTCTAGTTAGCACTTTGAACTACTTACATATACTAGCCATGTATTGTCATGTAACTTTTACTTAAGAACCTTTAACTTATTCCTGCTATTTTAAACTATTATTTAAAATTTTATGTTACGTACATTATTCATTGAAATTATTATCATTTACATACTTAACTAGAAAAGTTTAATAATTAGAATATTTGTTCTTATATCGCTAAAAATTTTCACCTACCTATTTCATATCTTATGGACTTGACATACTATATCTACCTACTTTTCACTTCTTCATATTCCTCATATAGTTTCAACAGTATTATTATTCAGTAGCTTTCTTACATGTCGATTACTGATATATATTAACTACGGTACTTACTTCCCTTTTCAACTTTTCAGGGTAGATTATATGATGAGGTAACAGCTCTTCCGTTCCTACATAATGTTTCTTTCGTACATCTCATGGTTTTTAAATAATGATTCATGAAACCATTTATTTTTCATTTAAATTCATTTATTTCTCACCACAAATGACACAATATGATACATAACAAAATATTATACTTGAAAGGATGGACAGTTGTCATTCATGGGAGACTGGTGCCTGTGTAGGTTCGGAGACCCGTGTTACAGGTCACCAGGCCCCCTTACAATATAGTGGGCATACATATTAATATATAGTAAGCACTGTGCAGTATCAGTTCTCATATATTGTGATAGTACTGGAGTGAGACCAAAATTCAAAGAGATATAATCAGAATCATAATTCAGTTTAAGGTTTCATAAGCCAAAATATTAAACAAAATAGTATAAACTTTGTACAATTTTGTATTATTGTCAACTAAATTAAAAGTGATATTAAGCTTAAGCTTAGTAGGATCGTTTTATTTTATGAATCCGTAAATATTATAATTTTAACGCATAGAGTTGTACTGCTTCATCGATCCCTTTTCCCACATTTTGCAGGATTTTGAAGATGAGGTTTGCCCCTTGCTGTAACCTGTTTTTTGCACCCTGTAGTTTTTATTTTATTTTATATTTTTCCATTCATAAATTATGTTTTGTTTAGAATACTTTTCATCATGGGTGTATTCATATACTTTTTATCTTAGATGTATTTATATCACGAGTAGTCTTTCACATATGTAAGCTCTAGTATCAAAGACTGCACTTTTAGTTAGGATTAGATTATCTTTTATAGAGCAAATAATAAAATTCTAAATCGCGAGTTAAACTAGTATTTTTAGGGAGGTAGAACAGTGACGCTTTGTTAAAATTGAAAAAATAAAATGGGTTGCACTCAGCCTGCTTTAATGTAGTGTACCTACCTACCTACTTGTAGTTTTACATCGATCTTTAACTATTTTCTTCATCATGCTATGCTTTATTATTTTGTTTTTGAAACTATCTTCTACCATACTGCATACACATACCATGTCCATTATAATATTACTATAAGCCGTATTCTGCATAAATATTGGCGATAGATTCAGTCATTAGTTCCCTGGTTGCATAGAAAAGCTTTAAATTATGCAACTCTTGTGTTATTTATTTAATGATATTTTTTCTACAGAGCATTAACCAAAGACTCAATTTGGATCTGGATGAGGACTCCATCTTCTTCAAGCTTGGCTCGGCTGGATTGATCACATTCAGCGACTATATATTTTTGCTGACTGTACTATCAAGTGAGTGCCATAACGTACTTAACTAGAATAGAAAGTAGTACTTGTTACGTAACAGGGAGATATCTAAACGAGAAAAATGCTATAGATTGTTGAATACTATGTATTTGTATAGTTTGGAAAATATTTGCCCCTCTCTTGCTTACCTATTCTTATAAAATCTTTTACTATGTATAATATATACATATTTTTAGGTTTAAATAACAACATTAACAAATAATTACTTTAATATGCATCAATATCAGTGAATTAATATATAAATTTAAAAACTACATGTTTCTGCAGACTTTGAACCTCTTCTTGCGGAAAAATAGGCATATACTTGATACATATATGTCTGCTAATTTGTTTTTCTTTTCGTAGACATGACACTATTATTATTATCTGTATGTAAATTATTTTGCAGTGTTGTTGAGGGTTTGTGATAACCATTGTTAATGTTGGGCAGATATGCCTAGGTATATTGCTGTTATCAGACATCGGCAGTTGGTCTTTTTATTCAAGCGTCTTATATTAGGTATATGTTCACACCTACTCTTTGATATTAAATATTTATACGTGGAGATTTGTAATTGGCATAGTATATGGATATTCTTTAAGTCAATGATGCTATACTGCTGTAAATCTTCCCTGAGAGTAAATAAATAAATAACATATTTTACAAAATTAGATTTATTTACGAAAATTATTAATAACAATCGACATAGCAACAAGATATACATATTCTAATAACAATTACTTACTTCCTAACATATTCGTAATATATATTTGGATCATATCCGAACATATCAAAATCTAAACCATAGATCGCCAGCAGATCTTTTAGCATTTTCTGATCAAGTTGGTTAAAGTATTTTTTCAACAAACTAGTTGTATTTCGTCCGTCCTGCGATCTGTTCATGATGACTTTGTGTCGGCGATTCTTTGGGTGTATTGATTTATTTCCTAACACAGGCCATAGCCCAAGTTGTTGAATAACATGCGCAGAATCCCTGTTTAAGGTTTCGACTTTAGCTATCACAGTAAAATTCACTGCACAAGGTGTGCAGAACTGGTAATACGGCGCCCAGTGCTCGTCAAACGCATGAGATCCGTTTTTCTTGTGTCTATCTATTAAATATGCAACAAATTCGTAGAAAGTTGGCTGTGAACCTGTCACCTTTCCAAGTACTTTGACGGCTTGTTCTCTGAATTCTGATATAATAGTCCGGGTCAGGTTTCTATAGTACAGTCTGCACGGTTTTGTTTCTAGCTTGTCTCGAAAAGCTGAGAGTAGTCGCACAAAAGGTTCTCGCACAATCAGTAGGGAGACCACTCCGGGTGACGTCACAGCCTCGCGCACTTCATCCTCCTTGGGCCGGTGAAATTTGTTCCGAGCTAACGTCAAAGGTGTAAGATTTGTGTGCGCCAACATCATCAAGTCGTATCCACCTAAAACCAGTAAATATATAGTCGCTGATGATTACCCCAAATATAATAACGGATTTGCATTTAATTATTATATGTAGTTGTTCTCACCTAATATATTGAACTTGTGCAGCCAAAAAGAACTAGCAGCTTTAAATATATTGCACCAGACAATATTATGAGCGTGATCTATAAAGAACTCCTTGCTGTTTATTTTATTTCTGGGCACGGATCGCAGTCGACAAACCTTGTCTACTCTTATAGATCGGTCTTCTAATTCTTTGATAGTCGCATTGTCTGGTTCTATCCAATCTGTAAAACTATTAACGTTTGTTTGAAAATCGTAGTCTATAGCGTTTGCTGGAGCCTGTAACAACAAACAAAAATATTGATCCAGATATATTTGTAAATCTACTGTGGTCAATGAATTTGTTTCATCTTTTCTAAGACTTGAAATATTTTCTTACTACCTGATACCCAATAGCCTTACTTTCACGACTATGAATCGATCTCGATTTGATTCAGCTTTAGTTTTCAGACTGTCAACACCGAGAGCCCAACAATGTTTTCATGTATACATTTCCCCTTTACATAGTCCTGGTGACTGAGCGAATTAAGGGCATGTTATAGAACAAACTAAACATAATCTACGTTACCATCCACTTGGAGTAGTTGTCAGGTGGCAAGGCCCACCGGTCTCTCACCGACGACGTGTGTGTATCCTTGAAAACTGTCAGTTTCATCACAATCATGTAAAAGGTCGCCACAAGCAGGAATGTCGCCGTTTTGGCACCGCAAGTTAGATACTGGATCGTCCTTGATTTCATTTTCGCTTGGATCCGTCTGCCTGATAGTTTCATTGCGGCGCGTCATTCGGTATCGATGGGAGATGAAGAAAAAACACTGTCGAATATGGTTAAAAGGCGTTATTTTATGGTTGAACAGTTTTAATATGTTAGAGAAACATTGGCTTGGATGTATTAATAACAGAGATGAATAGGTCCACGCAGCCTCCGAATGAAGTTGTATTGAGCATGAGCGGAAATATCGATCGCAATAGTCGCCCGGGATTCTATTTCATTTTATATTTTCTTTTCTAGGTGCAGTGGACCAGCGATACATGAATACGATAATTATGAATACTTAATTATCATCTATCTATATGAATGTCATTAAGAGGTTTATACATAATATATATAGGTATATAGGTTACATACCAACATTAGTTTTTTTTTACTTCTTAGGTACACTTCATGCGGGATAGAAGTAATGGATCTAGGTAGGTACACATAATTTTTTTCAATCAGTAAACCTCGCTCGTTTGTATTAAATTTATCACTATCCGTTATATAGGTATACAGTTTTTGTTTCTTATCAAAAAGTAATTAAAAATTAACGTTTATGGTTATGTATTTTATTTAAAAATTTAACATCTAAGATTTGATTTTACTACAATTCTATGGAGGACTAGGTACTATAATTTATGTACCTATTGAATGGCAGCATTATACTGTCCATATATCTGTTGTTACATTTCCTATGACAGATGGACTCATAGGTACAGTTAACAAAAGTCACTTACCTTCAAGCTTAGCGTAAAATGTTGTGGAGAACACTGGGCAATGTTGCACTAGCATAAAAAATGCGTGTTTTCTCAACATTGACACATTTTGTTCCTAGCTTATGTAAAGCCTTTACGCTTTTTATCGTACAACCCCGGTCAATGTATCCTTTTTTCTCATAAATTATTCAATGGCGCGGCCTCTATAGGTACTTGTTGCGTTGTGGCACGCGAGTCGAGAAGTCGCTAGGTTAAAATAAAATAGTAGTTTAGTCGATAGCGTAAGTGTATTTCGAAGTACAATTAAGCTATATCTGCTCTAGATTTAGAGAAGTAAATCTTCAGTAGTAGTAGTAGTGGGCCTGTAGCCAATCTATCGCTTCCCATTTAAAGTATATAATTTCTAGATCGCACAGGGTCGTCAGTGATCTTAAGTCAAACCAAGTCGGCCAGCCCTGCTGCATATGTATGTGTAATCTACAGCTTTTCTCGTACCTTGCAGCTTCCCGTCGCCATTTCGAGATCGCGTTCCGCATGTTCGACCTGAACGGAGATGGCGACGTGGACTGCGAGGAGTTCGAGAAGGTGGCCGCCCTCATCCGGCAGCAGAGCAGCATCGGCTCGAGGCATCGCGACCACGCCAATACGGGAAACACTTTTAAGGTTAGCTACAAGTACCCAGTTAGCCGCGTGGTGCCGGCAGAGTAAAATTCGTACCACCCCATGCCTGCCCGTGGGTATCGTACGAGGCGATTAAGGGTGTTCGGGAGGTGGGCTGCAGCGCCTCCCGTGTTAAAAACATAGTCCAAAATACAAACTGCGGTCACCAACCCGCCTGCCCAGCGTGGTGACTATGGGCAAATACCCCCCATGGCAGTCTTGTGGCGTGCCCTGGGGGAGGCCAACGTCCAGCAGTGGACTGCAATAGGCTGATGATGATGATGATGATGATATAACTCTGTCAGGCGACCAACCCAGCGCCGGTGCGGATTGAACAAGAGATGTATCTATATATTCGAAGGAAGGAGTTTCAAAGGGCTTATAGGAAGCACTCACTCCAAGGTCTTTCTAATAAAATACTGATATTTTTGTTCACCAATGTCCCTCTAATTAGTTCATTATAGTTCCATTCATTCCTATCCTTTATATTTCACCCTTCATGCTTTATTAATTCCAGGGAATCAATTCAGCTCTCACAACATACTTCTTCGGGCCGAAGTTGAACGAGAAGCTTACGATCGAGAAGTTTCTGGAATTTCAACAACAGCTGCAGAAAGAGATACTTTCCTTAGAGTTCCAACGCAAGCAACCTGGTAATATTGCTTCTCGCTCACGCATTGTCAAAATCCGTCTTCTTTTAACTAGCTAGTGTAGTTCACATCTGTCCCCGCTAAGTTAAACTTTGGATGTGATATCTCCCATATGATCGTGCAGTTCTGGCTACCCCATTTCGGGAATACAGCTGACTATATGTAGGTATGTATGTAGTGAGTAGTGTAGGTGGGTAGTAGGTAATTGTAAAGTAAGCAGCGGCCCCTTACAACGTGAGATATGCTGACATTTTAAAAATTGGTGTGGAATTTGCACACTTCTGTTTGGGTATATCTAGTATACCTATGTATGATATGATAAATAAGTGAAAGTTGCGTATGGCAGAAACGAAAACACCAAAGTCAAGTGAATGCAGTGGAAATGAGAGCATTGAGAAGCATGTGTGGAGTCACTTTGAAAGATAGAATAAGAAATGAGGTGATCAGAAAGTAATGTGGTATAAATGAGGACGTTACGACGAAGATTGAGAAAGGTATGTTGAGATGGTTTGGGCATGTGGAGAGGATGGATGAAAGTAGATTGACAAAGAAAGTGTACAACGGAGGAGTGGATGGAAGGAAAGGACCTCACCGGACTCCCACCGATCAAATTGGTGAAATTCTAGAGAAAGATCAGGTCAAGAGTACCCTAAACCGACGAGCGTGCATGAAGCGAAAGAGGTGTGTCAGGATCGTAGCAAATGGAGATCCGTGGTCTTTGCCTATCCCTCCGGGAATAAGGCGTGATATTTATATATTTATATATCTATGTGACGTAGATGGGTCGAGTGGCGTGCCGTTAGGTGTGTCCGACATCTTCCAAAATCCGAAATAAAGAATGCGGCGTGTAGTAAACAAGCTTAATTAGGAATCACAAACACTTTCACTGTATCTACGCACAAGATTACTAGGATTCTAGCGGATAACGTAGAAACGTGGTAAGTACAAGACAGAGGCTGATTAGCACCCGTGCTTCGCTCGACAGACGCAACAAGCCAGCCCAGAATACCCTCCGGCTCAATTCAAACGACCCGGTGGTCGTTGTAAATCTACCGTGGCGCCCTCTCAGTACTCTGTCTTGTCTTTACCCAAGTGACAGCTGTCCTCCAGTCAGTGATAGCTGTCGACTTGACGTTTCTAACTTCAACGATTGAAAATAGATGGCGTTGGAGATCCGACTGTAGGATATGACATCTTGATCTCCGACACGGCCATTTTGACAGACTACCCGTCCTCGGGTAGAACCGATGAATCTGTGAACAAGATAACTCAAGGAAGTATCTGCGCTCGGCCATTCTGCCTTAACTTAAATTTAAAGACTTCTTATTACAATAGTTCATGAAATCACAAAAATCGCTCATCGACCGTCAAGTTCCCAAAATCTTTACGTAAAGACATAAAAAATAAAAGATAAGCAGACTCGCACATACGTTTAAATCAGTCAGACCTTTCCTTCGGTCAACATTACAGTAACAGTTAGTCATATAGCCAGTCCTTCGGCTATCTACTATGGAAACACAGTCCTTCGGTTTCCAACACACACATGTAGCACAGTCCATCGGCTACCTACTACGGAAACACGGTCCTTCGGTTTCCCACACACACACATGTAGCACTGTCCATCGGCTACAGCAGAAACTCGGTCCTTCGGTTCTGCCACAAATACATACTACTGTCTGTCAAGGGTTTGTCAAAGTCACAATTTAAAAAAACCGGTCAGTAACTTGTACATCGCATATGAAAATTCATTCATTTAGACTCTGAGGTCACATTAATTTCGATATCAAAATTACTAGGAACTTGATGGTCTGGCACCCTACGGACCCGATCGTGCGAATATTTGTAGGTTCGATTTGAAGACAAAGATTTTAGTCGGTATCTATCACCATCTAACAATTAAATTTTATACGGTCCTTAAAATTTAGGATCTAGTTTAACTTGATTACGTTTTTCATTCTTAATGAACACATCTAAGACACGTCGTAGACGTTCCAACCCCTGCTCTCCTGTAGAATACAATACCAGCAGGTCATCAATGTAAGAAACAATATAACTATGAGCTAATTCACCTAAAGCTTTTGCTATAGCCCGCTGATAAACTGAACTGGCGTTCTTTAAACCAAACGGCATGGCACACACAAGGTAAATAATTCCAAAACAAGGCTACAGTATACACAATCCATATAGAGTAACGTCAGTCAAGTAAGTCTAGTTGCCTCAATCTAGCAACTCTTGGAAACTTCCATCCAGCTTCCGTAAACCAGTCTAGTCACTTCCATCCAGTGACTCTTGGAAACTTCCATCCAGCTTCCGTATACCAGTCTAGTCACTTCCATCCAGTGACTCTTGAATACCTCTATCCGGTATCCGTAAACCACTCTCAATCAGTCAACTCAACATTAATTAGAACATGACGGTCCATCCCCGTCAAGTTCGCACAGATTATCATCACGGTCACATGTCAGCATGTCATTGGTAATGTCATTCGCAGGCATTCGCCTAAGTCTGTCATGTGCGTACTTATAGGTTCTATTGGAATTAAGGGCTTTAAGAACATAACGATTACCTTCAAGTACCTCCGATACCCTAAAAGGACCTCTATACTTCGGATCAATTAATCGAATTTCGAGTTCACCTGTAGTTACACGAGTTATTGGCAAACCTGTTGTAAAATAACTGGAATATTCACCTAAAATAGTTAAAAGATCTGACTTTTTACAAGAGGGTATATCTGTGTCAACATTACTAAAGTCGTTACTGATACTAGAATCGGTTAAAACGTCACAATTTAAAACTGTCAAATTATTTTGTTTTGAAATGCTAAAATTATTTGTTGACAAGTTAATAACGAAGCCTTGACTCAATATTTCACGACCTAGCATAATATCACTACGCATATACACATCGGGTAAAACATGTAATAAAAGTTCTAAACAATAATCATTAATTTCAACATTACACAGTATTTGCTGGGTGCTGAATACACTGGTTTGACCAATTCCCGTTAGAGAGACAGTTTTAGCAATTCTTTTACCATTGAAACTTGATGCAACGCTTTCTTTTATTAGTGAACACTCAGCACCCGAATCAAAATGAAAATCATAAAATCTACCTTGATTATTAAGAGCGCCGGTCGGTGGTAAAGCGGTAAGTGCAACTATCTTTCGTGGATTCAGACGAATTTGACCTCGGCGCACCTCGAAGCCTAGGTACTCTACTTTTTCTTTCAGGAATGAGCACTTTTTAGGATTTAACGAAAATCCCTTCACAGAAAGAACTTCTAATACTACCTTTAGTCTATCGAAAGCTTCGTCGATGTTACTGGCCACAACTAGCACGTCATCCATGTACACTACAACGTACTTGTTCACGAGATCGCCTAGAGCATATATGAGAGCACGTTGAAACACTGCAGGAGCATTTTTCAAACCGAAGGGCATAGTAAGGTACTCATACTGACCTTCAGTTGTCACGAATGCTGTGCGCTCTATGGACTCCGACTCGATAGGGATCTGGTGAAATCCCGATGCTAAATCTAAAATTGTAAAAAAATGTCCTCCGTGCAACCTAGCAATCTGTTCAGATATGAGTGGTAAAGGAAAACGGTCAGCAACGGTGTTATCGTTCAACTCCCTATAATCGACACACATTCTATCTGAACCGTCTTTTTTTTTACCAAAAGTATCGGGCTTGCGAACGGTGAAGAACTAGGTCTAATTACCTTAGCATTAAGCAGCTCGTTGATCTTGCCCCTCACAATCTGACGTTCATCTGGGGTCAGCCTGTATGGGCGACGATTTACCGTCTTGTGCGGGTCTACGAGCCGTATCTGCATAGGTTCAGTGTCAGCAGGAGAAGTAGGTGTACCGGTAATGAAACTAAGCTTGAACCGTTCTAAAATCTCAATCAACCTAGGTCTGTATTCATTACTAACGTCAGTATCTACCAAGTCAAGGTCTATACCATTATTTGCAACTACATCACATGATTCGACTATGTTAATTTTCTCGAAACGTACTTTATCTACCGACATATGTACAGTCAAACCGATAGCTAGAATTTCACGTCCGATCATAATGTTGTATCGCAAACAATGGTCAGGTAAAACATGAAGGAGTATCTCAAAGTTAATATTGTCAATGTCAATTGTCGTTAAAATTTGCATGGTCGAGGCTATAGAAGTTTGTCCTATACCAGTCATAGAAACATTGTCATAAATTCGCTTACCACTAAATTTCAAAGCAATCGATTCTTTAACTAAGGAACACTCTGAACCTGAGTCGTAAGTAAATGGGAATGACTCACCAGAGTGACGCAGAGAACCCGAAGGCGCATTCACAATGCACACGTCTACTCGCTTTTCCTTAGCTGGACCAGTTCCAGTGCCGCCGCCGGTACCGTTGTTCCCCTCCTTGATTTTCCTCTTCGGGCAGTCGGATGCATAGTGGCCTTGTTCCCGGCAGTTGAAGCAGGTGATGCGATCGGTTCTCCCTGTAGGTTGGTTGGTCGAGTTATGGTCCCCGTGAAAGGACCTGTGTTTGGACCGGTCATCTTGCTTCTTCGAATTGGCTTTGTTGCGACATTGAAGAGATTTGTGGCCTAGTTGTCCACAATTAAAGCACTTGATGGTCACAGCAGATCCATTAGGTCGGTTTCTTTTTAGGTCGGGTCCATCACGATAAATACTTGATGAATAACTTCTCTTCAGGAACGAGACAGCCTTCAGTTCCTTTTGTAAATGGTTACGCGTCTTGATGTCAGTCGTTATAGCAATCCTCTGAACACGTGGCTCTTGTTTTGAAATATGAGCTAAGACAGTGGCTATTGCTATCTGTTCTGTAGTCAGTCCATTCCACCTTGCCATTAAGGATGTTATGAGGGTAGCGGCGTATGAGGCCAGGCACTCGTTATCTCTCGGTTTCTTGTCGTGCATACTGATGAGAAAGAAGCAGCAGTTTCAGGACAGTCATACCTTGCTACGAAAAGCTCCTTAAAATCGGCCCACGTCATATTAGGAAACGATATTGAAGACAGCCAAGATGATGCTTCGCCCTTGAGTGCATGGCTTAACGCGATCATCAGAGAAGATCCATGGCGATGTCGATCTGTGATACACATGTCCGCGGTCGATATCCAAGCTCGGGCGTCGATGTCTCTTTTTCTCTGGGTCGAAATCAGGAAGGCGAATAGAGTCCGAAGATGCAGGTAGTTTTATTGCTTGCACCAACGCCAGAAAATTTTGATTTTGTTGCTCGAAGAGAAGACGCCATTTTTCTTCGCTCGAGTCACTATTTGAAGCACGTGTTTCATGTGGGTGATCCGGGTTGCATCCCACGCCTGATGACGTAGATGGGTCGAGTGGCGTGCCGTTAGGTGTGTCCGACATCTTCCAAAATCCGAAATAAAGAATGCGGCGTGTAGTAAACAAGCTTAATTAGGAATCACAAACACTTTCACTGTATCTACGCACAAGATTACTAGGATTCTAGCGGATAACGTAGAAACGTGGTAAGTACAAGACAGAGGCTGATTAGCACCCGTGCTTCGCTCGACAGACGCAACAAGCCAGCCCAGAATACCCTCCGGCTCAATTCAAACGACCCGGTGGTCGTTGTAAATCTACCGTGGCGCCCTCTCAGTACTCTGTCTTGTCTTTACCCAAGTGACAGCTGTCCTCCAGTCAGTGATAGCTGTCGACTTGACGTTTCTAACTTCAACGATTGAAAATAGATGGCGTTGGAGATCCGACTGTAGGATATGACATCTTGATCTCCGACATATGTATGTATGATAAATAAATAAACTCAATCTTACAATGTGCTACGTTTTCTATTTTAGTCAGGATGCGCAGCACAAAAAAATCGTACATTGACCTTTAGGCGTATAAGGATATTTACTGAGGATTAATTACCTTTGCTGTATTCCCAGACGAAAACGGGCGTATAACGGAAGCAGACTTCGCGGAACTACTGCTGGCATACGCCGGCTATCCTGCTAAGAAGAAGGCAAGGATGTTGAAACGCGTTAAAAAGGCGTAAGTAAACCTACCTTCGTCTTCAGCCTATTGCAGTCCACTGCAGGACATAGGCCTCCCCCAGAGTACGCCACAAGGCTACTGCCATGTGGGGTTTTGCCCATAATTGTCTTTGCCCATTGTCACCACGCTGGGCAGGCGGGTCGGTGACCGCAGTGTGATTTTTGGACTATGTTGTCAGCACGGCAAGCGCTGCTGCCCACCTCCCGGAAACTCTTAATCGCCTCGTACGATACTCACGGGCAGGCTGGGGTGGTGGACTCTACTCTGCCGGCACCACGCGGCTAAACCTACCTTACAGTGCCGTAAATAGGGCGGAGCCACCAGTTCCCAGTCACAGGGCGTAGACTTTGGGGGCGCAAGAATGGCCAAACTAGATAGGACTAAATAGGGCGCAGTTATAGAAGCTCACGCAGGGTGCAGAAAATGCTATTTACGCCACTGCTACCTTATTCCGACACTAATAGCCTGTTTATCGAAGGCAGTCGATTTAAACTGTCATTTCATGGATTGTCATCGTGAATTTACGTATACGTAACTGTTATAAAACTGGTGCGGCCTGTATATTTCCGAAGATCTATCGTGGTTTCTTAGCAACGACCCGATATTAAGGTCATTTATTTTCCTAATTCCAGGTTCCGAGACCACGGCAAAGGCATCACCAAAGAGGACTACCTAAACTTTTTCCACTTGCTGAACAATATAAACGATGTGGACACCGCTCTGACGTTCTACCACATAGCAGGCGCGTCCATCGATCAGCCGACTCTAAGGCATGTGGCTAGGACGGTCGCACACGTGGACTTGAAGGAGCATGTTATTGACGTAGTTTTCACCATCTTCGATGAGAATAGTAAGTGTTTTAGTTCATGATGCATAGTAGAAAATTTCGTACTATGTATTACAAAAAAAAATAGAGATTGTTTCAGTTTAACATTTGATCTAATTTGACGATTTTTCCATACATTTTGCTGTCAAATCACATTTTTAAGCAGTGTTGCAATGTTTATCATTTTGGTACTTAAAATATGACTTAAAACCCCGTATATTGAGGTTTAACATTATCTAACTAATGAAATCACAAAAGAAAATTCGGTCTGTGAAGTTTTGCAGCGCAGTGTTTGTCACATTCTTATTCGCACACCGCATTTTATTAGTAAAAGAAGGCTCTGTGGTGGCCATCCGAATTCTAGAATAGTCGCGTGTACACAATGGGCAACTATAAAGCCTTTCGCACACAAGTAGTTAAGTATATGTTATGTTATTATTCTAAATAAAAATAAATAAAAAATACCATATTAACAGTGGACGGGCAGCTCAGTAACCGGGAGTTTGTAGCCGTTATGAAGAACCGCCTCCTTCGCGGCCTAGAGAAACCAAAGGACACGGGCTTCGTCAAACTGATGCATTCTCTCATCAAATGCGCCCGAGACACAAAACCCGCCATCTTGGACTTTTAAATGTTATGTACATTTTGTTATATTATATTGACAGCTTTTTACAATCTCACTTATAGCTAGAAAATTACGGTAAGTTATATTAAAACTTAAAGGCATGTAATATTTTAATTTATAATTTTATATTACGAGTAAGCTGCAGTAAATGTATAGATTGGGTACTCGAATGCACATTATGCATTCGCGTCTTACTTTTTATGATATAGACAGAAAGAGAGGTCGTGTGACATAGATGTCATTTAATATAACGTCTAGGTTTGCGCCTTATTCTAGGCGATTAGCACAGATGTTATTCATTTTTGACATAGATAAACTGATAAAGACGTCTCGAATGACAGACATTATTCCTAGTGTTAACAAGACCTTAATATTTTGACAAAAAGGATGTTTACTTACTACACGGTTTGTGTCAAAAGTAGCTAGACGATATTTATATTATACGAGTTAAGCAGGTACATTTGAGAGAATTACCAAATAAGTTGATCCTCGAATATTTACACTGATATAATATATTTAACAAAATATAATTATTTAATTGATATCACATTGTTCATTTTATTTTATTGTCAAGCCACTTCAGAGGCATTACATCTTTGCAATGTTATTTATTGCTACCAAGTATAACTTATCCCTTACGAGGTAGGTCGTAAGGGATAAAGGCGTGATTATATGTACGTATTAGCGTTTAGATGCTTTATTGCCACCAAAAAGCATAGTTCTTGTTTACTTGAAGACTACTACACCGAAAGTATGACATATGCAGACTAATGTCTGCTAAACCATATACTATGTAGATCAGAGTTTTATGAGGTAACTCCATAATGTAATTCGCGACTATGATCTCTTGAATCAAAGTACGATATGCACACTCACTATTAACAACACATATACTATATTAACATACATTTGCACCGTTCAGCCCAACGGCTTTTAGATTAATGTGTGACACAATTACGGAAGTCAAAATAAAACAACCGTACAGTATGATACTGTAACCATATAAATAAATCGTTTTGCTCCATCTTTCATATAACAGACACGTGGTGATGCGGGGCTTCACCTGCACGCGTATGATGAATTTGGTGAGAGCGAGATGTATCACTTTTAAACGTCAAATCCACAGAGCCAAGTAATAACTAGACAAGGCAAGTGTTTCTACTAGGTGTGTAAAAAGGGATTGCAAACCACTTCTATCAGCCCTAATTCACTCAGTCCTGGCTTGAGAATGAGTGTCTATTCTAATTCTTAAGTCTATTTTTACATGCAAAGTACATACACTTAGTTTATCTAGTTATTAATAGATCTGTGAGTTTGACGTTTAAAAGTGAGACATCTCGCTCTCACCAAATTCATCATACGGGTGCAGAATACATCAGCTGCATCTCTTTCCGTGCATGTCGTTAAAGTCGACAAAGAAACTCGAGCGATAAGATAGCAACTTGTCTTGTCTTTGATCATTCACATTTGTGCTCGCTATGCTTAGAGTGGCTGTGTCAGTGCCAGTTTTGGTTATCCCATTTCAGGAGGACAGCCGTATCTATATGTATCATATAACTTTGTTTCTATTTGGTTCCATTACTGAGTAGTTTTAAGCTCTCTATTTTTATTCATGTATGTATGTATATAAGTTGTGGTGCTCTATGCCTTACTGTATGTATACCTATACATACAGTAACCAGAATTTATATACATACAGTCATTATGGTAATGTAACTGTTTAGTCCACTAATTTTAATAGTTATATCTATTTTTTTTTAAGTTTTTTGTATCATCGTGCTTATTATATTATTTTGTTATCTAAGCATAATAAGTATTGTATGTAAGTATGTACTCAAGTTGTAGATAAAATTATTAAACTATTTGTAAATATTTATAAATACTGATGAGATTTGTTCTGTTAATTTTTATCACAATTAAATTGTTATAAAAGAATTAAAAATAAATATTCAAGTATTTATGTCTAAATCTATTTTTATTCTTAAAAAGGAAATATAAAAGCATAATAACAAAAATCGTAATTGGATTTATCGGCAAGTTTGTGTATTAAACTGTCCAATAGTACATTTTATTTAGTTAATTTGTTGTTGCATATTTTTGTTAATATACCTGCAGAATTTTGTATATGCTTGATATGGTGTTTAATAGGTTAAAATAAAAGCACTTGTGATAACTTTTTTATTTTTAAATATACATATAAAAATATGTTTTTACTTGTATTCATACGAGTAGTTCTATGATTGAATACGGATTGTTGTAAACTTGCGATTTTAACATATTGTTTTAATCTACTCTTTGATAAATAAAGAATTTCGGGTAAATTTATATCGTTAGCATATTATTTTAGAAAAAAAAACATGTCATTACGTTTATGTATAAAAAAACATCGACGTGTGTCATGTGGCAACTCAACAAAATGCATTAGAACAAATTTATTTTGATATTTTTACGCAATATCAAGATAATCCAAATTCATTATTTGATATGAGTCTGTTATTACTGTGGGATACTAAGTACTAAAGATAATTTATTACTATACGATACTAAAAGCTTGAAACATGTTTTTCATTTAAAAAAATCTAGCCTAGGATTGGTAGGCTAGATTTTTTTTGGCAAAATGTTTTAAGTTACCAATTTATCTGACTCGGTGATAGTTACAGCGAAGCGTGCAACTTATATAAATATACCCTATCTACATACATTTTATATATGTACCATAATGTAAAGGTTCCACATCATTCCGCGGGATCAGAAAATCGCATATATTTAGTTTATGTCAACGTTAACATCTTCGCACATCGTTAAAAGTTTAAGTTGATTGTACCGAAAGTGTGTGACCCGCGACCGACCGAATGACGCCGCACTTCGAAAGACACACTGTTGCTCCAGAACTGTCATAATAATTTCCCAACAGTGTAATCCAGGGTTCAGTGACCCCTTTGTGGCGGAAGATCGCGAATTTCGGATTGCCCCAGAAACAGCGCGGCTAGAGCGTGTAAATCACTCGAAACATACGCCGCCGTCGAACGCTCGCTCTGGTCCCGGCGCGAAAAATAGACATATCGTTTAATCTCGGAATAATTCGAGATAATACAAACGCGTACTGAGACGGAGCCGGGAGCACGCAGTAACGGTCCGCCCCGCGATTTTGGTGTTCAGTGATACCCGCCCTACGTAGTTGTGGAAACAGGTGACCTCCCACTCCATACGGCTTCTCATGCATGTTTAGAATTCGGTGATTTATCACGTGGATTCTGCTGCCAACTACCTGCGGCTTTATGAAATTCTTATGCATTTATGACGCCAACACTTTTTGCTTAAATTTTTGTTTATTTGTACTTTTTTATTTTAGTTTTGCCGGCACAAGATCATAATGCCGATGTACCAGCGGCCTCCGTTTTGGCGTGTACCTCATCAGAGAAGAGATCCCGAAGATGAGACCAGAGACTTCGGTCAGAGGAGACGGGTATGTTGAATAGAACTTTTATTTTCTTATAGGTTCATATTCTTCTTGCATTTTATCGATGGAATTATATGCATAATATGATGAGAGAAACGCCAAATATTGGCGTACTGTCTGTTATAAATAGTACGCTTTATTGAGACCGGTGTCCGCTTATTAATAAGAGAAAAGTAAATCAAGGTCTGTTCTTTTATTCATGCAACTAACTGATAACTGGACAATACTGATGTCTAGAGATTCTCGTGAAATTTGAGCATCTGGCACAACTTCATTCATCTACTCGTAGTTGTTGGAACTTTGCGTTTTTGCCTCAAACCGTTTGCAAAATTTCCCTTTCCTTAGTCTACTAATTATTACTTAGATACCGATCTACTTTGGTACATGTACTTGTGATACCTACTCGCCAAGATAGATAGGGCAAGTGCAAGACTAGATATTGTAGCGCTCCACGTTTGATCTCATCAATAGCAATCCGTCGATGAGAGCATTCATGATAGCACTCGTTTAGTCCCGTGTTGGGTGTTTATGACCTGGATTCGTATACAAATGTCTCGAGGAACTAGCCTCGGGTCCAAGTGTGCACTATAACTGTCGACTCTAAGCAAATCGCTGCTAGGACTTGATCCCTACCATCATAAAATGGTTATTAAATATTTTCTATACCCCGCCATTTTGATGGTGGTATGCTTTCTACATTAACCACAGATACCACTTCCCTCTTCAATCCAATATCACATCTTTATATCTAAAAAGATAACCGTAAATCATAGAAATATTAACTATTTCGATAGGTATAGAAGTGCCATTAAAAAGGAACGTCGGTGTAAAGTAATTCCATGTTACCTCACCGTTGGTTTATACAGCGCATATGTGTTTTATTTGTTGCTTTAACATCAATCTGAACTCGTTTAAAAATAGCGTTAGGATTAAATTTTTGCGTGAAATGTACAGCCGCTGTTACTTTTTCCTGCACGTACCCAATCTTATTACCAAGAATTGCACATGAAACGTTATGGTTTAACAACAAGTCTATTTTAGATCGTACTGTATGCGTCTACTTCCTTGCTATTGCCCTATTTCATTTTATATGATTCTTATTCGTATGATAGCTTCTACTTCTATCTACGAATAAGTATATTTTTTATTATCGAACGTGATGATTGATGATACAAGGAAAAATATCGCATACACTATTATTTTTAGAACAGGTACTTACTAACCCACCTAATAATAAATTGAGGATATAGATTACCAAATCAAATAAAACCGTATAGATGCAAGTAAATTGCATTTCAATCCAACTGCAGAAAACGTGTTTAAAATCAAATTAATGTGTAGTGACATGAAGCCGTTGCGTCTGCGCAAATTATGTGTGAAAATAATAAGGTATAATAATTAAATGTAAAAATATATACGGACGAAATAGGAAACCTTATTTTTTGAAGTCGGTTAAAAAGTAGGCCTCAGAATAATCAATGCGATTTGTGACACATGTTTGTTACATGAAAATGTCAACACACCTTTGAGTTAGGTTAACCTCTGTCTCTATCCACGTTTTTAATCTTAGAGATATTAAGCATTGATTAAAATAAGTGTAGGTATGTCGACTTCGATATTATCAATCCGAAAGGAACTCGTGTCTACTGTCTATCTGTATCTTCTCTACACAACTAATTAACATGAAATTTGATATACAGCCTGCGGAGACGTATCCGGAGAAAGACAGATAAGCTTTTTATTTTGAGAAATATATGACTTCCGGAAAATTATATATTTTTTTCTTTTTTTGTTGTAGTCTCCGCCAGCTACAGCTAGTATTAGGTTACAGGGGGTACTTATTTAATATATTTAATACTCTGAAGTTGGCTATATTCATAGCATTTCATTCCCTTAACATGTCCCCTCTATGACATTCTGTATACAGGTGTTTTTTCGTTGCCTTAACGAACTCTATACATTAAATAAAGTAAGTTTATGGCAAAAAAAATCTGGGAAAAGATGTAAATAAAAAAAATTATTACTTGCTTTGTCGAAATTCATAGTGTCCCGTGTTTATGCTAGGTGTTTCCATAGACAGATATTAATTATTTCTCGTGAAAAAATCTTGCTACACGCGTCAATTCAAACACGTGCAGAAAAACGCAGTCTATTTAGTCAACTTTGGACCGTAATATTTTGGAAACCAGACACTTCCCAGATATGCTTCCATGGAGAAAAATGATCGTGGTGATGAGATTCCGTAGTTTTCGGGAACGTTGACGTCCAAAAATCATCTGTATAGTCAGGAAATCTGTTCAAATGGTTCTGACTTGTGCCAATATTTAGAGCATGATCTTCCTGTCCTAATCTCATTATTAATGGGGTCGGCGCAATATGGTTTCTTTCGAAACTCATATTGCCAAAGATTTAGCGTTTGTTTTACCGCCGGCTGCCTGCCTGACGCCAACCCTCCTCGGGTAAAGCTAAGTGACAATTTTAGAAAATCCGTACATGAGATAAATTAAGTCGTACAGGCCCGTGACTGGGATCTAACCTACGCCTTCTGGCTGGAAGTTATTAATATTACACGAATGCACATACCTATAGATTAGATCCGCGAAAATATCTGCAGATTATTGTCAAATAGCGGCGGTCCACGACTTTGTCCACGTGATTTTCACCAATGTATAAACATATTTCTGACATATTCCTGCGCTGATGGGGCTTCACTAGAATACATCAGCTGTATCTCTATGCTTGCATGTGGTAAGAGTCTACTAAGGAGCTCAGAGGCTTTCTCTCAGGCGAGCTAGCTAGCTAGGAACTTGCCACTTAGCTAGCTAGAAACTCTTTTACACCTGTGACCCTGTTATGCTAAACGTGGCTGTAGGACTTCCTCCGTGATCTTACGATTCGGGCAACCCCATTTTTGGAAACAGCTTAGCTGTGCGTAGTATAAGTCATCGTCAGCCTATTGCAGTCCACTGCTGAACGTAGGCCTCCCCCAGTTATAAGTGGTAATAGTGTAATTTAATATAAGTAGGTAATAAATAAACAGACTAAATTCTGTTTTCAGATACCTACGTAACCTACGTTAGTAGATAATTGAAACTATAAGTAACACAAGTCAACTTTAATTTAATTTCTGTTTGAGGTCACGTAATATTAAATTAGCATTGCTCATTAAAACGCATATCGGCGGAACAAGGACATCACGCGCGTCAGCCGCCCCGGTTCCTCTGGAAAACTTGGACGCTTATTGACCCGCGCTTTCCGCTGCTGAATTAGGTCGATTGCGAAGGCAGGGTTATGTGCATACGGTGCAGATCCAAGAGGGGAGGGAAGGGTGTGGTGTTTGCTTTGCGGCGAGGCTAAATTTGCGCGCACAACGTCGCGTATTGCCGGCGTGTACGCACCGCCCAAATCGCGCATCGCGCGCCCGCGCTATTTACTGAACCATCCCCCGAGATGGGGCGGCTTCACACTTTCGTGGTCACCCTGCGGCGGGAAAGCCGGGAGATGAATTGGGGCCTACGCCTCGTGGGGGGCTCGGATTTGGCCACGCCTCTTATTGTCACAAGGGTACGTCCTTGTAGGTTCTGGAAGACGCCACCGTGTCAACAATAGACGCCGGTGTAAACAAACCGGCACTGGAGATGTTGCGCGGTATCTGCATGCGGGTTTTTGGCTGGACTTTAATTTTTTCATAATTATTCTTGTGCGTAACATTAATGTTTTAGTCAGATAATTTTATAATTACTAGTCTAAAGTCTATTGTTATTACAAACTTATGTTTTCGAGTATTCTTTTCTGGGTACCAGAGTAGAATGTTCAGTGAAAATTAGAACGGTGTCGTCTACGTCTCTATATAACCGATGTATTCTTGGATAGATATCGGTCACCCGTCGATCGACAGCTGCCGACACAGCTTGCCCTCAATATTATGGAATCTTGTAAATCCGTCTGAACCGAAAATAACAACAAAAAAATACAAAAGAAACTTTCTTAAGCTCAAACTATACTAAAAGTGTTAGCTAGAGTTACACTAGACACATCTCTAGCGGCTAGAGGTGCATTTTAATAGACAGTTTAGCTACGGCTTTTGGCTTATCGGAACCTTATTCTGACATGGTAATGAAGAGTACGAGGGAAGTTTTAGTTCCACAGATTGCGTAATATAATAACTCTCACTGGTCTCATTTACTCGTACCACTCTTACCTAAGACAATAGCAACTATTCAAACTTGCGTGTTTGCCACGCATTTAGGCATTATACGTATTATTATTCAATATTTAAGTAAAAAAACATATTTTTTATTAAGAATAAGGTTGATGCTGTATTTCTCTACTTAGATTACCATCAAATTCCTCTGAATAAGTTTACCTATTGAGATTGAGACATTATTAAAATGGTTTTTGGATGTGCGTGACGTCCGTAGAGCAGACTATACCTAGAGGTCCTAATTTTGTGAAAGCCAAAAACCAAAATAACCTTTGTGATCTAGAGAACTTATGATAAGTCTGAAGTTGCACAAATCCCTTTTATTGATCACCATCAGTATCTTTCTGTCCCTTATCCACTTATATTCTATATTCCAGTGAAGCGGTGATAGCCCAGTGGTTAAGACGTGCACCTTACAAGCGGGAGGCGTAAGTTCGATCCCAGCCACGGGCCTGTACCAATGAATTTATTTTTCAAATACAGATTTTAATGTTGCAAAATTGTCACTTAGCTCGTGCCTCGGAAAGCACGTAAATCGTTGGTCCTGATCTCTTTCCGGTCGTGTCGGCTTTCCGTCCCATCGAACTATAAGAGTAACGGAATAGAGAGTGCATCTGTGTTTGCGCACACACTTGTGCACTATAATATCTCCTGCGTACCTGGCCAATCTCCGTAGCGATTGGTCGACGTGGCCGAAATACGGTCCGAGATCATCATCATCATATTCCAGTGAATAGAGGAGTTTTACTTATTGTACAGTTTTGGCTCTCTCTCTCTCTCTCTCTCTCTCTCCGTCTAGTCGCTCCCTCATCATTCCTGTGGATCGTGGTCATTGGAACTCACTTACGAGCTATGTATTTCCTTTGTTGATCAATGTTCTCATGCTACTGAATTACTGAATGGATGTAAATTCAAACTTACGTTCATCTTTCTTGCTTTAACTCTTAATATTAATGAAATTGTTTGATTGTATGCATGGATAAAGCGACTTACATGATGGCTGTAGTTAGGTTATGTATAATATACGACGCCACTGGCAAAGGGCCTTGATCTTGCGATGAAAGTAATATTTTAACACCCATTTATCATCATCTTCCTGCCCTGTTCCAATTATACAATATATACTTAATCCATTTAAAAACATTTACAGCCAATTTCTATAACTGATTTTAAGAGATTTTTTACATATCTCATATTTAATCTTCAATTGTTTTCATATAAAATTTCAAATTAGGAATAAATAAATCCGAGATTCTTTTTGATCTCTCGTATTGAAATTGACCGTTAATCAATAACTAGATAATAAGTACACATCAGTGTGTGTTTACTCAGACAGTGCTGAAATATCACTCAGGCTAATTGCGGTGGGCAATTAGGCATACTACTTTTTCACAGAATATTACCTACTTCAAGTAAACAGACTACAAGCTGCCTTAGAAATCTATTTTATTTATAAATATAATTATATACCTTACGGAACCCTAATAATAAACATAAAGTTTGCAAAAATTCTGTTAATATTTTTAATTTTTTTCAAAGCACACTACCCCTTCAAATCTGAAAATCATTGACCCTAGCAATGAGTAAGAAAGTCTATTCCTAATGTAATGTAGAAACTGCATTCTATTAATCTAGAACTAGTTTACAAAGAACATCATAATATAAAATACGACCAAACAACTGGGTCCAGAATCCAGATGAGAATAATATTGAGGTTAATGTTATTTTAAAGTTGTTGCGACAATATGTTTAGACAGAAAATAAAATAAATAATAATGAAATATGTAGTAACTTTGAGGGAGGACACAAAGCTCGATGAGCTGGAAGAGGAAATGAGTAAGTTGCGGTGGGATATTGTAGGGTCCGAAAACAGGGAGAGGATATAACCCTGAGGCAACTTACTCTACCACCGGGAAGGTGATCGATTACCTTCCCGGTGGTAAACGGAATTAGGTAGAGTCATTTATGGAGAGGATATTAATACCTTCCCGATAACCCTGCCAACAATATTACAAATAAATAATAATAAAATCAGAGATGACAAATAAAACAAAGATAATTAACATAAAATTTCTGCTCTTTAAAATTTACGGAATTTCTACCATTCTTTCGCTGTATGAAATCGGTACATAAATGACTCTACCTAATTCCGAGGTGATCATAAGTCCCAGGATGGTGTTGGGTTTATCGTCCACAAGTCCCTCGTAAAGAATGACTTTATTTATTTTATTTATCTAAAGAACATACAGCATAGTACATGTAACAGATCCAGCCTAATACTTAACTAAAGCCAATTAACATGTTCTACAGCTCAGTATTTAATGTTGTCTATAAAAGAGTTATATTTTAGGTATTGCTTATTGTATCCGTAGAGAAAAATCCTATGTTATTCAACAGACTTCAGTCTAAACATGAGATGGCTTCATATTTTTATTTCACCTACTGTACCTGCAGCTTGTCTTTGCTAATAAGCAAATGGTTGCATTTTTTAAATGAAATGATTATTTATTTTCTTAAAATATGGTACAATAAAGTTGTTTTTCGCCAAAAAATGTGACATGTGTATGTGATTTTGCTGCTCAAACCACTACGACCAGCACTACGAGTAGCAGAACGTTTTACGATTAGCCATAAGCAATAAGGTGCAAATAGATTAACGATACCCCCCATGGCAGTCTTGTGGCGTGCCCCGGGGGAGGCCTACGTCCAGCAGTGGACTGCAATGGCTGATGATGACGATGACATTAACGCTCGTATTCGAAGGGTAACTTTACCTTACCATGTCGCTTGAGAGTGGGTACTACTTTGTTTTCAATGTCATAGGGTAATTTCAGTGGTGGCATCTGTGGCATATGATGGAAGGATAGACCAGTCTTATTAGCGGCGTAGAAGCCACAACCGTATAGGTTGACCCATATCTGGGCTAGGCTATGTTATACTCACCGAACATATTTTGTGAGATATGTAGCCTGTTCAGTCGTATGTAGGGTTGCCAGACGTCCGGCCAAAATTAACGTTGTCCGGCTTTTGTTAGGCTTTTCACCACGCCCGGATCCATGGGGTCAAGAAGCTCATGATCACCCCCTGGGGCTTAGGCCAGCTTAAGCAATGCAATAATTTTACAAGTGACAGCAAAGATTGTAAAGTTATCGAAACATTTCCACCAACAGCGGTCACGTCATTTAGTGAACGCGTTAAATTAAGGCTTCCTATTTAAGAAAATGTTTTCCAATAGAAACAAATCTAATAGCAATGTCAAGATTTTTTGTAATGAAAAATAGGCTACTCATCCATTATCACAAAATTTTGCGCTCGCGCTTATTTGTGATTCATTTCAGTTATCTGATATTATGGCCTCTCGCTTACTCGTGTAAGCGAGAAAGTCTTCGTAGACTTTGCCAATGTTGTTAAATTAAATATACTAACGATTACGTTTAGATGTCTATCCGCTTGTAACTCATCTAATGTTTTAGCAACGGTCACAAAATTCTCGGTAGAGCTTAAATTTTCAAGAAGTAATAGGCAACTTAGATATGTGAGTTACGTGCTAAATATGAGAAAAAATTTCGCGCTCGCTTCGTTCGCGCATCTAATCTATTTGAGCTCATTTTCAATCACATGAGAGAAAATGATCGCTAGTCTCTCTGATTCTCCGACTCGACTGTCAGTCGCGCTCTGTCAATAGTAGGTTGCGTTGTTAGTTTTCGTATTCAGCGACAATAACTTTCGTACCCATTAATACTGAGACACAAAATCCTAAATAATATATATAGAGTGTCCGGCTTTTTTACCCAAATGTCTGGCCAAACTGGCTGGTCTGTCCGGCTTTTTGGTTTTTCGACCTGGCAACCCTAGTCGTAAGGCATGGGTTCGATCCCAGTCACGGGCCTGTACCACTGAATTTATTACTTGTACGGATTTTCTAGAAATTGTCACTTAGCTATACCCGAGGAAGGTTGGCGTTAGGTCTTATTTCCAAAGCTTAATAGTCAATCTAATAACCGTACCTATTTTTTAAATAATTCACTGTAAAGAAATAAAAATAGACACCTTTAAGCTGAAAATTGGTCAACTATTCCCGGTCTCCCCTAGCTAGCTACCCTTTTCTCAAGCTAACAGTTTGAATGTATCAAAATTATCAACTTTGTTTTACTGTATATCAACATTAATCATAGGTATTAGTACTCGTATTAGCATTGTATTGTAGGTGATTTGTCAGGAGACCGGCTAGGTACAGTGCCAAAAATCAGAACTACAACATTGATAACTAATGTAGCAGTTATTAATTAATTGGATGTTAATATTATTGGCTATGCATTGTTAAAAATATGTAATACTAGTGACGCCTGTGACTTCGTCTCCGTGGACCGCAAAAAAAAAACAAAATGTCAAAATTTTCCGGGATAAAATTATTTTCCCGAGATAAAGAGTAGCCTATGTGTTAATCCAGTGTGTCAGCTAACTCCATACCAAATTTTATTAAAATCGCTCCAGCGTTTTCACGTGAAAGAGTAACAAACATCCAGCCATCCACACCAAACTTTCGCGTTTATAATATTAGTAAGATTCACAATAACTATCGTTGTACTAGTGTTGTACTACATTCATCAGTCGTCACTGATAGTCCTAGTCGATGTTTTTCTCATGCTGACAGTTTGAATGTATCAAAATTATCAATTTTGTTTTACTGTATATCAACATAATCATATGTTATTTATTATTACTTATTACTTACAAACTTTCGCGTTTATAATATTAGTAGGATTGAAATAATAGGTAACATGTACATTGTTTAAAGATCTACCGTCTTACTAATAAAATAAACATTATAATAAGTACCTAAAACAACTTTTATAAGAGAACTCTTACTAATAAACTATGTATGGGCCTCATTCGCTTTGGCTATATACGGCCTTTGCTTAGGGCTCTACTTATAAAAGCCTATGTACAAAATTAATCTCATATTAGCAAGTATATTATTCCCGCTACAAACAATGCTGTCTTATTATTTTTGTCAAAAACTAGATGTGTGTCAAGCGGGTATATTAAAACATCAAAGATTGAGACTGCTGGAGCAAGTGGGCCCTAATTCTGATCATGATAGAGCTTTTAAATGTTCCCAACCATTCGCTAAATCAAATCAATTATGCAACTAACCGAAATAGAACGACTTATATGTTGACTATGACTCAAAGCATTAGACATCACATGTGGCGGAACTGATCTGCTTTTTTAATGGTAACATCAAGAAAAATGGTTCAAGGTTACCATTTGGATTGGCAGGTTCCGATTTACGATAGGCAAGGCCAATGAGATAAATTTAAGTGCCTCAGATGGTAAATAGAATTTGGCGATCCAATATTTGGTGTTTCTCACTTTCGCAAAACGAAAATTACAATCTCGACGGAATACATAATATAATTTTGGTATCGTTTAATGTTCGGAATAATAATGTTAAGGATTATTTCAATGGCATGTAGTATTCTCTTTCTATCTAGTAAGTAATGTGTAAGAGTTTTCAGCTAGTAAGAAAGTACAATTTACATATTTTAAAAATTGCAAGTAGGCGTCGATTTAGCATGTAGAACCAGTTGTAGAACGATGTTTTCAAAAATATAAAAGGTAGTCATCTAAACTTGTGGGTTTTTAAGGAATCGTACATCTGTACGAATATCTCAATTCCGTACGAGTATCTACACACATCAGTCTATTACACTGCTGGACGTATCCTCCCCCAGGGCACGCCACAAGGCTACTGCCACAGGGGGGTTTTGTCGATAGTCACCTGGGCAGGCAAAATTATCTCAATCAAATGTTACAAGTACCATATGTGTAAGTTTACCTAATGGCCAGTCTAGGTACTCAAAACCTTGACATTCCTTCTATTAATCCGCGTCTGTATTCAAAGAATCCCGACGAATAACACATCCGGCACCTGCGGCGTTTTAAAAGTTATCTTACTGACCGCTACAAAGACGTCGGATTGACGTCGCCACCCGGATTCCGCATGATACGCGTCGCATGTTGATGGACAAGAATAAATATAGTCAGGTGTCCTCGCCATTGACTCGAGGAAGTGTGATGGATCTGCACAAGGCGGCTGTCGATGCTCGCCGGCCTCCGACGGATCCGGCGGTTGTTTTCAATAAAAATGTCGCCGACGATGCCCGGCGCGTCCACGCCAATGGACGCATTTAGCTTGGCTCCACGCCAATCTTGGTGCATGCCCCATACTCCTTCTAGTCCATCATCAAGGTCGTCCTAGCGAATGCATCTTTTAATTTTAATAGTTAATTATGTTATTTTTTGCTTATGATGTGTTATTTACATGATTCATGGCGCGGGCTTCCGACATTATTTCCTTTGGTATGCGATAAAGTGTTTGTAATTAGGAAATGCTCGACAAATAACATCATAATCGGCAGTATAGCGATGGTAAACCTCATTAGTGTTACAATTTGTAATAAACATGAAATACGAACTACCTGCTTACATACTTTAAACATAAACAAAGGTAGTTCCAATATTTCAAAGCCCATTTACGATTTGGAAATACCATACAATATGAAGGAAATAGCCGTACGATGATGAAGGGTCCCACAAAGCTAAGGAACTCAGATAGTATTTTTAATTTCGAAGTTAGGTTTCGGTGGTTAGTACCTATTGAGGTCCAGTAGGTACTCCGAAAAGTCGAAGCTCCGATTTTGTTGATTAAACACCGGTAAATTTATTTAAAAGTCCGCAGTTCAAGCCCTATCCATAGTTCATTTTGTTACTGAGGCACTTGAGAGAATTTCTTGGGACTCGCGAGCCTGTGACTAGATTCTTGCAAAAACTTTCACTAATTATGTTACAAAAACTATTACACTACCTCGGTCTTCAGAATGTCACGGTCCATCTTCCAACCTTCGGCAGTATGACATAAATATGACACAATGCTTAGCCAAAATTACGGTGGCAATATTTGTCACGCATTACGTACGAGTACATTATCTTTAGTCACATTTCGTGAGCTTGTTATTCTCAAAATATGTTGACAAGAGTTTTAGGTTAATTGCGCACGCGCACGTAAATCTAATTTAAGCTCACATAGCTACGACGGCCATAAAATGAGAGTCTTTGAAGAGACCTTAGCTCTCCCGTTTTACTTTCGTCAATCTGACATGTTTTTCTGCAAAATCTCGAAGCAATATTTATGTGTTTTGCTTGCGAATTCCTGTGGCAGTTTTCGAATAATATTGACGCAATGTATGAAATGGCCGCGTGGTGCCGGCAAAGTAGAATTCGTACCACCCCATGTCTGCCCGTGGGTATCGTACGAGGCGATTAAGGGTTTCCGGGAGGCGGGCAGCAGCGCCTCCCGTGTTGACAACATAGTCCAAAATACAAACTGCGGTCACCAAGCCGCCTGCCCAGCGTGGTGACTATGGGCAAATACCCCCATGGCAGTCTTGTGGCGTGCCCTGAGGAAGGCCTACGTCCAACAGTGGACTGCAATAGGCTGATGATGATGATGTGTGGAATTGACTTGCGGTTCTATAAATCTACCTAGGTACTTACCTGCTCAAATTGATACATAAAAAGTGGAAACTCTTTTAGGGATTTTTCCAATAGTCAGATAGCCTTTCTCAGGGATAAACTTGATGCTGTCTCTATCTTGATCAAGTTTTAGAGAAATATAGAAAAATTCGCCCCGTTGCCACATAAATTATGTAACGTAATATGCAGTGCTCGCAAAATAGCATGAGAATTAGGTTAATTAAATTTTGTATGGCCTGCAGGGTATACCAAGTTTTTATTGTGATTTACTCTTCAAAACCAACATCGACGAAAATCAAGGTTGTATTTCCGTTGTTTTTGAAGTAGGTATGTACCATATATCTCCGTTTCTTTTGTAATAGAAGGGTGTATGTCCGTTAGTTGTATTTCAAATAGTTACCGTTTATCTGAATATTTAGTTTAAACAATGGACTATCTTCATTCCAGGTGACAGCAGGGACCCCGGCTGGCCGGGAGCTAGTCCGAGGGGACATCATCGCTAAGATCGACGACTACGATGCGAGAGACCTGCGCCATGAGGACGCGCAAAACCTTTTCAAAAACGCCCCCAACCAGATCAAAATCGTCGTACAGAGGTATGCAGTTTATATATTTTATACTGGAACTATAAATTTATCAAAGAACATAGGGTTAGGTACACATGTATATTACATCTCCTATTCTGTAGCTAGATTTAGAATAGAAAGATAGGTCAGGTGCATAAATTAAGTAATAATTAATAAAGTAATTCTGAATGTCAACCAAGGTTATAATAAACTGTCAAGGAGAAAATTGACGATGTCTGGCACATGGAATGCTAGGATATTAAAAGTAGCAAGTCAGATATTTTTTTATATCTATTTCGTGTACCTAATATTTTAAAGAGTAAAGGAATCTTGGCTCAATGAAATACGTAACGTGGGTTCTACAATCCACCCAGATCTTTGATAACAACTGTAAACGAGTAACCAACCGCTAATCAAGAAAACCTCTCACAAGAAGTTATATTATAAGTAAAGGTGTATTTAACACTCAAAGAACCCATTTGAAGCCAAGATAGTTTCTCATTCTTATGAGCTATGTACCTCTATCTAACGTTCTAGTTAGACTGACATAGCCAATATCTACATCTAACTACTCTAACATTGACATTATAGATGGACAAACAGCTGGGGGCGGATCCAGGGTTTTTTTATGAGGGAGGTCATAAAGGGTTTGTCCACTCTGATCATATGATTTGTTGTGAATGGAAACTGATCACGTTTTAGGGTACACTCTGATCACGATATCAGTTTCACCTCAAATCAAACGAATGAAAAGTAGTATCCGATCACGTGATCCGATTCCACCGAGTTAACGTATATAATAATGTCCACTCTGATCACATTAACTTCAAAGTGTTACAACAAAATAAGAAACATTATTTTATTTAGTCCAAACAATAAGTAGAAAATGTCAGTAACAATCCTTATTACCTAGATTTTCTTTTAAAAATAATTTCCAAAAAATTCTTATTTTCTATAGCACTGAAGTTAATGTAATCAGAGTGGAAATTACTAGATATATACCTTGTCTCGGTGGAATCGGATCCGCGTGATCGGATTCTACATTTTATTCGTTTAATTTGAGGCGAACCTGATATCGTGATCATAGTGTACCCAAAGGCATTATCAATTTCCACTTGCAACGGATCATATGATCAGAGTGGACTAACCCGGCACAAAGAGCAGATAGATTTGACTTGGTATGCCTTCGTCTTCAGCCTATTGCAGTCCACTGCTGGACGTAGGCCTCCTCCAGGGCACGCCACAAGGCTACTGCCACAAGGGGGTTTTTGCCCATAGTCACCACGCTGGGCAGGCGGGTTGCTATGTGCTGTGGTGAAATTTTCACCTACTGTGTAGGTCCTACAAACATCCGTCTGAGGGCGCACATCTATATCCGCTTAGGACTAACAGAATTGACTTCAAATAGTTAGTTTAAAAATGACTCCGCATCCTTCAACTTCGTGCTTAGTGGCGTTACTGACGGTTTTATTCTACTTATAAGTTCTTTAGCCTTCAAATTTGGAATTTAAAAAATCCGCGATTCATTATGATCTCTAGTATTGAAATTGGCCGTAAGCTGTCAAATAGTAGACTACTACTATAACTGCTACTACTAAGATGTACACACACATTTCTTACGTTGACGATGTAATACAACACAGGGGCGGATCAGGAGCTCACCTATACTCGGTCCCTCGAGCGACAGGCAGTTACGTAGGCAGGGTGCTGACGCCCACCTTCTATCACGAATTCGCTCAGTAAGCGTATGCACCCTAGGTGTCCTACCTGACCTATAGGTCTCTTGTATTATTTATAATATTTCCTTTCAAACTAAGAATAAACCACCTTCTATTTATATGCTGTTGTTTTATGGTTATTCAAAGTGTTATTACAAAATCACGTCTAATAAACGCGATAAGCTTAGTTTAAACGATATTTGACAGCAAAATGTATGGAGTATCTGTCAAAGTTAAGCGTAAACAAAGTTTAAAGGTTTTTGTAATAACACTGTCAATGTATTTTCCAACCTACCTCAAATGTTTACTATTTCTTTACTGGGGGCCAATTTTCGATAATTTAAGTCTCGAGTTGGAACGAAGTCGAAACGGAACCGTTGTAGACGCTCAGAACAAAGCAATAATTACTTTATGGTAACGTAATTAGACATATTTCAGCACGAGAGAGATATTTGTTTTTATTCTGTCATACTCGCGACCGATGTGTGCTGAAATATACCTTATACTCAAGCGGTAAGCTTCGCACCGCGTTTCGTTAAAGGTTCGTTAATGGTTGCGTTCCGGCTCAAAAATTTCCAAGAATTGTCCCCCTGGGCATTTTTCTATACGATATAGTAAGAGCAGTAAAAGATAGATTCACGGTCAGGTGAAGCTTACCGGATTTTTGAGAAGGAATGTAGAGACTGGTACACCTACGTCTACGTGGTCACCTTGTGTCAACTATCATATCACTATAGTAAAAAGCCCATCAGTTAGAGTTACTTTCTGCACGATTTGACCTACATACCTATATGTGTACTATTTGAGTTATAAAGTTTACTTAGTATGTTTAATTATGGATAATACGAGTATGTACCCATGTTATTGCATTTATATATAAGAGGAGCCATATTTACTGTCTGTAGACCTTGTATGACCTTTTGTGTTGCACCTGTGATACCTGTTATGTTTACGTTTTAACTGTGAAATATTTATAATGTTAACATGAAATTTGAAATACATTGGGTATTAAATAATTTCACTTTGTACCAACACATTCGGATACTTTTCAAATCTGAAATTGTTGCAGAAATGGCTTGCATAAATCGTAGAATGGACATTCAGCACATTGAATAGAGCGGTTACATAACTCGCGAGGCTGCTCGCTCTATGTGTCTACCTGCCTAATACCGCGAGTTTTTCTACAACCCATATACATACCAATATATATAGGTAGTTGTATGATTTGGTTTTACTTCCGTAAAAATGTTCGATCGGAAACGGTTGTTGCAAGTTACGATAACAAGGATCTCTAAATGAATATGACAGTAAGACGCGCCGGTACGATTTTGTATAAAAACAGCCTTAATTTTGCCTAAGGGTCAAAATTGCTTGTCTGCAGTGGATACTTTTATATGAAATCGCTCGAATTACATATGTGAATTCGACCCTTGGGCGAAACTGGGGCTGATATCATACCTTGCAGATCAGCTAACCATGAACTCTAAAAGTAATATTGTTCCCATTGCGGAACAGAGATGTTGCTCTACACTGCCAATGGCGGCGTCTTGCTTGCACAATATAGACACTCTCAATTCAAATTCATTAGAGTTCATAGTTAACCACCAGAACGTAATAACACGTCTACGCATCCGACGTGTACCTATTTCCTTCAAAGGCTTCTCCTGAAAACTGTCACGATCATTAAGATCCTTGTCATACTGTGTCACTGTTATATGTCAGTAATGTCACGTAGATTCATTTTCACAAGTCGCACTGTACAGGGATGTGGACCGCGAAGGACCTCACAGGACACCCAGCGCGCCTCGTTCACCCATTCCGTTCGCAGCGTCGCCATACAGTCACAGGTAGAAACCATTCACTCACTCGTTCACTTGCTAGTTACGGACCAAGGATCTATTTAGTATAACAGACAGGAGTACAGTTATGAGTGTAATAACATGCATACCTACATTTTTGTTGGACTTTGAACCTTAACGCAAGGGCATACCTAAGTACATTTGCCTTATTGCTTATGACTGTACGTACATACTATATATATATATTGAAGCTAATAACTATCGCAACATTGGGCTAGCTTAGCTAGTCCCTACACCAGTTATATTTACAACCTCCTTGTAACAACCAAGTTATCTGTGAAATGGAAAACAAGGATCTACGGCCACCACAAAACGACAGTGTTGACACCTTCAATGAACATATAAGTTGGTTTGACTTCATAGGTACAGGTAATATTTTATTGTGTCTTAGTTTCACCATTATTCAATATATTTGAGCTTCAATTACATAATTTAAAAGGCAATTATAAAATGTCCAAATAGTTACTTTCCTGTTCTAAGACCTAATTGTTAAGTGCAGACTCCTGGCTTAAAATATTTTAATAATATAAGCTTATGTTGGGAAACGAAAAAATAATATAAGATTTCACATGACACATGCAGAATACAGCACGTATTAATACCCTAAAGTAAGATGTAGTTTCAAGCTGAAGACACTGGTTTAGTTATACCTGTCCCTTTCTGTCTTACCATTTATATTAAGAATGGAGAGGGACGGTCTTCAATAATTTAAAATATAAGTGTGACGGTCAGAATCGCACATACTAACCCACTAGCGCTGCCGTTACATGAAACCTCATCCTTACTCCTTGTAGTAAAAGGTTGGTTCAAATTTCGAACCAAATAATTTACATAATATTGATGAAAATTTGTTTGACTAGGACGCCAAGCCCGCTGCCCAATCCCGGCGGGTACCGAGGCCCGGAGTCGTTGCCGCGAAGCACGCCGCTTTCCCAATACTCCTATCCGACCCAGGTGGAGGGAGAGTACCGTAACTTGCTGCTGTCTCCCTCTTCTACCCGAACTGATGACACCGCCGACGAGAGCTTACAGAACCAGGTGAGGCTTTCTTGTTCTGCTATACTAGGTATATTTGATTCTGGATCTATCTGAAGACTGGTACGCTGAGAAGCTAAGCAGTAGCAATGCGACTGCGTTGAATACAGCGTTGAAATTTTAAATTCCTATGAGTTTGTTGTTGCATACGAATTCATAAGCGATCGGCGAATATTGTTCAATTTTTGCGATCGCTTCGCTGTTGCTAGACACCGAAACTTTTAACAAAATTCCTGACAGTGGTTAGCTGGTTGACCTGTCAACCAACTTTTTGTAAGTATTTAGTTAAATGTTGGAAAAGAAATTCGTTTGCAATCAGCAGATGACATTGTTTTGATATTATACTGAATGTCATGGTAGAGTATTCGTATTCAAAACACCTCTATAGCTAGCTAGTAATACATACCTATCTACTACATACATACTAACCGAACTTGTACATCTCAACTATACCCTCAAAATTGGTCAGAAGTGGCACTATGTGGTTCTATCAGCCCTTGGTGTTCTGCCTACCCCGTAAGGGATAAAGGTGTGATTATATGTATGTATACTACATACATAATTCCTATCACTTCTGAACTTTACATATCCTATCTCTGTATGTTACCTCTGTCTACCAAGATATAAAAGCCACAAGAATGATAAGTATTAATTGGCTCAAAAATTGGTATTTTAAGTGTTAAATTCCATCTTCAGTTACAGCTTCACGCGTGAGATTTTTCGTAGGAACCTATTGATTGTCATAACTTCGATTGTTGTTAGGACGTACGAACAGTGATGTTGATGTTAGGTCAGCTATTTTATTTCACCATTACGTTTGATCTAATTGTCTGAAAATAGTTTTATATTAGACATCATAAATCGAATTTACTCTAGGTATGAGTCACAATGATTAATTTCCACTTTCGTTCCGGGCATATTTTCTACGAGCTTTTAAACTTTTCGTACTTTTTGATTCGGATTTTCGTTACTTTGAGAATTGCGAAAATAAATTATAATTCTAAGATTATATAATTCTACTAACTGTTGCCCGCGACTTCGTCCGCACGGTATTCGATTATTGTAAATTGAAAAAGTAGCTTATGTCCTTTCTCGGGCTCTAGACTATTTGTATACAAATTTCATTCAAATCTGTTTAGTATTTTTGTCGTGAAAGACGGACAAACATACACACACACACACACACACTTTCGCATTTATAATATTAGTATAGACTAGTGGACGCCCGCGACTCCCGTCTTCGTGGACTACAGAAAAAAAAAATCTAAATTATCCGGGATAAAAACATTTTCCTGGAATAAAAAGTAGCCTATATGTTAAGTGGGAAAACTGCATCGAAATCGATTCAGCCGTTTCTGAGATTAGCGTGCACAAACGCACAGACAAACCGACAAACAGACAAAAATTCCAAAAATCATTGTTTTGGGTACTATTGCGTTGATAAAGGTATTCTATAATATTTTTTCTTATATATCTTCCATGTACAGACAGCGATCCGTTACATTTTTATTATATGTATAGATAATAATTATTTTTCTAAGAGCCGATTTTTCCAATGGTCAGATTCAGATAGCCTACCTGAAGGATAACGTTGATTCTGTCTTTCTCTAAAAATTTCGTCAAGTTTATCGTTCCGATAAGCTATCTGACCAATGGAAAAATCGGCCCTAAGAATTCTTACCCATCGTTTTATTTGCAGAATTTTGACAACATTTTCCCGACATAACGATATAAGTAGACACATCACAGAGATCGTCCTTGATACTTTAAAGAAATAGGTGATCCGAAGCAGGTTTAGGTGGCTTGTGTCGTCAGTTGGACGCCAGCCAACACTCTCTTAAGTCCAATGAAAATATTATTAATTAGCCCAGCGAGCGACGTTTCACTCCTCAACAAATTGGCCTCTTTAGACGTGTAGATACACGTCTTAAATACTTTGATAATCATTAATCCAACTCTCTGGAATTATCCCTGATGTTTGCTAAATGCGTGACTGAATCACACGGCGGACAGTAACTCGGCCGAGTAACTTTACAGCTGGTTAGCATTGAACAAGTTGTAATTCCGAAATTAGAATAATAGGCATTGTGTTCGAAGAAATATCGTATTACTTGGAGTTATAGGTACATCTCTTTACATTTCCCTGGTTTATCGAGACTATAAATGTGGTTTTGATTATTTACTATTGTCGTGTACTATTTTGTATTTCAAAATTCAGCTATATAATCCGACTCACGCATGTAAAACTTGGTAATACAGTTTCAGGGCGGTGCTCATAAAGTAATTGTCGAGACAAACCGCTGAATTTAAAGTAAGGCACTGTATCAAAATCGATTTTATAGACATATAAATGGTAACCAACATTATAAAAATATTTTATGTTGTCACGGCTTTCCTTTGTGGTTTGCTACGATTATAAAATTCATTAATAAAATTTAATTTAATCTATACATATAATAAAATTGTAACGGATCGATATTTGTGCGCGCTAATCTCAGAAACGGCTGGACTGATTTGCAGTTTTCAGAAGTATATTGTGACAGGTCTTACGGAAAATGATTTTATCCCGGATAATTTCGACATTTTGTTTTTTCTGCAGTCTACGCGGATGGAGTCGCGGGCGTCCACTAGTATAACAATAAAACTGATGATTATTTTATAATGAAGTTATAGTTATTGGCTATCGGTGTGTATTGCTTAGTACGAGTAAGTATTAACGTTATTATAAATTAGAATACGATACAAAATGGGCGAATCCCTTCAGAAGCGAATAATTTTATATTAGTAGCGAAGGCTACACAGTCTGCACGAGGCCGTTCAAACATTCTTTCGAGTATTCTGTTTAAAACGAATATCAATTTATTTTCTAACAGAAAGTAAGTCTCGTGCTTATTTCCGCGTCGTCAAGTTTATTTCAGTGTCGCACAGCCGAATATTCTAGCAGTTCCAGAACTATTTAAATATATAGCATTATAAAAAAATAAGCAGTTTGCGAAAAAAAATAAGTGATAAATAATGCGGAGTATAGCACGAGTGGGCAAGGTTCTAGCGCGGGAGGCTCTCGCCCACGTCTCGCCTATTTTCTCGACAATATTTCCGAAATAGAATGCATTGAAATCGCGTTGTTTACGCGGGAAGATCGCTGGACGGCTCCAGTTCGCGTTCGCACTCTGTACGACACACGTCCGCGCTAAGTGCTACCATGGCAGTCAACCCTAATTTCTTCCCTAACGGGTACCAGGACCCCATGCATCCTGAAGAGGAGGTCGTCACCAACTGGGTGCGTGCGATCCCGTTTAAACTTTTTGGAACTAATGAAAACCTTTTTTCTGATAACCAGCCACTTTGGTGTATTCTAATGTGTTGTGTCTAATCCAATCTATGAATCTGTGATCCTTCTGATAGTTTGGGAGTATGAAGTACAGAAGGGAAGCTAATTTTGGAACACTTGAAGCACGCGCAGTATTACAAAATATGTGATGTAATAGCTCTCGGGCGTACTGCGTCATATTTCTCTGGAGTTTGTATGAGTGGCTTTTTCCATGACAAGATTTTTCATCATAAATTTTACTTTGCACTTTCCTAGTTACTTGCATATTTTTGATATTAACGTATATAGGATTTATAATTTAGTATGAATCTATTTTTGCATAAAATTCTACTTAGCAGGTAGTTATTATACATTTTACTTATGTAGCTTATTATCATCTACCTGTCCTTATCGCTGTATTTGCAGTTTGGCAAAATGTGATTTCTTTCCAAATTCATATTGCTGTATTATGTTATAATCAAATAACGGAATTTTCAGTATACTGAATAGTTTTATAGTGTGACCTTCGTTTGATATGAAATCGCCAGCCGTTCGGTTATTTTTATTTCAATGTCAGAGCTCAAGTCTTTTACTCCCACTTGAACTTTCAGACGTTATGATTAACACTACCTATTGCCAAAGAATTGATAAAGTAATGTACGAATCAAATGTATTTTGTAAAAAAAAACTATTTTGTTTCATTATAATCAGCCTATTGCATTCCACTGCTGGACGTAGGCCTCCCCCAGAGCACGCCACAAGACTGCCATGGGGGGTATTTGCCCATAGTCACCACGCTGGGCAGGCGGGTTGGTGACCGAGAGAGATTTTGTTCACCGAGATGATAATACATAGAGAATAGGTATCACAACTTATATATGACTTATTCAATCAATTGTGTTAGTGTAATGTAGATATTCAAATACTAATATTATACATAACCTAACTTCAATATTTTAAAGTATAAAACTAAAAAAAAAAACATTATACTGGCTACAAAAAAGTGTTCAAAATAAAACCAAACTATTACTGGCCAGCAAGTCATAAAACGAACATTTCCCGTTAATATTGCTTTCACAAATTTTACATAAATAATACAGCGAATGCTCGGCAATAACAATACAATTTCAACAAATGGTTTTAGCGATCAGCTCCATGACTAACATAGAGCATTGCGTCAGCGAAGCTTCAGCTTTATAAACACGAACGAAAATAAACTCGAGCATGTTACTCTACTTTAACATGTACCTATTGGGTATAAATGGGTCCGGGTAAAATGTGCGGTTAAAAATGTAGTAAAGTATGTAAGGTACCTATATCAAAATGTACGATATTTTTCATACTACAAGACCCTAAGTTTGCGTTTATACTGCAATTCCACACGAAATAAATGACCCCTACTTACACTTAAATATTCAGAAACCTGGAATACGCAAGACATTATTATAGACAAGTAGGTTTAACATAAATGAAGCTGGTAGGTACACCAATTTGTTGAATGTAGAAGAAACAGTAAGGAAATTACCAGAAACTTAATCAGTACCTACTTAAAACGTAGTAAATACTAGTAAGTACCGGGTTTAGGCTGCCTCTCCAGTTTGCTATGTTGTTATGAATGTGATTAATATCCACCAATGAAATGTATTGAAATAAGGGACCAATTCATATGATTGGTGGGTGGATAAGACACGCATTCATAGCAACTTAACTAACATAGCACATTTGCGTCTAGCATATGAACGTATAACATTTAGAAACTTAGGAATTAGATCTATTAAAGGCTCTGGTACTCTGGGACCTAATAAACACCATTATGTGGTCTAAAACAATCTTTTTGGGAAAGTAATCTAGTAAATATACCCGCCTATTTCGAAATTACTAAAACTACTTAAAAGTAAAGTGCTTAAAATAAAAATAATAAAAATTGTTTGTGTAAGCGCAACTTTATTATTTTCATGCGTTTCAGGAAATACCTATTCAATGTCGAACACGCGTGTTTATGTTTGTTAGTCCTTGTACTAATAGGCGTAGAAAAATACCAGCTATTTACTAAGAAAATATAGGTGTATTTTTACTTTTGTTTAATATAAACATTTGCCACCTTAAATTCAAGACTTGGTCGAGAGAAGGTACGAGTGGCGAACGAAGAAATCTATTGAATCGCTAAATCTCAAGATTTTTTATTAAACCGTTATTTTAGTGATATCTCTGTAGACCTCATATTATTTAAATACCTAATATCAGTATAACATCTGAGTAAATTTTAGCTTACCTTCACTAGAACACTTCGGCTGCATTTCCTTCCACGTATGTCGTAAGAGTGGACTAAGGAAGGACGGACTCAGGCGATGAGCCAGCAACTTGTCACTGACCATTAACATCTGTTAACGTGACTGTGAATTCTTCTTTATGATCCTGCAGTTCTGGCCACCCCATTTAGGGAAGACAATCGTGTCTATATCGTATATTGTGCGTAATACCTACTGTATTACTGTCTATTAGTAATCCCCATACCTTATTATCATATCAAATCAAATCAATCAAAATTTCTTTATTTGCTTTTAAGTGGTCAAATATATAGGACTAATAGGTAAATCTAAGTTGTTATATTTCCAGCCGACCGCGACCTAGATTTGATTGCTTCGGATAAATATAACGAATTTGTGACTGAAATCATAACCCACATGTAATAACCTCGCCCGAATGATAAAATTAGAACTGGCAACATATTCGAACGGCAAAGTATACGAGACTCAGAAATGCAAGTTTTAAGATGTTACAGATGGACATTGTAGTAGGTATCTATAAATACAAGTTTTGTCTAAAATTGGAGATAGACTGCATGTATTTGGGTTTTTACACGAGTTTAGCAAGATTACATTATTATTACGTGTAAGAAAACAAAATTTACCATCTCTGTCTGAACCAAGAACGCTGAATATGAACATCATGTCGCAAACTCCAAAAAGGGAGAGCGGAAAATTGCTTTTAGTCTTGGTTTTTCTCCGAAGTTTCGCCTTCGCGTTACAGGGCATCATCATCTTTAGGTCGACTATACCTAACTGAAATCAGGAATAATTCACTGTTCGTAAAGTAAATTATTATTTATTGGAAGGGAAAAATCATATTCTTGGATACTACTTGAATTATGTAGCAATGTCGAATAGACCCTAAAGGCAAAATAAAAAACAAATTATGATTATACAGAAATAAGTGGACTGTAGGGTAAAATTGTTGAGGAATATTTGTGGAAGAGGAAAACGACACGCCATATAGGAGTTAGAGAATGAGTAAAAGAGTGTGTGAGAGAGTCATGAGTGGACAAGGAAGGATTTGACATGATGACAAAATGCCGGAAATACGCAAACAGAGATAGCAAGGGAAAATTTGTAATCTTGTAACAATACTTAATTATTACCATCATACATGCATAAAATCACGCCTCTTTCCCGGAGGAGTAGGCAGAAATCACGGATTGCCATTTGCTACGGTCCTGACACACCTCGTTTGCTTTTTATGATAGTACTATCGACCCGTCCCGGCTTCGCACCGGTGCAACGCTAATACTATACATATAAACCTTCTTCTTGAATCATTCTATCTGTTTAAAAACCGCATCAAAATCCGTAGTTTAAAAGATCTAAGCATATGTACATATGGACAGACAGACAACGGGAAGCAACTTTGTTTTATATTATGTTATGATTTTACAACCAAGCCAACAAAATCCTGCTTTCCTTACAGCCGTACCGCACAACGCCCCTGGTGCTGCCGGGCGCGAAGGTGCGCCGCGAGCCGGGACCCACCGAGAGCTACCTGCGCCACCACCCCAACCCGTCCATGCGCGCGCCGCCGCACCACGACTACCGCGACACTGTCATGAAGCAGAGGGTAAACTCTTACTGCCTCCAACTATAGCTATATACGAGCTAAGTGACAATTTTTAACATTAAAATCCGCGCATGACTAAATAAAAGTGCGACACTTTCTGAAACAAAGGGTAACTCTTACTGCCTCCAGCTATAAGCTATATTTCGGATCGACGGAGATTACCCAGAAGATTTTATAGTGCACAAGTGTGAACGCTTACACACATCAAACACTGTGCACTCTCACTCTCATAGTCCGATAAGACGGAAAGCCGACACGAACTAAGTGACAATTTACAACATTAAAATCCGTATCTGAAATAAATTCAGTGGTACAGGCCCGTAACTAGAATCGAACCTAACCAAACCGATTGGAAGGCGTACGTCTAAACCAGTGATTTCAGGAGACTCGATGGGGGTCTACGTTGACGTGAAAAAATGGGAGTTTACAATTTATTTCGTATGTGGTGTAGGCCTGTAGGGGGTTCACCAGAACCAGTTAACTTTTGAAAATTAGGGGTCTATGAGAAAAAAAAGTTTGGGAACCCCTGGTGTAAACCATTAGGATATCACCGCTGTTAATGTTGTAAAATTGTCACTGAAGCCCGTGTCGGCTTTTCGTCACATCAGACATGAGAGTGAGAGTTCACCTGTGTTTGCGCATACACTTATGCACTATAATATCTTCTGAATAATCTCCGTAGAGATTGGCCGCCATCACCGAAATTCGTTCGGAGGCATTATTATAGGTAAATATGGAATTCAGTGAATTGCAAAGTGATGATGTGAATAGAGTTTGGATAAAATTGGCCTCCGAGGCGAGCGTCTATAGGTAACAGGAGTTCCTTAAAGACTAACGAGTATGATGTGCTATCTCGAGAAATCATGTCGCTATCTCGTATATTTGTTACCAAAAAAAGTAAGATAGCAAATTTAATTATTGACGGTCGTTTGTTATTGATATTCTTTTATAGGACACATGTGACCAAACTACGCCTGGCAAGACGTAAATTAATTAATTTTATTTTTACACCTCAAATCGGCCTCACTTTGCTGTTCACTAAGTTCTGTGTTATGTTTTTTAGTCTGAACAATATACGAACACTGGGGAAACTCGATGTTCGTATTATCAATAGAAATGGGTACGACTCTACACTATTGTAAATACATATATGTCTTATACTAGTAGATACCTTACATTCTCTATTGCACACACGCACGTATGCACCTCCACACTTACAATAACACTGTTACTATAATCAAGGTATATAACTATATCTCTTTTACAATAGATTAGAATTAAAGCTTCGCGGCTGGTTTAGGTTTTAACAGCCTAGTTGCATTACATCTGTAGGCTTTTGTGAATATTTATCTTCGCAAATAAGTAAGACTATATTTAACATTGATCTCGACGGATTCAACCCTGATCTAGATACCAACGTATCGTGAAAACGCGCGGATAGTTACAAACAAAATGACAGCCAGTAACGCTTTGGCAAATAGTTAAATATCTACTGGACATTTATTTTCAGTCTTACTTATTTACCGTTACATTTCAATGGCACACGAAATTTTAATATTGCACGATAATTGGTATTACATTAGATTTTTTGCTAAAACTAGGTGGCCGAGTCGGTGTTGCAGCGAGTGGGTGGAGATGAGGGCAATAAGGTGGTTAAAGAACTCGTGTGCGATGTCAGCTTAGCATGGTCTTACGCCGAACCTCATCTGTCGACTGTCCCTACAATCTATTGCAGAAACTATGCTATATTATTTATTATTTGTTTATTCAGTTAAAAGAGCTAAAAACTAAATACTAAACTACAAAACTGCTTGTTGACATTTGTCTTAATTTAGATAAAATCTGTCATTAGGGATGGTGTTCATCTTTATAGTTAAATTGAATTTAAGAGGATAATTTATTTTCCCTTCTATTAATATTGCACGTAGACCTTCAGAAAGAGACAGATAAAAGTGGGTTAAGTATACAAAAATGTGTGACAGAGATACGAGACTATTTAGGACGACTTAGGAGTTGAAAATAGCCCAAACTATAATAAAATAAAATTTGATTTGATACTAAAATTCCTGTAGTTTCTGCATTAGATTATTCTCATCAACTTTCATTCGTCTGAGAATTGCTTCTCTATGCATTGTTATGTCGTTGTTGGACTTCCTCATCTTCATCATACCTATACATCGATGGGTTTACTGATAGAGCGACACATGTAAACGAATATATCAGTTTAATTCCAGGTTTTTTATATCACTATGTGTATAGGGGAACATTGCTTTATTTTAATGCAATAAAGCCCTAAATGACGTGCGATTGCATATAAAATTATATCATTGTAAAAACCACTGTTCCAGTACCCACTTCTTGAATGTGATTCTGTATATTATGCCAATTTATATGTAAGATTTTATTGCATTTTGCAGTAACTTCAGGATATTTAGGCCCTCTGGTGGCCACCACTTAGCATAGAATTTTGGAGTTAATAGTGACTATGACGGGTAAATTTCGTAGACTACAGAATCACATTTTGTACTATTTGATTTTAAATTTAAATAGGTTTATGATAACAATGTGATATGTGTAACTTACAGTATGCACACAAGCAGTACAACTCCCCCATCAACCTATACTCAGACCAAAACATCGCCAGCACTATAAGGCAACAGACGTCGCCTCTGCCGTGAGTATTCTATGATAATTGTGTAGTCATTAGTAGAACATTTGACATTAGACACAAGTCCTATTGCACCATGGAGAAGAAATAAAAGAGGAGTAGCGGCTAAGTATATTTTCATACAAAAATAGTGTGCCGCGGAGCGGGGGTGAAGTATGGGACGAGGGGAGCATAGAACACTGTAGCCCTGCCCATTTACATACCGCGTCGTAGTGACTAATCAAACTACTTACTCATTATCAATATGGTTCAAGATTGTTTTACTAGTGCAATTACTCATCACTAGATGGGAATATTATACTATGTACGTTTTAGTAATAAAGTACCCTGATAAAAGCGCTAGGGTCTTTGTAATTTTAATACGGTTACATTTCGGAGCACAAGCGTGTGGTTACAGCTACTGCGTTACACTGGCGCTGAAGCTCCGCCCCTATCATGACGTCATGGCCTCACGATTGCCACACGACTTCATAGTCCCACCTCCTCTTTTATACCTTCTTCATGTATTGCACCAAGTTTTTACTCCAAGATCTATTTTTAAGTAAAGTTAATTATATCTAAGGTTTTTTTTATCAATAAAATTGACATCTTTTCAACTTATGTCAAAAACACATACACATACAGAGCACATTGGTATAATTATATGATCCTAGAGCTAAGGACTTGGTGAAAGTAGAACTGAGATCCTCAATACAGACGGACAAAGTGTCCCTCTGTGATATTGAGACTAGACTTAGTACTCATACTTGACTTAGGCCGAGATTGAGCTGAATACAAACCGTGCTTACATACATTTCCTTTGGTTTAGCGCTGCAAACTTTTTTAATTTTGAAAATATTCAACAAAAATTTTGTTTATCACTAAATCAGAATAGAATCACGGTTTTATATTCCGCTCTTCAGTATTGTGACTAGACTCAAGCTTGAGAATAAAATCAGGCTTGGGACAAGATTATTAATACCTAAATGGCCAGTTTGAAATTATGTTGTTAGTTGTAGACTCATATGAAAGTTATGAGAAATTCACGAATAATTTGGAAGAACTCCAATATTTTGAATATTTACTTTGTGTACATGATTCAAGCATAGTTTGTCTATTTCTGTGGAAACTTAACTTTTACAAAGCCTACAACGAAATAAAGCCTAGTGCACACGAATTTTGTCATTATTATCTTTTTGGAAAATGATAGTATAAATAACTAGAACGACTTCCTTGTTAGGGAACATCTTAAAACAGGTAGATCTTTTGTATTTATGTATGAGTTTGGTAATATTAGTAACATGACGAAGAGAAAGCTTTTTAGAACCTCTTCTCCGTTGACAAACATCGTGCGCTAATGGCCTTGTATGAAAAATAATCGCTTATTGTCAGTAAAAGTCTAGATGTCAATGTTTAGTTTATTTTACCTAGCCTTGTGTCAAACACTAACTAGTTCGTGTAGACTTAATTCTCTAAACTTGTTCCTTACTAGGCGTTCCATTGCCGAAAATAAGCGAATATTAATTTTTTATAAGGTCAGATTTTTCCAATGGACATATAGCCTCCCCCTGATTATGTAACTTGCAATAGCAAAGCCGAAGCAGCGCGATCGCGATAATTGAGTGTGTGCGTGCGCGCAACGAGCGCTCGGCGTCCTCCCGCGACCCGCATCTCGCCTCGCCCACGCACACATTCTCAATTTTCGCGCTGCTTCGGCTTTGCTATTGCAAATTAGGTAAGGGGTCCTATCTGAAGGGAAAAGTTTATGGTATCTCTATCTTTATCAAGTTTCAGAGTAAAACAGCGTCAAATTTATCCTTCTATCTGACCATTGGAAAAATCGACCCTCAGTTATCTTCCAAAAAAGTACTTTGTCAGTAAACTATTACAGTGTGACATAATACGAGGGCTGTTTGATAAGTCCTTTTAAAAAGTAATTTTTTTTTATTTTTTTTAAACAATTTACATTTATTTCTCAACATAGTCTCCTTTGAGGGCCAAACACTTGTTCCAGCGAGTTTCCAATTTTTTTATCCCCCCCAAAAAATACGTTTTGTCGAGGTCTTCAAAATAGGCGTTTACAACAGCGATGCAGTCCCCATTTGTCAAAAATTTTTGCCCTCCAAGCCATCTTTTCAGATTTGGGAATAGGTAATAATCGCAAGTTTCGTCCACAGTGACAAATCGACTCAAAAAATTCCGAGGATTACGCTTCATCATATCCAAACACAGTTTTGAAATTCGCTTTCTTTCGTGTTTTTGTTCGATTGTCAACAAACGTGGCACCCATCGTGCAGACAGCTTTGTCATACCCAAATCTTCATGCAGGATTTTATGTACTCGCTCAGTGGAGATGCCTGTGTTCTCAGCTATTTCACGCACCTTCACTCGGCGGTCGTCGAGTACAATATTATGGACTTCTTCAACAACATCCTCAGTAGTGACTTCGATTGGGCGACCAGAGCGTGGAGCATCAGATGTGCTTGACCGACCACGTTTAAAATCATTTATCCAGTTATAAACAGTCTGCAACGTTGGTGCGTTAGTGCCATGAACAGAATCAAGTTCAGTTTTTAACCCTTCATAAAAAATGTTTTATAACGGCACGAAATTCAGTTTTTTCCATAGTTGTTGAATATTTACGAGTGATCACAGTTAAACAATGGTTATACTGACAAAAACTTGGTTTTTTTGCTGAATTTTTGACAGTCTTCATTTGAAAGATTGTGCCTGCCAGTGTTAACGCCATTTACCAGAAAAAAGGTTTTACAAATAGTTTTTAAAAGGACTTATCAAACAGCCCTCGTACCTAAACATTTAATAATGTCTCTCCAATATTTGGTGACTTCAAAACACTGATTTAAAAATATTTGAGTGTCATGTAATTCGTTCTTGGACGCAATTTTTGGCACTGACTTTTAGTAATATGGCCAATTGCCAACATTCACGCACAATTTATACTACATAAGAGTAAACTCGCTTTATTTTATCGTAACCGCTGTAATGTTAAAACATTCCAAGGGATATCAACACGTTTACTGTACATTATAATCATAATTTCAGACGTCGAAAGTGGTAGCTGTTCGGCACGACTTTCTAGAAAACAAACCCTACGTATAAACCATTCATTCTTGCTAACTTATATTAAGGCTATTAAAATGTAACTAACTCTTGCCGCTTTTCGCGTCTGATTTTATGAGAACTGTACAAATAGAATTGTGCAATGTACATACAAGTCGACAGTTTTATAATGTGAATAACGGTTATTAAAAGTTTTGTGACCGCTTTGTGTGCGATTGTATTGTATTGTATCTAAATAGAAATACTGATGTATCATAGTTAATTTAAATGGAAGATATGGGTTAATAATTAGTTAGTACTCTAAAATTTTAAGGATTTTGAGCTAAAATGATAATAATGTTTATATTTATCTGGTTATTTAGCGCTAACGGCCATTACGGGCGACCGCACGTTGTCAAGAGGCAAGTGTTTTACTAGAAACGTGCGAAAACAACGATCGACGCCCATCTCATGACGCATTAACGCTTATTTATTATTTGCTATCTCTTTAAACTCTGAACTATCTCTCACTGCCCACTTCTATAATTCTTAACGATGACGTCGATCCGTTTCTCAATCGAGGAAGTGTTTCACTCCACCCGCCTCATGTTTCACGCGACAACATTGTGTGAATCGCGGCGATCAGTAGACCTAAGATTTATAATATAAAATTATATTAATATTAAGCTAGCGAACTTGTTCTACATGATTAATTGTAGTATTTTTATTGACCTCTCCTTCCTGAAATCGAAACACAACTGAACGCGACCGTTGGTGTACTAACCGCTTCCGCGTCCTGTCTAACCGTTCTGTCCGGCTAACGTTTCCGTGCGCGCCCGCTAATCCCTAACCGCGCGTAGCCACAAGCCGACGCTGCTGTACGACCCGGCCAAGTCGGAGACGTTCCGAGCTCTGCAGGAGGACGGGCTGGGCGACGCGGTGCAGGAGGTTCCTGTACCCGTGCAGACCAAGGTCTTCACCGCGCCACCCGTCAAGGTCAGTCGCAGATCTGCATATCTATCCTACTTCCTACTAATATTTGCGGAAGTTTGTGAGGATAGATGTATGTGTATATTTGCGTATACAGGTGTGACAAAAAGGGTATGTTAAGCGAAAGGCTATGATTATAGACGATTATAAAGAATCTATTCCCAAAATTTTAGACTTGAAATCACATGTTTATTTTTCAAGATTGTATGAACATTCCTAAGTTGTTTGGGAATTTTCTATACTAACTAGTAAAATAAACATTTGATTTCGCGTCTCAAATTTAGGAATAGGTTCTCTATAGTGAGCTATTTTCATAGCTTTTCGCTTAACTTACCCGTTACTCTTTCACGTAAAAACTACTGTACGGATTTTGATCGAAATTGCCAGCTTGTACTCGTACATCACAATAACACATAGGCTATAAAGTTCACACATACTAAACCGCTATCATAGGGCCCCTGAAATTTGGATAATGTATTTTTTGTATGGCCTAGCCATCTATAAAAATCATATTTGATTACCGGCTGCGCCAATAGGCCGTTATTTCTTGGCCGTAATAACACCAAGATATGCATAAATCTTAACTGCATACTCTTTAGTACATGAATTTCCAATTTGCAGAAACCAGCCCCAACTCCGAAACCTACGAAACAGCCCCAGGCAAAACCGAAAGGAAAACAGACGACCTTCGTAAGTCTCTATATTCTACAAAATATATAGATATCTACATACAACAGATGTCGCACTGCGGTTACATATTATACATATTGTAAACTATCTTTTCAACTAGTCGTTTAACTCTATAATTATTTACCTACCCATAAGAAAAGACTACAATAGTTAATTAATTAAGGTTTGGAGCGAATTGGTACCAGTTGAGACAGTTGGACATTTTGCGATACAGTACCTACATACGCCTTACCTTAGGGCCGATTTTTCCGGCCGATAAAGGTGATCCTTCAGATAAGCTACTGACCATTGGAAAAATCGGCCATTAACAAAAAAAAATATCTGTTGTTTAATACAGTTAATGTGATTGAAACTGAACCCGTTTTCCTCATTTCAGGTAAACCAAGTGAGCGAAGAGCAGATCCAGCAATCGAACTCGTTCAAGCGCCTCATGTATCACGTGCTTGGAGACGCGGAGTTCTAGCTGTGTCACTCCCGTGATGACTCGACTCGTGATGAAGTGTCAGTAACCCTCGTTACTGCTCATTACGTCACCAGCCCATTGACTGATTCCTTTGGCGGTTAGACATGTCGCCACACGCAACGGTTAGCGAGATAAGACTAACAAAAATTAATTTTAGCATAATGTAAAGCTCCTGGCAGTGTGTAATACCTACTATTTTTCGGTGGATTTAATTTATTCTAATACTCGAGTATTAGTGATGTAATTTATATTTTACATTAAGTATGTAGTGTAACGTTTATTTATACTAAGTGTTGATATTCTGTTTAAACAGAAATTTATATTGTTTATGTATACATAATGAGAAAGTGTTGAGTGTACAGTCTAGTCATTTCGACCCGAGCTCTGGTCTACGACAAATTCGACGATTTTTAAATAAATTATTTATTTTTATTTAAATTTTGTTTTATTTACACATATTAGCTATCTTTTGAAAATAAAAGTCAAATCATGAATTTCAAAATAACTATATTTATAACTTGGGAGTTAACTATCAAATTTACACAACAAATAAAATACAGTCTTACAAATTTCATGAATGATAAGTACAAGTCAAACAGAGCGGAAATTAATAATTATGATTAAAATAAAACACTTAACAACTTATATCACATTATATAGACATGGGTGCCGTCTCCTGCGCTGCAGCCAGTGTAACCCTAACCTTACATGTACTTGTGACACAGATTTTTGGTAGGTTTTATTATTGTATGCCAAACAATTATAATTTAAGGTTATCCTCAAGATTTCATAAAACATTTGCTCAGTGCTCTTATGCCTCGAGTAAAAATCACTTAAAATAAGGCACAATACACATTGCACTTGAAAATCAAATTTATTGTGGCATAATAATAAGTATTAATAATGCAACACACATTCGACTCGCGGAGATGAATTGACATTGCAGGTGCATACGTGACGTTAACAACATTATATTTACATATTTGTATGCATTTACCAAAATCGACCTTTTTTGATATGTTACACGTAAAATATAAGTACATAATAAGTGGTAACATAATTATAGCCATTTCACATATAAATTCAAGCCAAAATTCTGCGAACTGTTCAAAACATCTCCAAGCACCCAATATTAAATCTATTTATTCTTAGGGAAATATACAAGATTAATAAACAGGTTTCACAATGAAATTTTCAAAAATCACAGGACAAAATAACAGGACTCATTGCGAATCATTTGTGTTACATTATGTTACAGTATATTATACTCAAACTGCGCATAATAGGTACACTAAACAGCTGTGATCTCCATGATCCATATAAAAACGACTAGTGTAACAAAGTTCACGCTATATTCATGATATGGTGAACATCTTCCCACTATACGGGCCAATAATGTAAGTAAACAATACGACCAATATTACAATATAAATATGGTCGATTCCGGCAGTCACACTTAAACCTAAACGTAAAATTAGTCCTACCTGTCCTTTTCTCTCAGCCATTTATGTTAAGAACGGAGAGAGATAGACCTGACTAAGATTAGATTTAAGTGTGACTGCCGGAATCAACCCTAATATTAAAGTATAAGCAATGTAAGTAGGGTAGGTACTTGGGTATCCAATTCAGAGAACATAAACGTTAGAGAACAAGATTACGAGTTAGAGAACATAAAATGTAGTTAAGAGAGCATAGAGAGAGGTAGAAAAATGGAGTTTTAGAGATAGTTTTTAGGATAAGAAGTTATTACGAAACACTCAAGTACCCTTTTACGATCTAATAGACTGGGATGCAGTAATGATCGTCATTGTCATGGTGGAAAGAAATGCCATGAATTAATATTACCAATACATACAACATTTTGAACCGACTCTTATTAAATTTTATTCATTTAGCACCAAATGTACAAACTATTTTATTTTATACTACCTATCTACGTAAACAGTATTAGCGGTGTCACTCTAAATATAATGGCTTTTCGATTTACAAGGTTACTATGTATTAACGTTTATTTGTAAGATATACATTGATTAATGTTTAGTATGAAAAATTACATTATACATACTGTGCAAATATCTCAAATATGTCTATCATTAATTGGAATATAAAGCCATAGATATTCATATAAAATACGGTAATATGACTTTACCTATGATGTTCGATTAGATTATGATAGATAACACGTAAAAGAGAAGACGTGAGGAAAGTTATATTCTTGGATTCGTTAGAGCAATACAATTTTTACCTTATATTGATTGACCTCCCATTCCCTTAATTAAAATAAAATCGTTTTTCGAGTACAAAAAAGCTGAGACCGATACTGACAAGCCCCTTTGCATTTTATAAATAAACTCAGTAAAGTCAAACTGCCGATTTTATATTATTGTAGCTTCAAAATACCTCTTAGGTTCATGTACTGCTCGTGTAATATCTTTGTTAAATAAGTTTATAGTATGGACATTTGAAAAAGTAAAGTTATTCAAGTGTAACCTTCACAGTAAAATAAATTGTATGTTGTATATGAGAAAATAATAGTTCTTTTCGACACACATTTTTCTCACATAAATTACACTATAATTATTTTTTAAACTTTACATTCGCGGATGAATTATAAGTACAGTAAAATATTTTGAACCAACTAACTAGTTACTATATATTTATTTACATATACATAAGTTGATACATTATCGTGTAATTGTGTTCATGCCAATAAATCGAGAAATACGTAATCAAATTAAATGCAACGTTGTATAATTAACTAAATTTTATATATGAATACGAATATTGCATCTTCTGACATGAAAAACGAAACATAAAGACTACTTAGTCAAAATAATTCCAATTTTAGTCATCGCCGAGAATTCGAAAACGGCAATAAAATTATACAATATGAACGTGGTAAATCTAGAAAAATATCTATTCGATAGTAAGCGTTTGATAGTAGTTTCGGAAGATATTATCAGTAATTTGTAAAGTACGAAAATAATTATCAATATCGATTGAGCTCTTTTTTAATGTTAATTATTATCGGTGTGTTCAACAACTTTGCTCGCATATCCATATGTTACACGCATAGTAAAAAAACAGAAGAATTTCTAGGTAATGTATAATAATATATGTAAGATGTCTAGGAAAAAGAGTACCTATAGGTTAGGGTGTCCCTTATTTGGTGAAGAAATTTGAAATGCATACTTAAATATGAAATTTCATCTTTCTAGCATGATCGCAACCCGTGCCGACCGAGCTCTGAAGTTTATAAAAAATTGTGTTTTGTCCTGATGTATAATATATATATTTATAGGTCATGTATAAAGTTTATTATTAAGTAAATGAGAGTTAAAATAAAATAAGAATACACAATAACGGTGGTCTTTATTAAAAACAATAAGATAAATCAAATAATAACAGTCAGGGTTACTTTTGAAAGTTCGACATTTAAATTAAAAGCGTATGGATATAGAACGGTAAGCACCGATGCTTTGCTAGTACTGCTGGGGTATTTCCTATTGACTTAGAACTGCAGCGTAGGGCATCTTAACTATTTTACAAATAAATAAAAATATTACACACCATTTTGTTAAGCCCCGCGAACTGAACTCATAAAAAGGACAAATTATTTGATGGAAACAAACATTTAAGATATGTATTTATATCGTGGTCAGCCTATTGCAGTCCACTGCTGGACGTAGGCCTCCCCCAGAGCAGGAGGCCTCCATGTCCCGTTTTTAAGTTAATTCAATCGTCGATGGGTTCAAAATGCCTAGGATTGAGATAAACCACCCTACAGATCAGTTTTTGACCAGTCACGGTAACTTTTGAAGCAAATTACACTCTTTTAAATTTATTCCGACACCTTACTGCGATCGTTTCTCCAGTAACGATTGTGGCGTGGAACAAACATTCCATCACATCCAATGGGAACAAGAGCTGGTCTAAATGCAGGCTATTTAATGTTGGATTGAATTAAATCTGTTTCCAGACCCATTTCTCGTTATCATCTTGTCTTATGCACAATTTTCATGTCTTCAAACAATTCTGACATACATCATAATACATCACTTTGCATAATAACCTATACTTAGTACTTAAATAATATAAAAAGTTTCATTTATCATTTGTCCACTTGTAACAATTTCGTTACAGTTAGAATTTTCGTTTAATTTAATATTAAGCGTATCTTCATACGTCACGCTCTGTATTTCTATCAGTTTTAATATTTTATAGTCGCTTGTTAGTCCTACGTGATTTTCTATGCTTCATTTGCATTTTTGTGGTCACCTCTGTTAATCCTGGCTTAACAGAAGTTGCAGCAGCGTAAATGAACGGTGGGCCAATTTTCAGTGAGCCTTCTTATATTTTTCTTAGTTTTTACCAAACTTTATATACTTACTGAAATCATTAATTTTCTTCTCGCAGTTAGGAAAAGCCTTTGTGGAAATTCTCGTTAATCCCAAAATATACTGCATTCCTTAATTAAAGGATTCGCACTTTCACTAGCAGTCAACTTGACTTTGCGAATGTTACTAAATAGTACAACGAGAACTTGTCTATTTGATGATAATTTTGTTTGAACCGTATATTTGAAGACTAGGCAGTCTGACGAGGAAAATATTTTGTTTATCATTTCGTTACTCCACCGACATCTTTATCCAATAAGCAATAGAGCAATAATCATGTTAAAAACGCCGTATGAAGTGGATATTAAATTACACAGTTACAGGCCGAAGCGCAGTACTAGCGCAATTTGTATGGGGAAGTTTCAATCGCCAGTCGGCACGATTATCGTTATCAAAACTAGTTAATATTTTTTTCTAAACAATATTAGGTAAATACGAAACTTTTAAGAAGTATGCGTGTAAATATTTTTACATTTAATTTTAAGGGACACCCTACTATAGGTATTATGAAAAAAAATATTGTAAAACTAAAATAAATTCATCACATTAACCATCAAGAAATCAAATAGTAGACCAAATTACCTACATGATTTTTGGCAGCCTGAAAGATGTGCACGAGTAACACCTACTATATTTCTGTTTAAAATAATGCCTACGTATTTGATTCATCGACGGTTTCATCTACAATTTGACTCAATTACTTGGACAGTACCTAGTTTATATCTCAGTGTTCTTCAAATATTGAAAATGACTAAATAAAACTGAGCAGGTAATAAATTATTCGAAAAACACTACAGAGATATCGTTCGGTTTATTATAGTTTATTATAACCTAGAAAGATTTAATTATTACTTTAAAATAATATGTTGATTATGTAATATTATTTACAGCATCTCTAATATATACAAATTGATCGGCACACTGTCAATAAATTTATCCTGAATCCTACACTCAAAACATAAGTCGGAAGATAAACGTTTTTACTTCTATTATGTATGTGGATGACATTATTATTAAACTTTTGTGATGTTAATGATTTCTATTACACAATTAAAAAGGCAGACCTTTAGTAAAATACACGTCTAACTACATACATTCATTATTGTTACTTGAATCGTAAAACGTCCCTTTAGAATAGCTGTTATGCTAATATACAACCTTATATTTTAAATAGGCATTACAGCGACAGTTACGATGTACAAAATATGACAATAAAATTAAATGATTGAGCTTACACTTACAATAAGTTGGTGGCAGTTCTGTGTTGATATTTGGTACATCAGAATGCTATAATGATTCAGCGCAGTTGATTCTATTAGAATCATACATACATACATATAATCACGCATTTATCACTTACGGGGTAGGCAGAGTACCAAGGGCCGATAGAACCACATGGTGCCACTTCTGACCAATTTTGAGGGTATACTCGTAGTTGAGATGTACAAGTTCGGTTAGTAGTGACAGGTGGTCAGCCCATCACCTACAAAGTACCAAGACCCTCTTGTCCCTCTACTGACTTGTACAGTATGCCCGGGAAGAGAAGCAGTTGTAGTATTATATGTTTTTTTTTTCACTCCCAGAGCAGCATTCCATTATAATGTACATGAGTGTACATAGGTCACATCTCGTATTCAACTTTACTTTAGGTCTTATCTTGTCCGCATAGAACAGCTATTTTAAAGGGACCTATTACGTGAAATCTGTACACGTCTAAACTTTTTGTTTCGAATCGAAATGTTCGAAACTCCCGTAAAGAGCTCTTATTCAATATTTAACTGTTGATCCAATGATGCACACTGTAAAATCGTGACACGTGACTTTTTATATACAGGGCGTTGTTTTAGTCTACAATTCCCGACTCCGATGTCAGACATAGCAAACACGACATAATATAAGCGAAATACAAGTTTCATTTCGTTTTTCAATTGTCATGAAACTAAATAACATGCTCAATAATCGCTGTTGCAACCAATGGTAATCGTCAAGAACAGCGAGAAAATGGATAAAAAGATGGAGGATGTCTGATCTCCCCCATTACGGATAAACTTACAAATTAACACCAAAAGCGGTGCCATTGGAGCCTTTCATTCATAATCACGTCGGTGTCAATCATTTATTTATATGAGTTACAAAGATTATATATAAGATATATTTCTTCATATCAATCTTCGTAACGCGCTCAGTGTTTAAAGCCTCCATCCTCACATCAAATAGATCCTGGCTGCTGAACCGACTATGCCCCAAAAATGACGTCATAATTTTTTGTCTACATAAAAAAAGACGAAAACGTAATCCATAGACACAGCGCTTACAATGCTTACCTACATCTTCATTTATTCCACAGTTGCCTCCACGGACAGATACGGTACAAAACACAGATGCACAAACCCGTAGAGGCGGCATGCGAGCGGTCCAGTCTAGTAGACCGTATCGTCGACGTAGAGCAGCAACGTGGGCCGTCCTCAGGAGGGAGGCGCGGGGGCGGCGCGGGGCGCGGGGGCGGGCGCGGAGGCCGGGGCGGCGCGGGCGGCAGGAGCGACTCGCGCGACGCGCGCAGGTTGGGGAGCGACCGCGCCGCGCGCTCGCGCCTCGCCTCGAGCGCTAGCAGCGAGCGAATGTCCGCCTCCAACGGGTCCACGCTAATGTGGAAGACGCCGGGGCCGCTTGTTGTCACGTTGCCGGCGCTCTGTAAATAGGAATAATAATTAATGTTTATACCTACCTATATAATTTAATGTGTTAAGGGCCTGTGAAATAACTACGAGGTGTTCTTGGGCAGCGGGGGGAGGGCGGGGCACTGACCTGCGGCGCGGGCGGCGGCTCGGGCGCGAGGCGGGTGTCGGAGCAGCGCCGGCGCGGGGGCGGGGAGTGCGGGCGGGGGGCTCCGCGAGGGCGGACAGACGTCGGTGCGGGTTGCCGCGGTAACTCTCGAAACCACCGCTCTCGTCCTGCGAACATAGAAAATACAAGCGAACTGTACCGAAGCCACCTATCGGATACAAGAGAGAACCACAACCGAATGCAAGATCCTAGAACGCGATATCGAAGTTTCTAATAATGATTGGAATATATACATGGGCCAAACAACAACTCGTGGCCCGGTGGGGCCGGAAGCGCTTTCCTTTTCACCAACCCCCACCCATTAACATCAAAAGCTAAACATGTATGAGTCACTTCCTGTTATCATGTTGTAATGTTACAATAGATCTTAACCTAGACCTAACTACAAATGTTTCTATGTATGTGTAATTCTCAAATAAAAACCTATTCTATTCTAAGCATTACACTCGCCCAAAATCTTAATAGATAATTCCGCGATTGTACCTCCTCATGATAGGCCGCGGGCGGCGGGATGGGCTCGATATTAGCCACAATCTGCGCCCGCGCGCTGCGCTCGCGTCGCTTGCAGCGCGGCCGCGGGGAGCACGCGCCCAGGGGGAGCTTCTCCGGAGCGTTCTGGATCAACAGGATCCTGGAATCACAAGGAAACGTACTGTTTACAAATCAACAATTAGGCAGGCCACATAAGACAAGTCCACATAAAACTTTAAAATATCCTTTGCGGCCGATGTTACCAATGGTCAGATAGCCTTGCTGATATTCTGATACATTACACTGATAGTGTGTTAGAAACAGTGAAAAACTTATTCTAATTAAGGCCAAATCGCCGCGAAATAGCTATTAAACTATGAAATTATTGCTTAAAGATAAGAGGTTTTACATAAACTACTTGATAATAGGTACAACATTAATATAGATTAACCTACATAGGTGTCAAAACCACAAAATGAAAATGTAACACAGTTTTATTACTCAATCACCAATCACTGACTCATAGGTAGATCGTGTATAGTGTAATGACGATGAAACCAAAGGGACATTTACGGTTTTTTATTTGTTTTTATATCGAAAGATCATAAAATAAAAGAAACATTTGCGAAAGAAAAACTTCGCTAGCGTGAATACTTTCCGGGATATAACGATTTCAAAATCATAATTTTAGACTTGCCAAAAAACGCTCCATACAAACGGCTACACAATTATGACGTCACTCTTTCGTAACTTGTATGCGCGTAAAACAACTTTGGTTCTGCAGCAATTTTAAATATTGCATTTATAAATATGGTCGCAAAGCAAAAGTTGCTGTAAATGATGCAGGTGGATATGAGATGTTGTAATTTTCAATTAATTTTACATTTGAAAAATGGACTTGCCCACTTAACTTTGAAGGCTTATTACTACATCATTTGGACACATAATCAAATTAATTTTACAGATAGGTATGATTTTGTTGATTTATTCTGATAAGCAAAAAATGTCATTAAAATTCAACCATAGTAAACATCCCTATTAGGGATTTTCTAACAACTGAAAAGTCGGCGCAATATGGTTTTTTCGAAACTTATATTTCCTAAGATAGCGTTTGTTTTAAGACCAGTTCCCTGCCTGTGCCTATCACCGCAATACATATGTACATACATAATAATTACGCCTCTTTCCCGGAGGGGTAGGCAGAGATCACGGATCTCCATTTGCTACGATCCTGACACACCTCTCTCGCTTCATCTACTTTCATGATATTCTTCAATTTGATCGGTGAAAGTCCGGCGAGGTCTTCCCCTTCCAAGTCTTCCATCCACTCTTCCGTTGTACACTTTCTTTGTCAGTCTACTTTCACTCATCCTCTCCACATACATATGTACTTTTAAAAAAAAGTGTGGTTAAATACCTGTTATGAGCCCTCCACCGGTTGCACAAGTGTAAGTACTGGCGACACTGAATGTACATGAACACGGCGCCGCCAGTGAAGCCCACGGCGACCACTACCAGTTTTGTCCAGAACGGCCATGCTGTAAACAACGAGATAAATAACATTACAATGGCTTGCATGACTTAAGGTCTCCTAGATGAGTCAGAGGGCTTCTACAGTGCGCTATGTAAGCTATTCGCCTCTGACATGATCGTCCGCCTCTGAGATGATCGTCCGCCGCTAGTCTGCTTAGGGCCGCCACGCTTACGCTTTCCTTGAGAATTCCAGTCTTAAGGGTTTGCCTTGGTATATGGTTAGGGTCCCTTCGGAGCGTGTAGGCGTTTCACTTGCGGCGTTTTATTTGCTGTTCGATTAGAGACTCACCGCTACTTAGCAACAAGTAAACACTAGTTTATAGATACGTGTACCGTCTAGTCTCTTTGGATTCCCTACTCCTTTTAAAACTGATGATCTAACCCATGTCAAATGGTTACCAAATAAGCCGTAATAAGTGACGTGAGTTTTATTTAGCCTCGTATTTTTATATTTTTCATAGGGGTTGTTATCAAATCTCCTTGTGTGTCCACCAATGTATGTCAACCTTGTCACTTAAATATTAATTTTACATAATAGGTATATACACCGCTGCAGGACAGTGACCAATCTGCATACCATAACAGTTCGAGTAGTAAGTAGCCTTGTATTTTGCATTGTTGGCAAACCCTATTTACCTATACATGATACCATTTTCTTGAACATTCAAGAGCCATTATAGGTATACTTAAACCTTGACCGATGTGTCAAAAAGTTGCAGTTTAGACCATGCCAGTCATTTGTTGCTTTAATAAAATTGCATGCAACAGACAAGAAAATGGTTTTACATGAGTAAATGAGGCCTAAAGGAGAATGTGTATTCGTACCGCCCAGTTGCAATGTTACAGGTTAAGAAATCCTTTATTACAAGGAAACGTCCACGTTATTCACGTCATGATCTTATCTAACCGTATAGCTGTTCAATGCCATAGAGTAGATCATTAAAACTATAAATAGCCGAGCTTTAATAAAAATACATACTCTAGTTTATAACTACAAACTGGCAGAGTTACGGTTAGTTAGCTACGTTCTTATGTAATATTTTATTGTATTTATATAAGAAACACAAGAAAAAACAGTTTAATTGGTATTTCACTAACTAGCTAATCTCCAACTAACAAAAAATTATAAACATACATACAGATTTACACGAATGTTTCATAGCTATCGAATATTTTAATATTAAAGGGTAATAACAATGTGTTGTTATTTACAACAATATTGTTTCTTACATAGGTTCATTAACCTAAAACAATAGGTAAGTTGCGCTTCGGCTTATAAATTATATTACCGTTTACTTATATGCAAATGCAACCTTCAATCTTTGTACCTAAGATCAAGAATCAAAATGCTTTCACTCTACAAACATAACGACAAAAAAGCAGAACATTAAAATACCTATAGTAATTAGTCTAAGAGCATGTCTTACTTAACTATAGAGGCGTTACGTCAAAAAGCTGATAAGATAATAAATAACTTGAACCATTATCAAGCCTTTCGAAGTAGTAAGCCCGCACGGAAAATCAGGGGTGTCGTATTTTTACCCGACTGCGCCAAAAGGGTATGTTCTTCGAGTGTATGTATTTCCTTGCCACGCTCTAGAGCCTAAGCAGCTTATGGCAAATGAACTTAAGAAGCATCATCAGATTCGTCTTATACAGCCTATTTTTTACACAGACGGGGTTTCTTTTCTTTATTTAGTGTATATCCAAAGGAATACTGTCTTCCAATATGTCACAAACAGCCTCAGATTATAGGCAGCTGATGCAAGTAAACCTCAGCTTCAAAAGGCCAGTGATTATAATTTTTACACCTTTAACACAAGCTAGCAACTTCATTCATAACCATCAGATCATTAACATCCGTCTCCGCCATAGTAAACGGGGCTGTAGGATCTCCTTTATGACCCTCTAAAGCTTGATATGCCCTATCAGGACAATGCCGTGTAAACCTAGTCTTATTTACATACGATGCGAAGGTAAGTACGAGATACGATAAGTTTTCATTGCGAGATATTAATTTGTTTTGGGTGTTTTGCTACTAATGAGTTCGACGGCGTACGTTATTGTTTTAGTGATAAGTTAACAAAGAAAAGACAATACACACAATAAGCAACTTAGTAGAAAAAGATAATAAAATGTAAGTATCTAATTAAATATTCACATAATACACATACACGTAACCATGGTAATAGGATCCTTACATGATAGACTGTAATATCGTACACTTCACTGCACGCATATTAAATTAAATGAAGTGACGTAAACAAACAGTATTGAGTGTATAACGTATAATAATAATGTAATATGCCGTTTGTTACATAAACAAACATTTTGTTTGTGACGATACATTTTCTTACCCTATTTAAATAAGTACCTATGCTTATCGCATATAACTATTCTTACCTACTTACTAATTTACATTATGCGCGTTTCATGATTTGTTACGGTTTTGTGTGCGAAAGAATATAACAGCATACTTCCACCGATTTTTAAGATGGTTGAGTCTAGAGAAGAACAGTCGAGAAAAGAGAAGAGGGGACGAATAAAGAACAAAATCAAGTCGAACATCGAGATTAATTCTAGAAAAACGTACCTACCGAAAGGATAGCAGTCATACTCCTAAAGGTTCAGTTTTCCTTATTATTGTACACGTTTTTTTATTTCTAGTAGAATAAATAATACGCTGGCTGAGTTCAAGGGAGTAGTTATAGTACTTGGTATAGTGATGTAATAGTAACAAAAATAATATTAGTATCGTTCAATGATCATTAATGGAAATCTTACTTAGAATATTACATACCTAGCTAATAAATAATGATGTAAGTATTCCTTTTTAACGATCTTTTTGAGACTCCTGAGATTTTTCCAACTATTTAAGTATATGGATTGTTTTATAAATATGTATGTAGATACTTTTGGATGTTGAGATATACAGTGTGTAACAGAAAGGATATGTTAAGCTAAACGCTATGTAAATAGCCCACTAATATAGAACCCATTTCCAAAATTTGAGACTCGAAATCACATGTTTATTTTTCAAGATTGTATGAACATTCCTTAGTTTAGGAATTCTCCATACTATCTGGAAAAATAAATATGTGATTTCGAGTCTGAAATTTTGTAGGTAGGTTCCTTTAAGTGGGCTGTTCATAGTTTTACATACCCCTTTTGTTACACCTGTGTAGTACCTACAGCTGCGTGCGGTATGGTCCATCCAATATTCGTGACATTATAATCGTCATTATAATGTGATGTGTGATGAATTGCATTGTTTGCACTTCTTACAATGTGTATGCGCCGCATTACCTTGACTTTGTCTCACGTGCTAAACATTCAGCATACGTGCATAACATCATAAGAAAGAAATCAACAGATACCTACAGACAGATATTTATAGAAAGTTAAAAGTTGCAGGAATTGATAATTTCTTGAACATGTTTGAAATAATAAAACATTTGGAGACATGTATGCTTGCAATAAGAAGTTATATAGGTATAATACCATGTACCTAGTAGTACCTGCAATGACTAAAATTTCGTTTACCTATTAATAAAATTACTTGTAGCTTTTTAGTTTTAGAAGTTTACGGTTGTTTTGTTACTATGCTGCTTGCAGCTACATATAGCCCTGACAACATCCTCGTACGCGTCATCAATTCGTATGAAAAGTGTACATAGCCTCTAAGTAGCCTATTACCTGACTGTGAATTTAAAAGTTCGAGTCTCCAGAGGCATTTCCTTTAATATTTGGTTCACGTCTCAGGTGTAGCTACATAACACGTTTACATACTCGTAATAGGTATAAACACAAAGTCACACTTATGTTTTAATGGGAATAAGTTTAAGGTTACTACGGTTTTTTCCCGCAAGCGGTTACCCGCGTAACCGCTCGAGACGCACACACTAGGGTTAAGAGCCAGCAGTCAAATAAAAGTCCCACGGTTGCTCCGCCCACATACCCCGCCACCCGCAATGCAAGGATACGCGTTAAGATCTGCGTAGTGTTAAAATTCGAAATTCGCGCGCTTTCGAGCAGGCGGGTCAACGCTAGGTCAAACGCAGAGAACATAAAAACCCATAGAGTCGTTATTATAATTGATTTCAATGTTATGTTTATTTTATTTTTGTTTGCAAAATACAATTAAATTAAAATAATTAATTTATTAATAAGTAATATAGGTATGTTAAAAAATCATTCATACAATAGAACACATTACCTGCATCATAGTTATATCTACACTAATATTATAAAGAGGAAAACTTTGTTTGTTTGGTTGTAATGAATAGGCTCAAAAACTTCTGGACCGATTTAAAAAATTCTTTCACCGTTAGAATCCTTATTGGACCTGGATGAACATAGGCTACAAGAATTTCCCGATATTCCCACGGGAAGGCGACCAACGGGAATTCTATATTTTTTACGAAAACCGCTATACATATGAAGCTGAAATCGGGCATATATGTTCATTGGGGACAGCGAGGGAGGACTAAAAACGGATTTCCCGAAATTCCCACGGGAAGGGGACAAACGAGAATTCATAATTTTTACGAAAACCGCTATACATATGAAGCTGAAATTGGGCATATAAGTTTATTAGGGACTGCGAGGAAGCACTAAGAACGGATTTCCCGAAATTCCCACGGGAAGGGGACCAACGGGAATTAATTATTTTTTACGAAAACGGTTACACATATGAATCTGAAATTGGACATATATGTTCATTAGGGACTCCAAGGAAGCACTAGGAACGCATTTCCCGAAATTCCCACGGGAAGGGGACAAACGGGAATTCATTTTTTTACGACAACCGCGATACATATGAATTTGAAACCAGACCTGTACGTTCATTAGGGACTGCGAGGGAGCACTAAGAACGGATTTCCCGAAATTCCCATGGGAAGGGAACCAAATTTTTACGAAAACCGCTGTACCTACATATGAAGTTGTAGCTAATGTACTGATATGTACCGAAGCGAAGCGAGGGCGGGCCACTATTTATGTATAAAATTCATCCAATGCAACAAGTATTAGGAAGTTTTGAATAAAACGGATTAATGGTAGATATCAAAGATTTATTTTATATATCACAAAAAATAGTATCCGATACATATCTGAAATGGGACCAATTTACTCATGTAGATCGCTTTTAAAAAGGCTTTTAGGTGAGTCAATATGTTAAAATGTTACAAGTAGTAACTTAACAAATTTTAATATTAAGATGATTATGTAAAAAATGCCGTTTCATTTAGGTAAATTGCTGTATGTTAAATATAAATAGTAGGTGTTTTTTAAAAATAAAGGGTTAACAGGTATGTATAATGTGCATTCGCAATATTAGCTGTGCATAAATAAAAAAAACTTTATTTAAAGATAAATAGCGGTATGCGTATGCCACAAATATAAATTGCAGTTTGATTAGCAATATTCTTATTTGAGGATTTTGCTGTGCAGTCAGTAATTTTTATATGAATTCCAATTATTTGTGACTAAAAAAAAAATCATTTTATTTGATGTGCGTTTAAATACTATACAATTAAATTAAATGATTTTTCTTACTAATCCTCTACACTCCCCAAGAAATATATATGTACTATTTACCTTATACAGTAAAATACCTTCTGTTCTATGCTCCACCTCATCTGTTACCATCAAACTGTCAATCGGAGAGCTAAAATATGAAATGAGTTTAAAAATATCAAAAAGTTTTAGTAGCCAAAAGTGAAAACAAGTGAGCAAAAACACAAAATTATAGCAGGTAGGTAGGTTCTCACTCACTTTTCTTCAAACATTACAGGTGGTATTATTTCGGTATAAACTTTGACGGGCGACTCCAGGACTTTTTGTTCGGCACAATTGGTTTGAATTCTATAAACAAAATATTGTAGATAAGGAACTGCTGCCGAAGATGCTACGTAGTAAGTAAAGATGGGTCGGATTAGGTAAAAATCGTTTATGCAATATGGCCGTTCCATTACTGTGATCCATTACGTATTAGATAAATACGTAGAATCTTTATTCGGTGAATATTTAGTATCGGTTTTCGGTGAATGATCCATTATCTAATAAATACCTACGTAAAAAGAATAGTTGTGGAAATAGAAAATATCCTGATAATAGCGAAATGCATTTTTTATATTAGGTTAAATTTTTAATATTTAGTTAAATTGTTTTTAGTTTGTGTCAAATATTTTGTTTAAATAAAGGATTTTTATTTTGTAAAAAAAGGAAAAAAAAAGTCTTGTCTGTACCCGGATACGAACCAGGAATATCTGGTTTTCGACTCCGCCGATGTAACCGCTGGGCTATTATAAACTTGTTAGAAATTGTGAAAATTACCTTCATATTCTAATGATATTGTAGTATTTTTGCTAAATAATAAAATTGAAACTTATAGTCTATGCCTTACGGTTGATTTCTCATAATAAGATGATATTTTATGCGATACCTAATACCTAATGTCGTCTTGTATCTGAATGCTGGGCCGTAAAGAAGAAATCAATTCCATGTAAGCAAGATGAGAATGTTGAGATGGATGTGTGGAGTTACAAGAATGGATAAAATAAGAAATGTGTATATAAGAGGAAGTTTGAAAGTTGCGCCGATCACAGACAAGTTACGAAGTAACCGTCTGTCTTGGTACGGGCATGTAAAGCTATATTATGAGTCTATGATGTAAAGCGACGGGATGAAAGGCATATTTTACAGAGAGCTTTGTGCATGAGTGTGGATGGATATAAAGAAAAGAAAGTAGACCAAAGAAATGTTGGATGGACTGTGTGAGGGAGGATATGCGTGTACTGGGAGTGAGCCATGAGATGACGGATAATAGGGATGAATGGAAGAAAAGTACATATTGTGCCGACCCCAAATAAATGGGAACAGGGCAGGAAGATGATGATGACCTAATCGTTGTATTAGGTACCGACTAGTATTGAAAAATACCTAATCCACATACCTATTCCAATATTTATGCCTCACCTGTAGTAGTAAGTAAGTTCCTTAGGTGGGTGAAAGATATTGTACCTACATATACTCGTAAATGTATATAAAATTTGTGTATGTGCTTCATGTGTAAAGCAGTGCGCTTATAGAATACTTCTCATGCTGTGTGTGTGATTTCGGAACTAATTTCTTTTGTAGACTTTTACATAGATAAACAAAGCAACTAGCGCCATCGTTCAAAGGAATTCTACCAATTTATAAAGGTGAAAGTTTGTATGTGTGTGAGTGTGTATGTTTGTTACTTCATCACGCAAAATCCTGAAATGTATGGAACAGCTGATTTTTTTCACTATATCGGAGTTGGCCCCATAGTGAAAGTTGTTTCTTTTTACTTTCCTAGTTTCGTGTCAAAGGCAAATCACTAATTTCGGAAAGACCTTATATTAGCTTAGGTACGTCACATTATACTTTTTATCCCGGGTAAATATTTTATCCCGTAATTTCGACATTTTGTTTTTTCTCCTGTCCATTATAAAATGCATTCTCAGCACTAAACTTTACATACTTACTAATTATGATTATAGCTACTTACACCTTTGATTCTCTCCAACGTTGAGCCATCTTCCTTTTGGAAACATATTTTTTAGTTTTATTTCCCATTAGTCCGAACTCAATCGAGTAATACCTACACCGCAAGATAATAAAAAATGCCACTGCCGTGGGCGAAAGCGACATAGACCCTATGTCGTCGGCGCACAGCGCGGTACTGAGCGTCAGCGGGCACGAAGTTACTATTTAACGCTTTTCTGTAAGCATTAGAGTAGAATATCGCTTGCACGCTAAACAACTGATTGAGCTCAGAAGTAAAGAGCGTAAGTCTCAAAAAGATTTTTATTAATTGTGTGTTCAATTATGATTGTTTTTTAATTTTGGCTTTACAAAAGTTTACTATCATTATTATCTTGACATCCGAATTTATTTTAAACGCCTACCTCATGTAATAGCCGAAATAAAAGTAAAAATGACTAAAAAACATGTCGATTTCAAAAAACAAAATTATCGAGCGAAAATCATTAAATCATGTTTTTGGCTTTACATGACATAGTTAAGGGTACTAAGAATATAGTGTAATAGTCTCACATTAAACAAACATGCACCCGTTTTAGCATATTTCATCAAAAAGATGCTAAATAAGGTCTGCCTCCTCTTAAAAACTGCGAATATAAGTTCTAAGGACCAAAAATTTCCGCGCGGTTTTTACCCGCTAGCCATGTAACAAAACATGGTTTTAAAATCAGTCGCGTAGTGCGGCCTAAGTCGGGGTAAAGACTACTGATTTTTATTACGTTGATAATAATGATTTCACTAATAAAGTTAAACAAAAAAAGAAAATGTACAAAGGTGTGCTTATGTATAAATATGCTTTCTTATAAAATATTGTATCTTGTGTGTGTTTTTTTTATGTGTACAATAAAGAATATAGAAAGGTGTGCTTAAGTAATAGGGGTTTCTTCCAGCAAACTCGTCGCCTCAACCATGCTCTTTCTTTACTCCTGACCTTATATCTAGCCACGCGCGCGGCAGAGTGTCAAGCCAAATAAAAGCAAACTGGCATAAGTTCCAACATCACCTATTTTATCCACATAATTTGCATAGGCCAACCCAATTTACTTAACACATTTTTTATTTTTATTTATTTTGGAAAACAAACAGTGTACACACTAAAATAGTAGCTTGTAAAATTATTGAAACCATTAATATGTTTCCACATATACATATAAATCTAGGAAATTAAAATTAGAAGGAGAGGAAGGGGAACGCAAAGGAAAAGGTGTATTAATATTTTTAGAAGATCAACATATAAAGTGGGAAAAAAGGAATTTAAAAGAGAAAATCATAAAAAAACTAAACAGATGGGGCACCATTGAACCAGGTCTTGGACATATCGTTCTTAAATTGTGCATTACAGCAAAACAAATCAAGATTTGGAATGTCGGCCACTTTGTTAATGCTCTCCGTCGCTCGGGTGAGGAACGTGTTATGCCTGTAGTTCGTGAGGCTAGCATCGGCGGTCAGATTTGGGACCCTAATGTTAATCTTAGACAGAAGGAGAGAAGAATCGATGTCACATCAGCAATGTTTCTTCTCTCCAGCAAAGGAAGTAAATGGTGTCTGCAACACCTGACCTTGTACGTGGGGTCGTGACATCTACATTTGTATTGCAAGTACCTCAAGAATCTCCGTTGAATTGACTCAAGTCTATCTATGTAGATGCCATATATCGAATTCCATACCTGACTCAAGGATACTACGTACAAAAGAACAGTAGAGAACCTTTATTACCTTTACGCTCGAGAACTGAGAGCAAGATCTAAAAACAAAACCCAACATCTTATTAGCCTTTTTAATTATACATATATTCAATATGGCAATCATATAACAACTTACTAAACATCCATGCTTCCCACACCCAGTATTTTGGCTTGAACACAGTTTGTTGATATGTTCATAGGTACATAACCTCACGCCTATAGTAGATGCCCCATAGTGGTAAGAAGACTTCATATATCCATTTGGCATGCACACGTTAAGTGATGGTATGCACTAGTAGGTAGTAGGTGGATATTCAATAAATAAGTGTTTCTTACCAATAAGTCCCCTGTTAACTTCCTCGACGGCTCTCTCGATAAGCACAAACAGCGACCACATGACGCACAGCGCCGCCACACAGTGAAACAGTACGGCACAGCATAGACGCCGCCTTTCCACACCGGACATTTCCAAAAGTCGCCACTGGAATTTTCCACAAACTATAAAGGCAGCTTACTCACAATAGCTGGCTAACTAACCAATAAATTGTGTCTATTCACAAGAAACAGCACTACATCCGCATACATAATGCACATTGATTTAGTTTTAGTTAGTATAATTTCATTTTACTAAGCATGTTATCTTTATCTATATTGAAATTATTTATTGTATTAATTTAGTAATATTGTGCTATGAGTGACATATATATCAGTATATTTGCTCAAATAATGTTTTTAATAATGTGTGATATTTATGTTGTTGGCAAGCCTTATTCAAATAAATAAATTTGTTAATTAATAAATGACTGTGTTCCTGAAATAGAGTAGCCAAAACTGCTAGGTCATAAAGGAAATCCCACAGGTGACAAGTTGCTAGCTTATGAGAGAATGCCCAAGTTTCTTAGTTGACTGTTACAACATGTACGGAAGGATATGCCTCTTATATTTTTTTTACCATTCCCTGTCTCAGCCATCTATATCTATACATATAATAAAATTGTAACGGATCGATGTTTGTGCACATTAATCTCAGAAACGGCTGAACAAACTTCGATGGAGTTTTCAGGAATGAAAATTAAAATTGTTTGAAAATGAAGATGATAATATTGACATTTTATTTTTTCTGCAGTCCACGCGGACTGAGACGCGGGTGTCCACTATTTACAATAAGAATAAAGAGAAACAGACATGACTAAGTTAATGCTTTAAAGTATTATGATTGATAAGAATCAACTGTTATTTTTTTAAATGTGAAAATAACATATGTGTCTCTTTACACAAGTCTGTATACCTTTTTAGTTTTACAAAATGACTACAGGAGTTAAAAGGAGTTAACCTTTAGAAGAACATACATACTGAAATACCATTTATATTCCAAATCTGTGAATATTTATTATCATACTGTGACCACCTGTCACTACTAACCGAACTTGTACATCTCAACTATACCCTCAAAATTGGTCAGAAGTGGCAACATGTGGTTCTGTCGGCCCTTGGTGCTCTGCCTATACCGTAAGGGATAAAGGCGTGATTATATGTATGTATGTATACTGTGAACAAATCTATTCTATGATGACTTATTATTATTATAAGATCACTTACCTCATTGAATGGTTTAATTTTAGTGTGCATAATAAAGTTGAATTTACACAGTTCACAGGATCTTGTCTCTGAAGCTGTGAGCCACTGTTGAAGACAGCTTTGATGAACATATTTTAAGCTTCCTAAAACAAAATTTCACATTAATTTAATTAGAAAATTTGTAAACAGCATTGGAGCTTATTACATTATTTTTAGATATTTTTATGAAATTTATAAAATACATGAAATTTAATGAGCCCAATGTCAAGAAATTCTTCAACTATTGTATTACATAGTGTTATAAATAAATAAATAAAATAGCCTTTATTAATACAAAGATCAGAGTTTTTTTTAATTTTACAGTTAATTTTTTAAATATTACACTTAAATTATTACATTAAAAAAAATGTCTACATTAGTGAAGATTTCTCAAAAGACATCCTAAACAAAAGGAAAGAGCTGAAAAATACAGCAACAGAAAGAAATTACATAGTGTTACTTAACAAATAAATTTTACCCTGAAAATAAAATACTGTTATCCCATTATTCACACAATATATATTTTTACAAACTTGTATAGCCAAGGATTTGCTGTTTGTTTGTTTAAGTGCCCAACATCAAAACTTCTCAGGAAATAGCTCAGTGACAATATTAAAAATAATATGAATGAACCGAGATAACTTTTGAAACCAATACAAGGAGGAAGGAATGTGATCAGCTATTTGTATGTATATTCAGAGATAAATTCTGGTTGAAAGAGAAGCAAAATCTGTGTAGTGTGTGTACACAGTAATGGTAATGGAAGAAACTATGATTAAATTAACAGAAGAGATAACATTACTCATGAACCTCAATAAATATCTACCAAAACCATAGTACTCAGGTTTACCTGAACAGTAGCAAGGTGTAAGGAGAGGATTGTGAACTTCGCTCTCACAGTGGCAAATGCGACATATGTCCCCGCTAGAGTTGCTGCAGGATGTGTGACTACTGCCAGAGCCTGCCCTCCCAGCATCCCTGCCACAACCTCCACCCCATTCCCAGCTTTCGATATCCGAAGAATTTTTTACATTTATTTGCTGAACAGGCATTGTCAACACCTGTGAAGCTCGACGGAGCACACGTATTAAAAATCATTTACCATTAGCACAAGAAAATTGTTTGGTTTACGTTCGACATCGATAAAGCAAACATTGTGAATATACAAATTAGGGGTAATATTGATACACTAGATATTAACTTATTTGTATAAATAAAAGTGGGATCTTTTTACAGTACTTGAACAATGAATTTATCTAGTTTAAAGAGATATTGTGATATTTTTCGTATTTTATTTACCCTAGGCAAGAAAATACTACTTAATGACAATGACAGAGGAGAAAAAAATCACTTGGTTTATTTTACAATCATTACAGAGAAAGAAATCACTACGTTTTGTCCATGCTTGGGACCACAGACATTGGACCACATTTACGGACCATAATGCCAGGTTTACACGGTAAAGCATCCTCCCCACCTTGAAACGCACTATCATAGATTTATTATTACTAGCGTTAGATCGGCAAAGCGAGAGACAATAACATAAGATACTCGTGTGTTACAGCGAGATGGACAGTCGAGACCATTCTCATACACGCTAGCGGCCTGTATCGGCCTGACGTCAGTTGTGAACGAAACAAATACCACATATTTCTATTAAATGACGCGTTTAAAAGTGTAAATTTCGTGTTCTGTTAGTGCCTGGTCATCTAGGAAAGTAAATCAACAGAATTATTCATTTCACATGCAAGTACGGTCAAATTATTTATTTCTCTAAATACAATATGTTCAGAACTCTGACAAAAATATTGTGCACAAATGGATAGGTCATTATATTGCTTTTTATCACGTAAATGTCTGAAATTCTTAAGAATTGAATTTAGCCTTAGATTAAATTTAGCGAAATAATAAATACGTGAATTTGTCGTATTTCTAACCTCAATCTTATAGTATAGTGCTTGACGTAATGTATCGATAAGTGTCAACCACATATCGATATGTAACTTGACTGGCAAAGGTATGATATAGGTACATATTTTAGGTTTATTATTAGTATTACTAAAAATTTTAACAGTTAGGTTTTAGTTTTCTGTGGTCAAAATGGTCATAAATATAGTTTTTGATTTTTTTTTTCAGATTTTCTCAAGATAATGATGTAATGACTAAAATGGCTTAGAATGTTAAATAGAGGAGATTGGGTGCCCCAAAAATACCCAGCTCAACAGTTTGCAGCAAACATTTCAAAATTTTTTTTCTTATAGATGCTTTCAAATAGTAAAACTGCGCTCTGGCTCAATACCTACACTATTATATTGATAAATAAATTGTTATAAAAATAAGTAAATATTCCTGCCTGTAAGTTACTTCCTCTTATGTATTAATATTGTTTATACAGCTATACATGAGCAGCAGCAGCTAGCTATTATTCATATACATAAGTAGGTACCTAACAAATTAGTTCTGTTTGGTGGCAAATAATGGTAAGTATTATAGCAATTTTTATTTTGTAAATATATACATTTTCAATAAATTATGGGTTTTTTTTTAAACTATCGACACTACACAAGATGCACAACATTTTTTATCGATCATTTCAGTTTGATCCATACACAACACTATTTGTCTTGCACACATACACGATAGACGCACACTAGTGTATTTCTTTTTTTATCTCGCCCTTCGAACTCTATTACCGATCTAACGCTAATATAATAAAATCTATGCGCACTATAGCGGCGGCGCAGCGGAGCCGCGTGGCGTTGGTAGGTGGCAACGCTCCAGAGAAGCGGCGGCGCGGCTTTTGCTATTGCACTAAGCTGATCGAAGCAGAGTGTGTCGAAATATTCTTCGCTGATAACTGTCGCACTGCGGCCTAGCATGCTGTACCGTAAATTATGAATGTAAGGAGTTGTGAGACAATTGGGAGCTGTGTTAATTTAACATGATATGACTTTTGTTAAATAATCACACAAAGGAATCGTAAGACAATTATTGGGAATGTGTTAATTTAACATGATATAACTTATGTGCCTTGATTTGGCCATATTGAGCCAAGGAATGGAGCGGTATGATGTATTTGAAGTTGTTAAATTATCTAAAAACATTATTGTTTGTAGACTATTGTTCCAGTAAATTAATCAAAATATGAATATTTATGTACGTAATGTTTTTACTGATAAGTTAATAAGTTTTTTATTTAATTTTTGTCATTTAGGTAATTGATGGAACAATTATATTTAAGATGGCCGAACGAAAGTAAGAATCTATTAGTAATGTTAAGAATTTCAGTAAATATTAGATATATAAGAATATTTCTGTTTTTTTTTTCTATTTTTAATAACGGTCGAAAGGTGTATTTATAGGTAAATTTTTTATTGTATAACTTATCATATAATGTACAACTAGTTTGAGTCATACTAAATTCGTGGAAATTATCCTAGATTTTATTTGGATAATATTTGGATGATGATAAATTTAATTTCTTTATAATTACTATTGTTAAATATTGTTTTTGTGATTGTAAAACGAGAGGACTCCGTTTTTTCAGAATGGCCGACTGTAAGGTTTTGACTTTTAAATTATTAAAAATATTCTACCGATCTCTCTTTGTGCAAAATACCTTTGCTTCGTTTACTAAAAAAAAAGGCAAGTGACATTTTTATGGCGGGCTTTTCTGAAAAGGATTCGGCGGGAAAAGCTGGAAGGGTGCAGGTGTAATTTTCTTGTAAAAATCAAAAATTATTTGTAAATGGTTTGCATGTGTCCGTAAAGTGATGTTTTCTGGTAGATAAGTTATATTTTGATTACTTGTGATGTGAATCTAGTGCGTGTGCATGGTTTTATATGCAGGTAAGCTGAGTAAAACTTTAGCCGGAATACTATCTCTTCATGGGCCCATGTAAGTTGTTTCTGCAATTATTTTTCATTTTGACTTACTTTACACTTTTTTTTTTTAATCTTTATTTTATAGAGGCTTTTATTTATTACAAATATGTCAGCCTCATCGTAGCCTAAACTAAATAGACTTTCCTTACAAACAAAAAAACTTAAATCCACCTACTTATCTAAGGTACATAACTCTCTATAAACTTATTTACAAATTTACACACAAACAAAGCATCGTTTGAACTGGGAGAAGATAGAATCGTTTGGAATGCCCCTATATTTACAATATTTATACCTAAATCTAAAATTAATTGCCACCTATGCTCCTCACCTCGCAAACACTCGACCAGTATGTGATGTACGTCTTCAATACATCCGCATTTATCACAATTTGGATTAGCTGTAAGGCCCATTAGGTTTCTGAACTTATTAAGGGGAATATGTCCAGAACGCAACCTGTGAGCCGTAACTATGTGCTTTCGGCTTAATTTTCCACAGGCAAACCAAGGAATACGAGGAGGGCCTGCCTGCATGGTCTTATACCAAACTCCTTTCTCCTTTGACAATTCGTCAAAATACTCCGACCACAACTCATGCATTTGAAGCTTAAAGCTAGGTAGAAATTCAAAATAATTAGGAATAATCACGTAGTCTGAACCATGACTGGTCGAGTGCTTAGCTAAAATATCAGCCATCCCATTACCCAATAGACCAATATGTGATGGAACCCACTGCAAGCGGACCTCTATGTCATTACTAAGAAAATATGTGAATAGTTTCAATATCTCATAAGCCTTAGTTACTCCTCGACTAATACTACCAGATGAGCATTTCACAATATGCTGTAAGGCACTTTTGCTATCGGACAGCACCACACATTTCAAATACCCTTTTGTCTTTATGTAATTTAGGGCCTCGTAAATTGCAATGAGTTCCAACGTCATGATGGATATATTATTATTGTTTACTCTGAAGCTACCAGAACAGTTATTAGATGGATCATAATATGCAGCACCAGAGCCTAAAGCGCACTTTGAACCGTCAGTGTACACTTTGTACCATTCATTATATTTATCATGTAGTTCTTCCAATACACAATTTTTTAATGTGTTAACTTCACAGAGCCTTTTACTAATTTTTAAACATTGAAGATTTGTAAAGATGACTTTTTCTATATTAATATTGCTAATCCAGGTACCTAAGCTATACATATCAAGTGGATATTGATCCGAAACATCTACAATTTTAGTTTTTTGGAAAACTGTTGTGAGTAACGGCTTCTTCTTATTTCGCCAAAATCTGTAGGAGCAAAGTGCACTTAACTCATTTAACATAGAAATAGTTAAATTATCTTTCCATGAATGTGCCTTAAGACATAATTTAACTGCAAGATATTGTCTTCGTAGATGGAGCGGTGGAATACACAGTTCACTCTCCATAACATGTATGGGTGTTGTTTTAATAAAACCTCCTATAATTCGAAGAGCTTGGTTTTGAACCTTATCTAATTTAGAAACGTGAGTTTTTGCGCTATTGTCGTAAAAGAAACTTCCATAATCAAGTCTACTGCGAATCAAAGCTATATATAATCGTCTTAGGTGTTTAGGATGAAGTCCCCAAGTTGGACCTGCTAATACTTTAAAAATATTTAAGTATCTTTGCGTTTTTTCCCAAGTTTCACCAATGTGTTTACCCCAGCGTAATGACTTGTCTAACCATAGTCCTAAATATTTCATATTATTTGTAGAGTTCAGTTGAGAACCACCAATATGTAACTGCGCGTATTGTTTGCCTAAACCTCTAGTAAAAATACAATATTTTGACTTATTAGAAGATAATTCTAAACCTATGTCTCGTAGTAAATCGGTCATTTTATTCAAAGCATTCTGCATATTTATCACTGATTCGTGTAACTTGTTACTTTGTATAAACATATAATCGTCAGCATATTGAGATAAGCTCACGTTCACAATAGTATTAGCAAGGGCGGATCCAGCTTTGGCGTCAGGAGGGGGTCACATAGTCGTGGTCAAGTCAAGAACTTATAATTTGATTTTGATAACAATAAATACAAGTAAAAAGTAGGTATTTTATTAATGTACTTAAAAAAATATTCTTTACTTGAAAAACTTAACACATAGGGGTATGACGCAAAACTCCACAAAGGTGGTACGACAAGGGTTTCTAACAGAGTCTAGCTAGACCGGCCCCCTGATTACGTAAAAGCAATAGCAAAGCCGAAGCAAAGCGATAGCAAAAATTGTACAATATTCGCCTTGAAATGTCAAAGTTCCTTTGTAATTCATTTTACGTAATACGAATTTGACAAGCAATGAGCTATTTTTGTACAATTTTCGCTATCGCTTTGCGTTTGCTAGTTAGGTAGGCTATAAGGGGGCAGGGCTGCCAGCAAATAAATCGCGGGAATACAGTTTGGTATCTGGAATTATACGAAATTTGGTCGCATTATACATTAAAGTTATTTATGTACAACTAGCTGTTGCCCGCGACTCCGTCCACGTGAACTGCAGAAATAACAGCCTATGTGTTAATCCAGGGTGTCGGCTAACTCCATACAAAATTTTATTAAAATCGCTCCATCCGTTTGTAGACATAAAAAGCGGGTGGGGCTGTGTCGGGGCACACGGCCGTTGGTTTTAACGTGAAACGTCTATGTTAACGAATCGCTTTTAAAGTAAAAGATTGAAATGAAAACAAGATGGACGCTGTTTTAAGTATTTTAATAAAAAAGAACAGGTACGTAATAGAAACATAAATTACTCGGCGCCGGACATTGGGGTACCTGTGCGTGGCCCATAGCCCCCTCTTTGTAACGCTAGCCTTAATTTATATTTCTGGCTGGCTCTTGCACGCGCTGAGGCCGACATAGCAAATGTTTATATATTTATTGTCACTTTCTGGTTATTTTAAATATAAATACTGTCCAAATTACACTTATTTTTGTATAAATCAATCGGTTCAAATAAACTTGACAAACACACGAAAGAATCACCACGCTATAAAGTCGGAGTCACGAGTTACACTGAATAGAAACAAGCGTGAGCGCCGGTTTCGCACAGTTATCGCAGTATCCCTCCCCCGCCGCCCCGCTTGACCCCGAGACGAACTCAATGTCATAACAGCGAGCTGACTATATAAGTGAAATATTTACACCACATTTTTGTTTCTAAGACTAATAGTTTTTTAATTATTAAGGTACGATGATATAGACCTTTTCGTTACGGTCCAGTTTTTAAACCTGGTACCCGTATGTTTCGGCGCGATTTTAAAGACGTTTCACGTCAAAAGTAAGAAACATACACATGTAATAAGTAGTCGCCGGCACTGAAAGTCTTAAAAATATAACAAATTAAATTTGAAAATATATAAAGTTAAAATATTATAGCGCGAGCGGAGCGGAGCGATATTTTTAGGGGTTTTTTCGCACATTGTTGCCATTTATTTCTCGATAATGCATGCTCTATCGAGAATTTATGACGATCGCTAATGCATCATGGTAATGCTGATGCAGGTGAAGCGAACGATAATTATTAGCCTTTTTCTACTGTTGAAGCTTCGATTATTTCTTTGTAAAAAATAGTATTTTTACTATTATATTTTAAAGATGAAAGCGTTTCATCTTTAAACATTGTGCTGAGGGTTTCAGCTTTGTTTGCCGAGATTTGGCTAGTGCATAGCTATCGGGATGAAAAATAACGTTGCCAATATGTAATTTAGAAAAGAGATGGTAAAATTCGTCATCCGAGTAATTGACCCGGTGGCTTAGTGGTGAGAGCGCTGTCACGCGGAATGCAGAGGTCGTGGGTTTGATTCCCACCCGGGTGAGGAATTTTTTCCATTTTATTTATTAAAAATTTTATATTATATTTTATTATTCTCACACATGAATTTTGTGTTAGGCCAGAAGCCCCGTATCATTGTTAGGTAGGTATGGCTGATGCGGCACAGCTACGTCCCTAATACATAGAGCAGGATGCGCGGAGCAGGGCGGCTACATTTGGTCAACCAAATTTTTTGCCATTTTATAAATTGCGTAATTGCAAAACATATCATTATATCAAGTTAATCAGATTTCCCCTAACATAAAAAGTGTCCGGGTTTTATAGATGGCAGCCTTCTGCGGGCGTCACATCTAAGTTTATCCTACTAGAAACAACTTTCCCGTTCCATTTCATGGCGTATGCGTTTGTATCGTATTATACGAAATGATCAAGGATACAGTATACTGTCTGACTATACATATTTTGTATCCAATTTTACATCTGGCAGCCCTGAACTAGACGTAAAATAAAAATGTTTTGTTTGCCATCATACAAAGTTCATCATTTACAGCCCCAACAACCTCCACTCCGACAGGTCGGAAGCAGCCTGCATCCAACCGACGCCCGCGACCTTGGCCAGGTCGTCCGTCCACCTCGCGGTTGGCCTTCCCAAGCTGCGCTTGCCGATACGTGGTATCCACTCTAACTTTCCGACTCCATCGGCCATCAGTTCTTTGAGCTATGTGCTCATTGCCACTTCAGCTTGCTGGACCGTTGAGCTATGTCGGTGATCTTTGTACAAAGTTATTACATTATATTAAATTAATTAAATATTGAAGGTACACCTATGTAGTCACATAAAATCTGTACGGTGACAAAATATATAAATAAAATTATCATGATCAATTAGTGGTCCACCTAAGTCCTGGAACCAGCTCAGGGGGGGGTCATGACCATGGCAGTAACTATATTAAATATAGTGGACGCCCGCGACTCCGTCCGCGTGGACTACAGAAAAAATAAAAAGTAGCCTATATGTTAAGTGTAAAAAGTAGCCTATATGTTATCGCGGTTGTCGTAAAAAATTAATTCACGTTTGTCCCCTTCCCGTGGGAATTTCGGGAAATCCGTTCCCAGTGCTTCCTCGGGGTCCCAAATAAACATATATGCTCAACTTCAGATTCACATGTTTAACCGTTTTCGTAAAAAATAAATAATTCCCGTTGGTCTCCTTCCCGTGGGAATTTCGGGAAATCCGTTCTAGTGTTTCCTCGCAGTCCCTAATGAACATATATGCCCAATTTCAGCTTCATATGTATAGCGGTTTTCGTAAAAACTATGAATTCCCGTTTGTCCCCTTCCCGTGGGAATTTCGGGAAATCCGTTTTTAGTCCTCCCTCGCTGTCCCCAATGAACATATATGCCCGATTTCAGCTTCATATGTATAGCGGTTTTCGTAAAAACTATGAATTCCCGTTTGTCCCCTTCCCGTGGGAATTTCGGGAAATCCGTTTTTAGTCCTCCCTCGCTGTCCCCAATGAACATATATGCCCGATTTCAGCTTCATATGTATAGCGGTTTTCGTAAAAAATATAGAATTCCCGTTGGTCGCCTTCCCGTGGGAATATCGGGAAATTCTTATAGCCTATGTTCATCCAGGTCCAATAAGGATTCTAACGGTGAAAGAATTTTTGAAATCGGTCCAGTAGTTTTTGAGCCTATTCATTACAACCAAACAAACAAAGTTTTCCTCTTTATAATATTATATTAGTGTAGATTAGGGGTGACATTGGGTCACCCTGGGCAATACCTTTGTGTGTCCATCTGGATAAATAATGCTTATAATTTTGATTATCAGTACTTAAAATTGTTAAACGTCTTTCCCTTAAAAACTCCCAAATATATTTACACATTCTATAACCTATACCAATTTCTTCTAGACTTTCAATAACTTTACAGGCCGAAACATTGTTGTATGCATTGTGTATGTCTAAAAAACAAGCTAAGGTAGGCATGTTTTTAGAGTAACCAATTTGTATATGACATATTAATCTAGCCAAGGAATCAAAACAAGATTTTCCACGTCTAAACCCAGTTGTGTGTCGCGATAACAAACTTTTTGATTCAACATACCACTCGAGCCTTCTAGTTATCATTAAATGAAAATTTTTGCATAAACACGATATAAGCGCTATCGGTCTCAATTTTGTGTCATTGTTCGGCAAATCTGTATTTTTAGGTATAGGGACTATTTGTATATTACGCCATTGAAATGGAACATAGCCTAGACATAAAATTGAATTGAAAATATTTAATAATTGTAATTTTCCGTTTTCAGGAAGATTATATATCATAGAGTAAGTTATTTGATCTACACCAGGTGCAGTATCTTTCTTTTTAATACATGTACTCATCTCATGTAAAGTGAAATCCACCTGCAGATTGTCATTAGACGAGCATATTCTTGGCATAGTAGGGCATACAGAGTCAGAGGTGAGACTTGTTAGTAAACTATCTAACTTTTCAGGAGGATAAGATATACGTGCACTTTTATAACTTTTCATCCAACGCATACGTCGCCACATTTCAGTTACGGAAGTAGTTTCATCGATACTACTGCAAAAGTCCTTCCAACTATTTGCTTTCGCTTGTCGCAGAAGGCGTTTAGTACTCGCTATCTTGTTTTGTAATAGGATTAGATTTTGGGGGTTGGATTTCGTCTGAAACTACTTAAACATAACCTTCTCTCAGCTACGGCCTTAGAAAGGTCTGAGTTCCAATAACTTTTTGGTTTAAACTTAGAAGTCGGATCTGTACATATTTTCAAATAAGGTATACTCTCATCAGCAGCTAAATTAATCAGATTTACTAAACTATCATATTTGTCTTGAATAATGTTTGTGTTAAAATCATTTGCATTAATATTATCAAAAACTATCTGTTCTGTATTAGTTAAACTATCTTTAAGGCGTTCTCTATAAATATCCCATCGGGCTTTCTTGAAATTCCGCTTTTTTATAATATTATTATTTGGTACATTAAAATATTTAAAACACAGTTTCATCACTAAATGATCGCTACCAAAACTCTCATTAGTAACCTCCCAACTAAAATCAATAGCGATATCTGTGGAAACGAAAGTAATATCCGGTGAAGACTTCTGGAGAACATTATTAACTAGTTTAATTCGTGTTGGCGCACCATCATTCAATGAAATAAAACCGTGTTCCAAAGATGAATCCATTATCTGTATACCCCGTTTTTCATTTTTATATGACCAATTCGTATGATGAGCGTTGAAGTCCCCAGTTATTAGGCATTTTTGTGTGAACCGTTGAAAGAAATTATCCCAATCAGTTTTACGTGTTCTTCCAGATGACGGATAATAAACAGAAAATATATTCTCCAAATTACTACAATTTAACAACCTAAGATGTAATATCTCAATTTCTAAGTTATCATTAGTAATTAATGGACATTCTTGCACTTTAACTGATTTATGAACTATAATGGCAACACCTCCATAATTATCCGCTCTGTCCCTCCGAAATACATTATACTCACTTATGTTAAACCAAGAGTCTGGCTCCAACCAAGTCTCCGATACGAAAGCAATATGGATCTTCTCTTGCGACAACAGCATTTCGAATTCTACAGTTTTAGGCCGCAAGCTCTGTGCATTCCACTGTAACATATTTAGAGAACAATACTTACTACAAGAAGCTATTGGTATAAATACTAAAAAACTTACTAAATATATCGCCATCTTTCAAAAACCTTAATATTAACTGGATGCATTCGGTTATTATACACTTGACAACCGACTGTATTTTAACATCAAAACTAGTATCTGTTAGGCATATTTCCTTAATTTTTTGAAAGATTTTCTTTATCTCAAACTTTGATGGTTCGATTTTCTTCTTCTTTGGAGTTTCCTGTATTTCTTCCGGTCTTCTCTCGTATATGTGATCTTACTTTACACTTGTTCTGGAGGATTTTCCCGACGTTTCCATTCATAATCATCATTATCATCCATCATAAATTAAGAATTTTACTAGACAATGATTAGGCTGTATGGGCTTAGTTCCCCTTGCCTTTCCTTCGGGATAAAGTAAAAAAAAAAAAAAAAAAAGTGAGTTGTTGGAATCCAATGTTACCAACCCTACTGTTTTAACAGTAGATTTGCTGTTTTCACATTAATGTCCATGTTTTCTGTTTCATTCCTATTTTCTACTGTTTTTCAACTACCGCTCAGCGCCACCTATTACACTACTTTGCAAACGCACGCAATGACAAACCACTACGTAATAAAACGCAATGACACTAGATTGCAGTATCTTCTTTAGTCGGGATTCGAGGGAATTCCCGACCACATTATATGTGTTTGACAATCATATTTTTATACACGGGGAAATCCTAATTTATGAATGACAGCTACACGCCTACTGTATTGCGTATCGTATTATTTTATAGTCACAACACCTTGTGCTTGAGCAAATCTATGAAATCTGCCTTTTTTTCTTTACCTACTGTTTTCTACTGTTTTTTTTAAGCGAGTTGCTGTTTTTTAGTCTTTTGAGGTTGGCAACACTGTTGGAATCCATCGAAAGTACAAGGTGTCTCTGTAGTCGTAAATAAAATTATTGTGTTATTAGCTATCTTATTTTATTCATCTTACTCACCAAATAGCTGGTATGATCGCTCGATAATAATAAATCTTTTAAACATTATCAGTTTTTGATCCGAATTGAGGCCATAGAATAAGATAATATTAAGCCATGAACATTTTACATTAATTGTTAAAAACGTCAGATCATGAACTCTCCGCCCTGAGCATAAAAGAAGTAATAATACTGCGCACATTGAACACTCGTAAAAATTATTTGTATTAGGAAAGCGGCTTTGTAACCAAATTTGTAAATATATCCATAATCTTTTCTACAAATTGCTTATACTCGTATTAGCACTTGTTATCCTAATTAGCCTTCAATGCTTGTCTAACTAATAAATGAGAACTAGATGAGTTTCTCGATTAGGCTCGCAAAGACTAGCCACTGCAGATTTGTATACTGAAATAATGTTATATGTAAAACATTGAACCTTATATAAATCTATTAGGAATCTAGCCAGATCACTATTTTGTGGAATCAGGACACATTTTTATAGGCTATAGCCTAGGCGCTCTATTTTTGCCACCATAGAAAAACTCGCCAACTATTCTGTTGGCGAGTAACAGAATACTCGCTTTTTGTTAAATATAAATATAAATAATGGTGGGTAATTATTTATATATTTTTTAATACTTAGTAGAGGGTAGTTAATTCTGTGTAAGTAATGTGTTGGGTTTTAGAGGTTCATAATAATTAGTGGTTTACTAATTTACTAATTTCTATAATCCTGAGGATGCCACGGTTGTTGGCGAAACATATGTAGATTATTTATCTAGTTTTTGATTTCGGAATAGTGCAATGTATCGTCTTGCATGCTAGGTGCTCGGGTCTGGTTTCTCATGGCGATTGTAGTTAGTGCAAGTGCCTGTTGTCGCAATTATGAGTTATCAGATCCGGAGGGTGTAGGGCCCGGTGGTGGGCACACCCATAGTGAATGTTTGAACTTCCGAATTGTAACGCCTAATACAATTTCATTTATTTAACTACCCTTTATAAAAATGTTAATCTTTTCTTCAATAGATTCCACCACGAACCAACCCATTCAATTAAAGAATTAAAACCAGCTTGCACTGCTTCAATCTGTTTGATAAGAAGTTATACAAGCAAATCTCGTTCAATAAGTGCAAATTAATTGAATTTTTCGTAAGGTTTAATTTCGTAATTACTTTCTAAATATGTGTAAGCAGGAGTGGAACAATAAGATTTCTGTACTTCGGTGAGAACTCCCCGGTGTTGTATTGTTTAGTTCTGTATGGTAAGCATGAACCTTTTTACGCGGCGTAACGCTAGCGACTGGCTAGAAAAATCTATGGGTATTGACTGTTTGATGATTTTGAATTGAATTTGAATTTTGAATAGCGTTACGGACTATCGAGAGGATCGTGCTTACCCGTCTGTATAAAGATCTCCTCTAATATTAGCACTCACGTCAGAAACATACCCTTCATAAAACTCATTGGAATTATTTTGGTTTACGTTGGAGTGAAAAGTAGGTTGACTTGCAACGCTACTAGAAAGAAAAGTTTGGATTTCACTTACATGTTCTGCCAAAAACTAACGTTATTTTAATAATTAATTTATCTTTTACTAACATAGACATAAGATCTTGTAACACTGACGAACTATTGAGAACTCGAGCTGGACGAAGAAACAACGTTTACGTCCATACTAAAAATAATTACAAAAAACATCGAACGATAACATCGTTTTTCTTTTATATCTGTAAAATAAATTTATATAAGTAAAAATAGGTGCACTTACTTGAATACAACCGACTGTCACGGCAATCAAAACGCCAATGAAGATAGACTCCCGGACACACCATAAGCAAGACGTACCTGGTGTACGGGATGTGACGTAGTATGGAAGAGACACTCGAGCAAAAATACCGACTCGTTACCGGAAATCAGGTTCGCTGCTCTCAAATAGTGTTTATTTAGGCTTAAAATAACGGTTCATAGCTTAATATAAATATGAAGGTAGAACTATTATGTTCCACACTCCGTTGTAGACACTTGAAGTTGTAAGACGTTACTCTGCTCAATCTCTGTTCTATATAAAATCATTGCAACGATATAATCTATTTATGGCGAGTCGGGTTTCTTGCTGCTTCTTTTCCCGAATGTTACATCGCCTGAAGCAGCTTCAACTGTATAAGTGTTAAATAAATAATTCTACATAGCAACTGCGCTGTTTGACTCCGCATCCTGAATATACTACTGCGCCATCGAGTAATCGTCGGAGACACTAGCGATGACATCATCTTATCTATCTGCGGGAAGAATTAAAAAATAAAGAAATAATAAAACACATATTTGTAATTATGTATTATAAATGTATTATAAAATTACTATGAGAAGAATATTATTACATAGGCAGTCAGACGTATGTATCGATTGAAATTTATCCTCGGTGTTCATTGCAGTATAGAGTGTATCTTGGTTGACTATATTGACTACGCAGGCTTATTTACTAACTTGCGATTGGTCGCCAACAGGGATTTGGTATCTCCTCGTCGGCAATCGGTCGCTAAACGTCAAAAGACTACTACGCGCCTAATTCAAAGAATCCTATTTTTAGGCTGTTTTTAGTATTTAGGCTCTTTAGTTGTTTCCCTGGCAAAAAATTTAAGATATGGGGTTGCGCCGCGGAATTGGCTATCGGCGCTCATATCTAGCTACACACTCGTTCATTTAGTTGCCCGCCAACTGTATTGGAGTAAAGACGTGTTCACGATTAGTCGAAAATGTGGTCCAAGGATCGTGAAAATGTTTTTTTAGAATGATATCAAACATCTGTCACAGACACAACCATATTTATTTTATTTAATAGCGCCATCTGGCGTTAACTATATTATATTATAAGAACCTTCACTAGCGCCATCTAGTCTTAACTTAGGTTAACTGTATCACTCTAGCACCCATAATGTATCGACCATACGAACGGATACTGGACCCGGAGGCTAGATGGCGCTGATAAAAATAGACATATATTGAATATAGAAACGCAAGAACAAGACGCTCTGAGTGATTTTATTTGCTTCACCACCTTTCCCAACTCCTGGCTGCATCAGGAACACATCAGAAATTCATTTTCGGTAGGTAGATTATTATAGTTACGCAAAAAAAATAAAAAGTGACCGTAGGCTCTTCTCTTACAACTTAAAACTCTTAATAGGCTAACTGGTAGTTTTGCCAACTTCTGCCAACTCTTTAGGAATAATAGGCGTAACTATCCTAACTTCACCATGTAAGAAAGAGACGATTTATGTTGAAATACTTGGATTAAAACTCGAATGAAACCTCGATGTAGCGTCAGCCAGCATGTTAAGTTTATTGCTTGTTTATTTTATTTGCGTAATTTTGAATCAGTTATTTGGAACCCAAAACATGTATTGTGGTTTTAGTTTTATTATGAATGCAAAAAAAAAATGTAATAACTAGCAGCACAAAGACAAACAGCAGCAGCACTTCTATCTCCGCTGCCCAAATGAATATGACACCACGAGCGAGTGTGTACAGGGCAGGGTATCATCTTGTGGAGAGCGTGTCGCCCGAGAGTCTCAGCGGGAGGGTCTCGGCGAGTGTGTACAGCCGGCATAAAATAAGTAAAATATCGTCCGCTTCGTAGAAAGATAGTCAAAGGTCGCTTGTTTATTGTTTATGGTCTGCAGAGATTCGGCGGGAAAAGCTGGAAGGGTGCATGTGTAATTTTCTTGTGAAAATAAAAAATATTTGTAAATGGCTTGCATGTGTCCGTAAAGTGGTGTTTTCTGGTAGATAAGTAATATTTTGATTACTTGTGATGTGAATCTAGTGCGTGTGCATGGTTTTATACGCAGCTAAACTGAGTAAAACTTTAGCCGGAAAACGATCTCTTCATAGGCCCATGTAAGTTGTTTCTGCAATTATTTTTCATTTTGACTAACTTTACACTTGTTCTTGAAGATTTTCTCGACGTTTCCATTCATCATCATCATTATCATCCATCATAAATTCAGAAATCATTTACTAAAGACAATGGCTGTATGGACTTAGTTCTCCTTGCCTTTCCTTCGGAATAAACTAAACAAAAAAAAATGTTTATGGTCTGCAATCAAATTCTCTTTCCATGACCTGGTTTTCATTCTCTTTGGTAAAACGCCGTGCGCGAGGTGGTGTGGTGCGAACGTGTTTTGTTGATTTACAATAAAATTTTATAAAATGGGTGTATTACCTGAGCTTCAGAGTGAATGTAATTCATTAGTTCACCAATACCTTCAAACTATCGACAAAAAACTTGCTGGGGAATTCTTAAAAAAGACTAAAGCGGTGAGTACTTACATTAACCAAAAACCACGTGTGTTAAAATGCAATTTATAAGCGATGTACACGTGTTGTATTGCGATATTTGTATTTTTACAATAATTTATACTTATTCAATTTAAAAGCACAGTAGGTATAAATTAATGTCAAAATAGTTACGTGTTATTTTTTTTTAGTTTTGCTTATTACAAAATTTATACGAAGTCGTTTGGCATTGTGTTGCATTTACTATTTTGTTAATAGGTATAACTAAAATCACAGATTGTATGTTCCGATTAGTAGATACGATTGGGACAATGATTACCACTTTGCTGAATTACCACTTTGTAACATGTGGGTCTATGAAGAATGGACGTATTTCACATGCCACATCAACTCAGGAGTATCAGGCACAGATGTCAGGAGTGGCATTATGCTGCAAGCAAACTATTTTAACCAAAGAATATACTTTCTAAATTTTAACCTAATGTCTGGACAGACTTGAGTTGGTGTGGTGCGCAAATAATAGGTACCTTTTCTACACCTTTTTGGTATTTAGTTTTGGATCTTATAGTCTCTTCTATAGGTACCTATCAACTCCAAACATGTTAACCATGAGTACTCTTTATTTCAGATACCCCGTGCTAAAACCTTGCCAGGCCTTGCTGACATTGTCTCTTCCTACAAAGTAACTGCTAAGAATAAAGCTGCTGAAAGGTACAATTAGGGGCCATCCATATATTCCGTCACAGGTTAAGGGGGAGGGAGGGGGGTCATCAAACTGTGACATTGTGTGACATGGGGGATGGGAGGGGTCCTAAATTTCGTGACGTCACATTTTCATTCAATAATCTCTAAATATAAATTTGCAAAAAAGCTAAATGTGATGTTACACTAGAGAGGGGCGTCTCACAGCTGTGACAAGGAGGGGGGAGGGGCAAAATATCATGAAATTCGTGTGACGTAATTTGTGCATAATAATAAAGCCCTATATCCCGATTTTCGAGGTTACATGAGTTTTTAACTTATATAATTACTAGAGATGCACCAAATACTAGTTTCACCGAATAACCGAATAATATTAGGTTTAATCTTTACCGAACCGAATATTCGGCCGAATTATTGCCGCGCAAACAAGTTCTAACGTGTCGTTGCTGGCTAAATGGTAAGCGTGTCGTACCTCACCGCCCACCACCCGCGCACACCGCGATGTCTGTTAGGGATGGCAATTCTTTCCAAAAAATATTGATTTTTGTGGATCGATTCATCAGGTCACGATTTGAATTGAATTTGTGCATAACCCCTTATAATGCACATTGATTCCATTTTTACATTTTTAGTATCTTATAGTACACATTTTAGAATTTACAGGTCTGTCCTGTAAATTTGTTATATACATAACTGTTTGTAGGTGGACAATTGACGTGGAATTGAAACGAGCCAATATGCTTGTGTTTTCGTTTACTCTCTGTTCTGGTGTATTCTCTTAAGACTACTGTCACTAATTATTATGTTTTTGCGACAGCGCCATCTGTCTCGATCTGCTTGAACCCTTTGGATAGATCTTAATATGATTAGGACCTTATTTCACGGTAATAATAAAATAAGATAGAGGATAATCATCAGCGAGACAGATGGCGCTGTTCTTACATTGTTTAGGATCTAAACAATAACCTTATACACCATGTGGTTCTATCGGCCCTTGGTGCTCTGCCTACCCCGTAAGGGGTAAAGGGGTGTTTATATGTATGTATGTACATAACCTCACACCTATATGTTCCATAGGGATATTCAGAAACTATTGATCTCCATTTTGTATGTTCCAAACATACATCTCTCCGTTTGTCCATATTTATAAAAAAAAATCATACATGCTTGTTGGTTTTGGATGCTCTTGACTAAACCCTTCTTTAACAAGTTGCCAAATTAATATATAATTTGTTAGTATTACATTATAATCATACAGTACCAGTGGCCGCGTGGTGCCCGCAGAATAGAATTCGTACCACCCCATGTCTGCCCGTGGGTATCGTACGAGGCGATTAAGGGTTCCCGGGAGGTGGGCAGCACGCAACGGGAGGCGCGTGTTGACAACATAGCCCAAAATACAAACTGCGGTCACCAACCCGTCTGCCCAGAGTGGTGACTATGGGCAAATACCTCTCATGGCAGTTTTGTGGCTCTGGGGGAGGCCTACGTCCAGCAGTGGACTGCAATAGGCTGATGATGATACAGTATGGTAATTACATCAATTTTGCCTGTAGTCAAAGTGTACAAAATAGTTTAATATTTTTTAACTCTGATTCTAGTGAGGATGAGAAACCTAAAAAAGTAACACAAGTGAATGGGAAGGCTCCTGCACCTCAGAAGAAGCAAGAATCCTCAGACAGTTCTGAAGATGAAAAGAAACCAGCAGATGTAAGTTAAATTGTTTTAATATTTATAATTTTATCTTATAATTATCAGGAAATGATGTATAAATAATGCAACAATGAGTAATAATGATTTTTACCATTTATCGTCACTACCTCTGATCATTCTGAGTCCTGTATTAGAAAATAAAAGTGGCATAGTTTCATCACTATTAATATATTACCTCTACTTCAGACAAAGAAACCTAAGACAGCACCTGTTAAAAAGCCAGAATCATCTGATGACAGTGACAGCAGTGACGATGATGCTACATCAAAACCAAAAAATGTTCCAGTAAAACCAGTTAACAATGTACAAAAACCAGCGAAGAAAGACTCTTCAGATGATAGCTCAGACAGTGAAGACGAGAAACCTAAAGTTCAACAAAAGCCTCAATTAAAAGCACAACTTACTCCCAAATCTGCCAACAAAAAGAAGGAATCATCATCTGATGATGATAGCAGTGATGAAGATACTCCACCTAAAGGAAAGTTGACCCCCAAGGCTACTCCAGCTAAACCAACACCAGCAAAGGCACAGAAAAAACAAGAGTCATCATCAGACAGTGACAGTGAAGATGAAAAACCTAAGGCAGTAAGTAAACCTCCTGCAAAACCAACTCCTGTAAAGGCTGCTGCTAAGAAAAAAGATTCTTCTTCAGGTGACAGTAGTGATGAAGACAACAAGCCCAAAAATAATTCTAAAGCTACTCCTGCAAAACAAGCACTGGTAGTAAAAACTCCTCAAAAAAAGAAAGAGTCTTCATCAGAAGATAGTGATAGTGAAGATGACAAAGCTCCAAAAGCCATTAAAAAACCAAAGGCCACACCTGTTAAACCGGCAACAACTGCACAATCCAAGAAAGACTCTTCAGATGACAGTGATGATAGCAGTGAAGATGAAAAACCAAAATCAGTCCAGAAACCAGCTGCTAAACCACAAACTCCTGCCAAACCAGTGGCTAAAAAACAAGAATCTTCAGATGACAGTGATGATAGCAGTGAGGATGAAAAACCAAAACAAAAACCAGCTGCAAAACCTCAAATTCCTGCAAAATCAGTTGCTAAAAAGCAGGAATCTTCGGATGATAGTGATGATAGCAGTGATGATGAAAAACCAAAAGCAGTCCAAAAGCCTGTTGCCAAACAGACTCCAGCAAAGCAAACTCCTAAAAAGTCTAAATCATCAGATGACAGTGATAGCAGTGAAGATGAAAAACCAAAATCTGTTAAAAAACCAGCTGCTAAACCACAAACTCCTGCAAAACCAGTTACTAAAAAACAGGAATCTTCAGATGACAGTAATGATAGCAGTGAGGATGAAAAACCAAAACAAAAACCAGCTGCAAAACCTCAAACTCCTGCAAAACCAGTTGCTAAAAAGCAGAAATCTTCAGATGATAGTGATGATAGCAGTGAAGATGAAAAACCAAAATCAGTCCAAAAGCCTGTTGCCAAACAGACTCCAGCAAAGCAAACCCCTAAAAAGGCTAAATCATCAGATGACAGTGATAGCAGTGCAGATGAAAAACCTAAAGCAAAGGCAACACCTGCAAAACCTGTTGCTAAGAAAGAATCTTCTGGTGATGACAGTAGTGATGATGAGCCACCCACCAAAGTATCTAAGAAGTCTATTAGTGAAGATCAGGTTGATTCCGTTCAGGTACAGCAAGTTATATTAATTATATGATATTGTATTAGTATATTGTTTTAGAATGTGTTTTGTACCTTATATTTTTTATTGCAGCTGAATAATGGCTTCAAAGGTGGAAAGAAACGAAAAGCTTCAGAAAGTGAAAATTCTCCAGCAACCAAGAAACCATACAGTAACTTTGTGAAGGTATGTTTTATTTGATTTTGGTAGATAAGTCTTAAATTATGTTTTGCTGTACACTCATGTAGAAGTTGTAATTCAGTATTAATCAATAAGTAAATTAAATGATTTTGTAAATTTTAGGAATCAGTAAATACATCAACACCTAATGAAAAATCTGAGAATTCAAAACCAGTTCCATTTAGAAGAGTAGTTACAGAAAAGATTGAAGTGGACCCTAGACTTAAGGATAATTCTTTCGAAGCTAAGGTAAATGCCCAAAGCCCAGAGAAGCCAAGACAACTCCATGTGTCACCGTTCAAGTTCCCTTTACTAGTAGAACATTCAATGGCTAATAATTGCGGGCATTTACTTTCGTATCGATGATTAACGGTTGTAACATAGGGTTGTCTTGGTAATCTTACACTTCTCTCTTATCAGGAGGGCGAGAATAACGAAGGTGAAGAGGAGGAGGGAAATAGATCTGGTGGATGGCAACCGCGGGGACGCGGTGGCGGCTTCCGTGGTCGGGGAGGCAATGACAGAGGAAGGGGAGGCTTTAATGATTGGGGAGGCAGGGGAGGACGCGGCGGCTTCGGCCGTGGCGGTCGTGGAGGGTTTGACAGGGGTCGCGGGGGCCGCGGGGGCTTCGACAGGGGAGGCAGGGGAAACCGCGGCAGCTTTGACAGAGGAGGCCGGGGTGGTCGCGGAGGCTTTGACAGAGGCGACCGAGGCAACCGTAACTCTTGGGGTGGAGAGAAAGGAGGATTTAACAAAAGCAATGACCGAAACAGTTTTGGTGGAGGAGACTCTCAAAATAAGAAAATAACCTTTGATTAAATAGGTAAGAATTTGATGAAGACCAGTAACAAAATTTCTGTAAAAATCCTTTTTTCACAGAGAATCTTGTTACCTATTTCTGACACACTTAAAATATTTGGTAATTATTACAGAGTGGCGCCCGTGGATCGTGGGGCGAACGCGCGAGTAACGATTTGAAACACACGCGAGGAAAGTCGTTTAAACATGAGAAGACCAAAAAGAAGCGGGGCTCTTACCGCGGCGGTGCCATCGATACCGGTGTCCATTCCATCAAATTTGATGACTAGATAAATCTACCTTATGTGAGATACGATTACAGAACTAGTATTTTATTTTGTACTACTGAACTGTATTGGGTCTAATCTGTATTTTGCTAATTAAATTCTTAGTCAAGTAAGAAATAAGTGTTCTAAATGGAATTCTTCATATTTTAGGTATTGTACTGCGGTTGCATTTTATTTTGTATTCTGTTATGTAGTTGTTAAGTGAAATTGACAATTTCTATGCTCCTTTCAATGATAATACATCATTTTAAATGTGCTTAATTACTGACTATAAACATTTGGTTTATGTTTTGGATACATGTTGATAATGTAAATAATTATAGTAATGTGGTTGCTTTTGTAAATAAAGTAGTTTTAGGAATATGTAAGTCCAAGTATGAAAACTTTCAATAATAACTACATATTATAAACAAATTCTATATTTTTATACCTACTACATACTTATTTCAATAATTTGTGTATGAATTTATGTATTTATTTTGAAGCAAACAGTATATTCATGGAGCTAGGCTATCCTTGTTTCATGGATATAATAATGAAAGTTTTTGTACTGTTAAATATGTACTGGTATGAGCTTCTATTATGTAAGCAAACACTAGCCTCCTATCTTGGTGTAGCCGCCTGATAAATTAATCTTACAAGCTAGTGTTTTTTATTAAAAATCAAACCTCTCGATTCATAGTCAAAGCATTATGGCGTCTGCAGGCCGCAGACCACTTCTGCGATCTGTGGCGTCCGGCATGCAGCCGGCCCATGGAGAAGAAAAATAAGAGGCAAAAATAGAGTATGCCGCTGAGCGGGAGTGAAGTTGATCACTTGGATTAATTATAATAATTATAGATCTTCGCTCCGCGCGGAGCGAATAACTATTCTAAGGCCCTATTCAGTGCGACGCGGATGACCTACGCGGACGTCCGCGACGGACGGTAAAATGTATGAAACCTTACAGCGCGTTCAGTGAGACGCGGAGCTGTCCGCGTCGCGGAGAGCTATCCGCGCTCGGTCGAAATCGCTCCGCGCTGCTCCTCCGCGCCGCGGATGCCCGCGGGCGGACGATACTTGGTCCCAATGTATTTGTTCAGTGCCCAACGGACAGTCGCGCGGAGCGGACGTAAAGTACAGTCTTTGTCATGGCTGCGTCAAATGTGCAAACCGAGAGGGTTATACAAGAAGTACGTCTTCAACCATGTCTTTGGAATCTCCGCGACAATTTATATAAAAATAGAGACGCAAAATTAAAGGCATGGATAGATGTTTGCCAAGCTGTTTGTCCGAATTTCGGAGATAGTTCAGGTGAAGAAAAAAAACAAATCGGTAAGTAATGTTTATTGAAACATCTGTGTTATCTAATAAATGTAACTATTTTGCCAAGGTACAGATCCTTCATTCGAAACAAAGTAATTTGCGAAATTATCTCTTATTGTATTGCCCGATCTTGTACTAATGCGAGCATTGTAATCTGTAAATCCAGCTACAATCATAGCGTCTTCTTCCGTATAACCATCGCGTACTCTAATGAAATTGTGTAAAATGCAGCACGCTTTGATTAAAATTTGTGCAAACGATGTTGATACATTGATAGATCTTTGGAATATTGCAAATTTGTTTGTCAATATACCAAAACTCGATTCTATGTATCGGCGTGCACGACTTAACCTGTAATTAAATATTTTTTTTGTGTGTGTCAAATTTGTACGCGCGTATGGGCGAAGTATAGTATTGGAAATGCCAAAAGCTGCGTCTGCTACAATGACATGTGGCTGTGGGTTGATAGATGTACCTGGTAATAATTTTGGAGGTGGCAAATTTAGATCATTTCGTTCAAGTCTATGAAATAACGAACTTTTCTTGAACACATTAGCGTCAGCTTCGCTGCCACAAGCCCCTACATTTACATAGGTGAAACAGTAATTGGCATCACACATTGCAAGTAAAATAATAGAATAAAATTGCTTATGGTTGAAAAATACGGATCCACTTCCTTTTGGGCACGTGATTCTGGTATGCTTTCCGTCAAGGGCACCTACGCAATTGGGAAAATTGGCATCCCTTTCAAAGCCAAGTGCTATTTTATCCCAAAAATTTGGATCAGGTTCAGGCAGACATTCGTTTTTCAAAATTTCCCATATTAATGAACATACTTCTTCAATGATGTATTTAATTGTCGATTGCCCCAATCGATAACTTAAATGCAAATCAGACATTCTTGACCCAGTAGTCAGGTACCTGCAACAAAAAAAGTGTGTATTAAATAAGTTAATAAGCATGTGTTGTTTTATTATTTATTTATATTATTTTATTTACAGAAAAAGCTGTTCAGTTAAGATGGAAGACCGCCCGTGATGCATACATGAAGTGTAGAGCAATTCTTAAGACATCAAAGTCCGGTTCTGCAGGGGGTGTCAAAAAGAAGTATATTTTTTACGATATAATGACGTTTTTGGAAGACACAAAGGACTTTGAACCCACACATGAAAGTATGGCTTCAACATCGTCGCACAGCTCCCAAAATGTCGCTTCAACGTCATCGCAAAACTCGCAAAGTATTTTACCTATTGCCACGACCCCGGACTTGTCGTCAACAGAAGAAACATTTCAGACACCTGTGAGGACTTCTCCAAAACCGTGGCAGAGAAAAAAAAAGAGATGTATGACAGAATTTGAGTCACAATTATTGAAAATAATAGAAAAGAACAACACTTCCACCACAAACTCTGCGTCGTCCACGACTCTTAAAGACGATGACTGCAGTTTTTTCAATTCCCTAGCACCCATTATAAGCGATTTCGATAATTATAAAAAATTGTTATTCCGAACTAGAATACTGGAGCTAGCTATGGAAATCAGAGGTCCAACTATGAACTCGCCCAGCACATCTGCAACAACCGCTAGCGCTACCAACGATTTACCTCACTTATCAGGGAGTGATGTGGAGGAGTCTTTAGAAAGCTGGCAACACGGTGATTACACTGCATTGTAATTAATTACATAATTACAATTTAAATTTAATAAACCATTTTTGTAATTAAAAAAAAATTTTCATTTATTTAAGTACCTACTTACCTAATTGTGACAGCCAATCGCTCCCGCGAACATATGGGTTTCTTGTATATATCGCAACGCATTAAAGAGGGCTCCAGTTTCGCATGCAACTCCTCAAAAGTCCTAACGGACATCTTGAAATATAAGAAGAATTTCATTTCGTCATTCTGCAAGTCCGAAAACAAGGATACAAATTCTCCTTTAAGAAGTCTTTTCTCAACCAGTGGATGCACATTAAATCTTCTACCATGGCGTCGTCTTCTGTTGTTTAATAAATAGGCCGCAATCACCAAATTCAAAGTTTTATCCATGACACTGTACCACTCTCGATCACGATCCGCAACGCACTGAACGACGAATTCATCCGCGACGGACGCATAACCTCATCCGCGTGAGGACGGTCCGCATCGCACTGAATAGGCCCTTAGCTTGATCACTTCAGCCAGTCAGTCAAAGAGTAGTATTACCCAGGAGATACCAAATCCCTCTGGTATTATCAAAGAATATACTTACATATGTATACTCATTTGATTATATAAAATTCTCAGATTGAGGCTTACGTCTACCAATACGTCCCAAAACGAGTGAGAACTATTCATCCTAGCAACTTTTTCGCTCCTCAGTATCCGTTGTGTTGGACAAGGGTACGCATACGCCACGTGACAAATATATAAAATATTCGGCGGAAATAAGTTATCATCGGTAAGTAACGCAGAATTATCCATATTTTAATAAACAATGAAAGAAATAGTTTACCATTTATAATTTAAAAATAGCGCGAACGAGGTGAGATTGACAGTTCTATTGAGTTACCAGCTTTAAATTTTATACCCCTCAAAGACTTAAAAATAATGAACGGACTATGTAAAACGTAGTGTATTATATTCTCTTTGGGACTATGTTCCGATTTTTTCGCATTATTTTTATATTTTCCTTTAGATTGTAATAATAGCACACAATGATTTTAAAAAAGCGGGTGGGGCTGTGTCGGGGCACACGGCCGTTGGTTTTAACGTGAAACGTCTATGTTAGCGAATCGCTTTTAAAGTAAAAGATTGAAATGAAAACAAGATGGACGCTGTTTTAAGTATTTTAATAAAAAAAGAACAGGTACGTAATAGAAACATAAAATACATAGCAAATGTTTATATATTTATTGTCACTTTCTGGTTATTTTAAATAGCAGCCGCCCACGACTTCGTCCGCGTGAGGGGGCGTTGTACCCGTGCGAAGCCGGGCAGGTTGTTGTATAGACTGTAGCCTTCCTTGGTAAATGGGCTATCTAACACTGAAAGAATTTTTCAAATCAGACCAGTAGTTCCTGAGATTAGCGCGTTCAAACAAACAAACAAACAAACTCTTCAGCTTTATAATATTAGTATAGATATAAATACTGTCCAAATTACACTTATTTTTGTATAAATCAATCGGTTCAAATAAACTTGACAAACACACGAAAGAATCACCACGCTATAAAGTCGGAGTCACGAGTTACACTGAATAGAAACAAGCGCGAGCGCCGGTTTCGCACAGTTATCGCAGTATCCTTCCCCCGCCCCCCCGCTTGACCCCGACACGAACTCAATGTCATAACAGCGAGCTGACTATATAAGTGAAATATTTACACCACATTTTTGTTTCTAAGACCAATAGTTTTTTAATTATTAAGGTACGATGATATAGACCTTTTCGTTACGGTCCAGTTTTTAAACCTGGTACCCGTATGTGTCGGCGCGATTTTAAAGACGTTTCACGTCAAAAACAATTGCGATTATTATAACGCGTTTTGTATTGCTAAATAATAATATCTAATCTCAAAATCAATCAAAGTCGCCGTCATTTTAAACTTTTTAGTTAATGGTCGAATTGCCATGAAAATTGATATCTGACGGCTTTTTAAGTTCCCAAACACATTTCCGATGTCAAAAATAATAAGCAGGACCGTTTTTCTTGCTGCGTTTGTATGGGCACACTCGGTCTATATAATTACTTAGTCTAAGCTCTGAGTATTATTATTTAGGAAAACAGTAAATAAGATTCGGCGGGAAAAGCTGGAAGGGAGCGGGTGTAATTTTCTTATGAAAATAGCTTGCACGTGTCCGTAAAGCGATGTTTTATGGTAGATAAGTTATATTTTGTTTACTTGTGATGTGAATCTAGTGCGTGTGCAATGTTTTATATGCAGGTAAGCTAAGTAAACTTTAGTCGGAATGCGATCTCTGGGCTTATGTAAGTTGATACTGCAATTCTTTTTGATCTTTACTAATTTTACACCCATTCATAAGGATTTTCCCGACGTTTCCATTCATCATCAATTTCAGAAATCATTTGCTAAAGACAATGGCTGTAAGGGCTTAGTTCTCCTTGCCTTTCCTTCGGGATAAACTAAACAAAAAAAAAAGTTATTGTCATCCTTAGATTATTCATGGATTCGGCGGGAAAAGCTGAAAGGGTGTGGCAGGTGTAATTTTCTTGTGAAAATAAAAAATTATTTGTAAATGGCTTGCATGCATAGAAATGTATACAAGCTGGAAACAGCACTTCTTACTAAAAACTGCCTCCCGAAAATTTGACCAATTTGACCTTGAAAAACTAGACGGGAAAAAAAGTAGAGTGTACTCACAATTTAATTTTAATGGACATTTCATTCAATGACATTTCTACCACGAACAACCCAAGTACCACAGGAAGCATTTTAACAAACGGATAATTAACTTATGTAGAACTTAAGGTTCGTAGAAACTCTTATATGAGTTTACCGAGCATCTTGATGCTTTATATGAGCATTTTGAAACCATTATGATGCTTTACACTGTATAAGGGGTGGATAATTGCATATCAAAATGTTTTTGTAATGCCTGTAGTTTTAGTGCATCAATACACAAAGCAGCTTTCAGCTGTTTTTAGTACATTTGGCTCTACAATTGCATTTTTAAGTAGGATATAAATGCTCAATGCTGTTTAGCAGCATAAACATAAACCATTATTATGTCATGTAAATCCGCCATACAGCTTTTAGCTGTTTTTGATGTCTAAGGGTCTACAATAGCATTTTTAAATAGTAAGATAATGCCTAATGCTGCATAATAGCATAAACTTGTGCTATTATAATGCACCGTAATTCCATTCTACAGGTTTGGGCTGTTTTTAGTGCCCTTCGTTATTTAATAGCACTTTTAACTAGTAAGGAAATGCCTAGTATTGCTAAGTAGCATAAACGTGAATCAATATGCTTGCATTTTTGAAGGTCAACTGAGTTCTGTTAAACAGCTAATTTTTATGGTGGATACATAATAATTAATAAGTGAAGATTAGATTATCCGTTTCTAAAGAAAAGTAGGAATAACATAAAATTTGCACAATTTACATTACACATTTACAAAATAAAAAAGGATGGTCTTAGCCATTGTGATATTGTCCGTGATCCTAAAGAATTGGTATATTTACGAGTACATCATTATGAATACTTATATTTCATACCACTATTGCATACGTACAAATAAGAAACGTTGTTTTAAATGTTTTAGTGTTTTATTTAGATTAAAGGGATTTAACAACTAAATAACTATTAAATATCTTTTATTTTATTTGCACAAGTTTTTCCACCGCCCTTTGAAGCTGAGCATAAGAACGATAAATGTTTTTGTAATGAACGACAAATGTTTTCTGCTCTATCTACCAGTAATTGATCCAGTGATATAATATTTCGGTAGCTGTAACGTTACTATAATCCATACATGGGTTTCCTTGATTATCTGAAAATTTAAATTTTAGCACCTATACTAACTAGTGATTACAAAATGTTACAGTGATAGGCGCCACCAAGCTAGGCGTTTAAACCTTTTCTGGGTCCACCCAAAGCTACGCAGAGAAAATTATCACTAAAATTAATCCGCTCAGTAAATGGCGGCAGTAGGCGTAAAAGCAAGACAGACAGAGTTACTTTCACATTTATAATCTATACTAATATTATAAAGGTGAAGAGTTTGTTTGTTTGTTTGTTTGTTTGTTTGTTTGTTTGTTTGTTTGTTTGTTTGAACGCGCTAATCTCAGGAACTACTGGTCTGATTTGAAAAATTCTTTCAGTGTAAGATAGCCCGTTTATCGAGGAAGTCTATAGGGTATATAGCAATCCGCCCCGGCTTCGCACGGGTGCAATGCCCCCTTTCGCGGACGAAGTCGTGGGCGACCGCTAGTGTTATATATGATAATAAAAAGTATAACATTTCAAAATAAATTTATTGTAGGGTCGGTCTCTTGTTATGGAAAAGTATGTGCACCCTACTCAAAAATATACAATACACAGAAAATGTTTAAAAAGTCGCTTCAGAAGCAAATATTGGGATTATGAGGGTAATCAACTAATTAAATAAAGTTTTGTGACAAATATTTAAAAAAGCAAGAGTAAATATTGCCTAAAATTTGCCGTTTGAGTTTTTGCCTAGGGCCATAGTTTTGAAATTCAATTTTGTACTTACGAGTGATATAATAAGTTGGATCCTGGATGCCACTCGCTTCTGCAACCACGAACAATACATTTCACTACTATATTTATATCAATACCACCAAAATATCTTATTTAGTCCACACAAATATGCGAAGCGATTCAAACAAATCGACTTGACATGATTTGACAAAATTGTCATGTGCTACCCAGGGATATCATTACATAGCAACAGAACATTCCTTAAAATACGGAATTTTTGCTACCGCGAAGGTTTGTTTTACTATATTATGCACACTTTATTTATATTACAAATTACATTAAATATATTTCATTACTCTATTAAATATGTTAAACATTTTCAAAACGAATCCAAGTTTTTCATGATAATATTATATTTATGCCTTTTTCAACGTCTTTACTTACATTATAGGGTATTTTTTGCTGTGTAATGGATCCCTTGTGGGAAAACAAGGGGGGGAGGCTGTCATTTTTTCATGTTTCAATTTCTTGTTCAGAGCTTGGAATCCATCCTAAGAGGAGATACCAAATCCCTGCTTGCATGTGTCCATAAAGTGATGTTTTCTGGTAGATAAGCTATATTTTGATTACTTGTGATGTGAATCTAGTGCGTGTGCGCATGGTTTTATACGAAATACGATCTCTTCATGGGCCCATGTAAGTTGTTTCTGCAATAATTTTTCATTTTGACTAACTTTACACTTGTACTTGAGGTTTTTCCCGACGTTTCCATTTATCATTCATGAGAAATCCTATAATCACGTCACTGTGAGAAATCATTTACTAAAGACAATGGCTGTATGGGCTTAGTTCCCCTTGCCTTTTCTTCGGGATAAACAAAACAAAAATAATAGATTATCTTAGGCTGTGGTTATTGTGTTCTGCGTAGAAAGAGTATAGATTCGTAGAATTCACTATGTAGTCTGTGATTCATAGTCAAAGGTGTTCTGTGCAGGCCCGGTCAACTTTGTTCGTGAGGATTCATATGGGCCGATGTTGCAGGGCAACACTCCTTACATTATGTCTACCAAATAGGAGTTATTGTGTTCTGTGCTACTAGCAATATGTATATAGTAGGTATATATACTGTTTGCTGGATGTGAGTGTCGTTGAGTGTGAGTTTGTGTGAGTGTTGACCGTTTTACAGAATAGTTCATGTGCCTAATTTCGGAACTAATTTTTTTTTTACAGAAAATGTCATACACACAGTAACTAGCGCCGCATCCATCGTAACCACCGTGAAACGTAATCTACCTGCATAACCTTCAAACCAATGTTGCAAGTAATTATTATGACTAAAGAGACAGACATTAGATTCACAGACATTACAAAATTAAATTTTGCTGAATGTATTGGGCTAGAGAACGTCCAATTAACAAAGATTTTGGGAACATCCTCTTATTAGAATAACTTAGTATATAAAACTTCAGATTAATTAATACTCTAGACTAGACAACCATCATTCAAATACAAACATTTTGTTTCATGATTTTACTAACATGTTGCATTCCACCAAATTATTTCTAATATTTTTTATGCAAGACAGATTGTTACATCCGATCATATCGAAATTAAAATATCGATGTTTACTTTATTAAAGATTATAAAATTATTAATAAAGAAAATGGAAAAAAATCCTCACCCGGGTGGGAATCGAACCCACGACCTCTGCATTCCGCGTGTCAGTGCTCTAACCACTGAGCCACCGGGTCAATTACTCGGATGACGAATTTTACCATCTCTTTTCTAAATTACATATTGGCAACGTTATTTTTCATCCCGATAGCTATATACTAGCCAAATCTCGGCAAACAAAGCTGAATCCCTCAGCACAATGTTTAAAGATGAAACGATCAACCATATCCTATCCATTATTAAAGATAAAAATCGATTATCTGAATTTCATCACGTTGAAATAGTTATCGACATTAGATGAAACTTGCGTGCGTATATCTACTGACGCTACTGATTATCGGCATTCATCTCGTTGCTTCGCCTGATGTTGTACGCTTTGGATGTTTTCGTGTGTTTCTCAACACGATTTGTGTTTGGTTAATGATTTGTATGGTGTATTCTTCTGGACAGACGAACTGTTATACCCCTTAGCTGTATGCAAAAGGCCTTACGCCTACGATAACTTGCTGATGCAGCGTTTTAGAGCTCTCATGCCTAGTTCATGCAATCTTTGAGTCAGTCTCCTCCATAGATAACAGAAACACAGAAGATGGGCCGCTAAGCGCACTTAGTTTGAGTTCTGATGTAAGCGGCTATAAGCCACACTTACATTGACATCTAAATAATAACACAAATTACACCCAACATTGATAAATCTCTGACACTCACACATTTAAGGCGGTACTCTCATTGGCGCGCATACATTGCTATCTACTGTGTAAGTACGCGCCTCAGTATAGCAAATACATTCAACAAATTTCACATGTACGCTAGTGATTGACTGTCGATAAATTTGTTATCGAGCACTTGCGTTGTTGCACATCGCGAACAATTTAGGCTTTAGTAGCTGGTCACAATACAATTTTAAACATGTTTTTACTTAGCTTCATTTTAAAATTCAACCTACTTTTTCATCACAGTCATAAAAGTATGAGGTCACAAAGGTTATTTTTCTTGAAGGGATAAAGAATAAAGTAAATTCGTAGCGGAGTCTTTAATAAATTAGTACGGTATGTAAATGTTCGATGGAAATAAAAAACTATAATAATATGCTTATTGGTAGTCATTTATTATCTACATTTTTATCACCATTATTAAACGGGCAATCAATGTTGGGGTACCCCATTACGTCTCCTAAAATTATGTAATAATAGTATTTCCTAATTTTAAATGACATAAAGTCATAAATATGTCCTAAGTATCACTACATAGTATAAAACAACCTCGCTTCCCGTTATCTGTCTGTCTGTCCCTATGTATGCTTAGATCTTTAAAACTACGCAACAGATATTATAATTTAAAAAAATATTTATTAATAAGAAACACAAAAATAAAGAAAGTTGACTTTGCACACATCTACATTAATTTAGGTACTTTGTTACACTAATAATAATAAGTAATTCACCATTGTTTTACATAAACATAATATTTTTTAAACTCTCAAAATTATCTACTTAACATTAGTTATTACTCGTAGGTACTATTCGCGGCAACGTGACGTATCGACAACAAGAAATGACAGGTACAACTCTATGTCAAAGCGCTTAGCAGCGGCCGTGCGCGGGAGCGGCCGATTCAATATGCGCAATTATCATCACTCGGTCAAACTGATTTTAACACCAGGCACGCTACACTTAGCGAGCAATGTATTAGGTTCAATCGTTAGGTTACATATGTCACTCAGTGAAAATTATTTTAACGAAATAAAATGAAATTTGGGTATAAATGCTAGAAAACAAAATTGTTATTGTACTTACCTATGAAAAGTGACCCCTTCAAGTTTATGGTCACTTCGATTCTTGCACACAACCACTGAACAAGCAGGCATTATAAAAAAACACTCCCGTGTGACGCGTTAGGCAATCAAGTCCCGACTGATTGCGTTTTCGCGATGTTTGCCTATTTTGTTCATAGTTCAATTACACCGCCCACGCCCCCACGGCCACTCTATAGATCTCTGTGGTCTCCTCTCAGCCGTCTCGCGCGAAGCCTGCCTAAGGATAATTCTAGAATTTGTCCAATAAACCTTTTTTTTTATGTTTAAGAGTATCCTTATAACATTTGGTGGCAGCGTAAAGGGATTTTAATAATCCTCAGTACCCTCTCCTAATTCTGTGTTTTTCAATTTCCATATCAATTACTATTTCGTACTATACTATATCCAAAGTGAACCAGTTCTAGTGAGTGTATCATACCAATATTCAAGATCAAAAACTCAAGATCGAGATACCAATAGAAGTCTTCCTGACGACTTCTGTAACCAGTATCTATTTACGACGAGACTCAATAAGGCAGCCAACATCACAGGCAAGTGTCCTGTATTTCGCCGACACCCTATATTCTACTATATTCTGCTATATTCTACCTTATCCTGCAAACGCGCCGGAAGGTGGCGTCGTCGCTGAATGCAGAAAGTGCAAGAATGAAGATTGCGTACTACTACTTAATCCTACTATTGTAAGTCTTGGTCATTTAAATAATTTTGCATTGATTGTAATTGTATATTAATTATTTGTTAATTTTTGTATTGATCAACATACTATAGAAAAATTTGCGTAGGTACAGCATATCACGAACTACTTCCATATCATTTCTTTTTTTGTTATATTCTATTTCTGTTTACTATACTTAATTTTGTAATTTAAAAAAATGTCGCAACCTCATAGGGACGCCTTAAAAATTCTTGATGTATCACTCCCAGAGTCAGCAGAAGACTCTGATGGGAAAAATATTTCCATAATTAATCCTCCGCGAAAAACCAGAGCAACAAAGACCCTAACTTCGAAATCAGTAGAAATAGATTTAAACATTATTCTCAAGTTTATCAAACCCTATGATGGCAATAGGGATACATCAAATTATTTTATTACAAATTGCAGTAATGCTTTCGATTTATCGTCAGATTCTCAAAAGGATTTGATTTTGAAATATATTTTATGCCAACTCCAAGGTAAAGCCGAAGTTGCTTGTTCAGTTAGAGAATTTGCATCTTGGAATCACCTCAAAGATTTTCTTAAAACTCAATTTAATTAACGCAAACATCATACACACCTGTTAACCGATTTATAGGAAAGCAGGCAAGAGCAAACAGAAAGTGTTAGTCAATTTGGTTTGCGTCTAGAAAAACTATTGTCACAATTACTAACCGAAATTTTATTTACTACTTCTAAAGTCAAGCAAATTCCTGGTAGAACAGCTGCCATGGAAGACCTAGCACTTCATCACTTCCTCATGGGCCTACACCCTCGCGTTTCGAATATTGTGAGGTGTAGATCGCCGAAAACCCTCAATGAAGCTATTAACCTTGCTTCATCAGAAGAACGCATTCAATTAACTCTTTATCCTCCTACAACAGCAGCTACTTCAGCCAGACAACATAATAACGATAAAATAAAATATACGCCTCGTTCTTTTCAACCAAGATTTTCTAATCCTAATTTTAAAAACCGCCCTGAGCACTCCAGGGATATAATATGTAGTTATTGTAAAAATCTTGGACATAGTATCGAAAACTGCCGAAAGAGACAGTATTACAATAAAATAAAATCACAGGGTCAATCCCCTCAGAATCGTCCAATTAATTCATTTAATGCTCCGAATCCACCACGTAAGATTTTTACTATTAACCAAACAGACGATGAAAGTATTGACGAAGTTGACAACCATTTAATCGACTAAAATTTCCTGTTCGGTATCGCAAAGGAAATGATAATTATAAATGCAAAGACGATGCTAAATCTTCCACTGACTCCGCTGTTCCCACTGTATCCGCTGTATCGACAGCATCCACTGTATAAGCTGTATCCACAGCATCCGTTGTATCGACAGCATCCACTGTATCCGCTGTATCGACAGCATCCACTGTATCCGCTGTATCCACAGCATCCACTGTATCCACAGCATCCACTGTATCCGCTGTATCCACAGCATCACTGTATCCGCTGTATCTACAGCATCCACTGATTCCACTGTATCCACTGCACCCACTGAATCTTTTAACCCTTTCAGTATCCAAAATACTTCTGTAGAAACCCTGAAAAATAATAAGCATAATTTAAAAGTTTACGAAATCAATTCAAACAACAATAAATTGTCTCTTCCCTACGTTTTGTTAAAGACCCCCGTGTCAGACCAACCACTATCGTTTTTGGTTGATACTGGATCATCCGTGAGCCTCATAAAAAAGACTTCAATTTCTCATTTACCTATACTAAAAGGTATAAATAAAGAAAAAATACTTTTTTGTATATTGTTACGGATTTTCTCAAGTTTACTTTCTACTAAAAGGTATAGACAGTACTAGCAGATTCGAAATGTATTGTAATTTTTGGTTTTTCTTTACTGAAAATTTTTAATTGTCAATATTGTTCGCCGCCGCCGCGCGCCGCCACACTGTCGTGTAGTTAGAAAGTGAACCAAATTTTCAACTGATTTTCTCAATTGTGGAAAATAGACATTGGTTCGCAGACTTTTTTATAGAACTTTTTGAGAAGAATTTCTCCAACATTGTTATTCTGTATTTTGAGTTATTTCAGCAGCGCACGCAATGCAAGTCCAAAAAGCTCGTTTTTCTTCCGTCCGTCTTCTTAGATTACTCTAATAATTTCTTATTACACCTAAATTATACACCTTAGAATCCCTGGAATGTCTTCTTTCCATTATTGAAAACACTATTGATAAATTTTTGAGATCATAACAAACACATTTTGGGCGCCCTTCGCAACTTCATTTTATACTAGTATAAGTTGTAAAAGAAATAGTACAAAGGCGAGCTTATCTCTAAAAGAGATTTCTTCCAGCAAACCATTAAGTACAAAGAAAATTTTATAATATATAAAAGGAATGTCATATGTGCACACGTACTTATTAAAATATAAATAAACTTAACACAAAATAAATATATTTACTAAATAATAACAATACTTAATTATCTACTTAGATACATACATAATAGGGACATACATATATATAATAAAATATATATTTATAATACTACTACATACTAATTTATCCATACAATACATACAAACATTATATTGTTACCTATTCAAACTATATCAGATAATAGCACAGTGAAAAAAATTAAGGAAGGGACAGGTAATAGTTTCTTAACCTATTTTTAAAAATGCCTATGGACGGAGAGTCTCTTATGGAGTGCGGAAGTGAGTTCCACAGTCTAATTGCATATACAGTAAAAGAATACCGATATGCTCCGGAATTATGTCGTGGAGTTTTGAGTAGAGAAGCAGTCATTGACCTTAAGGGTCGCTCCCGTGAGAAAAGGTATTCAAAACGTTCACTTAGATAAGTAGGAGAAATCGACATATAAAGAATTTTATATAAAAGCGATAACATGTGTGCATTCCGGCGAAATCTGATTGGGAGCCATTTCAGCTCTTTTCGAAAATGAGATACGTGATCATACTTGCGTAGTCCGTAGATGTAACGAATACCCAAGTTTTGAAGTCTTTCAAGTTTGTCGAGCAGCTCCTCATTGGCATCGGGGTAACAAACGTCAGCATAGTCAAGTAACGGGAGGATAAGGGATTGAGCCAAATAAATTTTGGTTTTGAAAGGAAGAAAACTTTGAAGTCGCTTAAGGGAGTGAAAAGTAACAAACACCTTTCTACACACATCATCAACCTGAGGCGACCAAGATAGAAAACGGTCCATAGTAATTCCTAGATTCTTAACCTTATCTAAATATGGTATCACTGTTCCACTATAGAGAAGATCAGGAACGTCATGCCGAGTAAGAGAGCTGTGTAAAAACTTGCTACCAATTATTATAGCCTGAGACTTATTAGGGTTTACAAGAAGGCCATAAGACTTAGCCCAGTCTCGAAGGCGATCCAAGTCTAAATTCAACCGTACCACTGCCGTCCCGACATCCTCAACATTAAAGTGCCGATAGATCTGCAAGTCGTCTGCGTAAAGATGAAAAGAGGAAGATAGTCGGCTGGTGACAGAGTTTATAAAAATTGAGAACGAGAGGAGAGAGAACGCCACCCTGCGGTACACCTGTAGCAAGCTCGCACCAGTCAGATGAAAACTCGTCCGAACGTATACACTGCACGCGCCCTCTGAGGTAAGTATTAAACCAGGCTACAGCCTCAGGAGAGACGTTAAGAGAGCCGAGGATACCCAATAAAATGTCAAAGTCTACACAGTTGAATGCGCTGCTGAAGTCTAATAGTGTTAAAATGGTGAGCTGTTTGTTATCAATGGCCAGCCGAATATCATCAGTCACCTTCAGCAGCGCAGTAACCGTGCTGTGTCCAGCTCTAAATCCAGACTGAAATGGGTTTAACAGGTTATTGATGGACTATTGTAATAAAGTTTCCAAAAATTTTTATGCCTGTTAGTACGATTCAAATTTCCCGCCTAGTTATTAACTCATACGTGATAGAACTAGATGGCGGTAGTCAATTTTGTCTCTAGGAGTTTGTATGGAGACAACCTTCTCCGCTAGGAGTAATTGTGTTCTGGGGTTCTGTCCTTAGGCGTGCATGAACGTAAAAAAACTACGTACCTATAGAGTTTTTTGTACGTTCATGGTTCTGTGGTCAAAGATGGCTTAGTATACTTTTACTTTTTGTATGGTACAAACCGGAGCACAAAGTAATAACAAAGTGTACAATTGAACGTTGACTAATCACAGGATACTCTGATGAATGGACTTTCATGTCATTCATAAATTGAACACAAAGTACATCAGATTACAGTGATTACCCTCTCTAAGTATAATCATAGACTAGGGCTCGTGGACGATTTCGGAACGAAATATTTTTGTATACAGTTACATAGATTATTTAGTTATATACTGAGCAACTAGCGCCGACATTCGAAGAAACCTTTTGATGAAGAATCTTTCTTATTAAGTACCTACATTTCCTATTGTGCGTCGTGACTCGTGCTTCCTTAAAAGTAACATGCCGCATACCGGTACAACTGGTACTAGTTAGAAGATTTTCAATTAGTGAAAATATCAATACCAATTTCCATCCCCATGTACCAATTTGATTGTCGTTCACAAAACGAATAAAAAGTGACATGCCAGTTCTTGGCTGTATGAATTGGCTGCTGTCTTTTCCCTTACATTCATTTAAAAAATAAAATGACGTTCCATCATCGTTTGATTGGAGATTCGGCGGGAAAAGCTGGAAGGGTGCAGGTGTAATTTTCTTGTGAAAATCAAAATTTATTTGTAAATAGCTTGCATGTGTCCGTAAAGTGATGTTTTCTGGTAGATAAGTTATATTTTGATTACTTGTGATGTGAATCTAGTGCGTGTGCATGGTTTTATACGCAGGTAAGCCGAGTAAAACTTTAGCCGGATTACGATCTCTTCATGGGCGCATGTAAGTTGTTTCTGCAATAATTTTTCATTTTGACTAACTTTACACTTGTTCTTGAGGATTTTCCCGACGTTTCCATTCATCATCATTGTCATTCATCATAAATTCAGAATACATTTTACTAAACAATGATTAGGCTGTATGGGCTTAGTTCCCCTTGCCTTTCCTTCGGGATAAACTAAAAAAAAAAAAAAAAAAAAAATCATCGTTTGATTACTTTGACAGGTTGTATGAATAAGAGGATTCGGCGGGAAAAGCTGGAAGGGAGCAGGTGTAATTTTCTTGTGAAAATGAAAAATTAATTGTAAATGGCTTGTATGTGTCCGTAAAGTGATGTTTTCTGGTAGATGAGTTATATTTTGATTACTTGTGATGTGAATATAGTGCGTGTGCATGGTTTTATACGCAGGTAAGCTGAGTAAAACTTTAGCCGGAATACGATCTCTTCATGGGCCCATGTAAGTTATTTCTGCAATCATTTTTCATTTTGACGAACTTTACACTTGTTCTTGAGGATTTTCCCGACGTTTCCATTCATCATTATCATCCATCATAAATTCAGAAATCATTTACTAAAGACAATGGCTGTATGGGCTTAGTTCCCTTTGCCTTTCCTTCGGGATAAACTAAAAAAAAAAAAAAAAAGGTTGTATGAATAAGTTTTTCGGATTCGGCGGGAAAAGCTGGAAGGGAGCGGGTGTAATATTCTTGTGAAAATCTAAATTTATTTGTAAATGGCTTGCATGTGTCCGTAAAGTGATGTTTTTTGGTAGATAAGTAATATTTTGTTTACTTGTTATGTGAATCTAGTGCGTGTGCATGGTTTTATATGCAGGTAAGCTGAGTAAAACTTTAGTCGGAATACGATCTCTTCATGGGCTCATGTAAGTTGTTTCTGCAATTATTTTTGATTTTTACTAATTTTAAACTCGTTCTTGAGGATTTTCCCGACGTTTCCATTCATCATCATCATTATCATCCGTCATAAATTCAGAAATCATTTACTAAAGACAATGGCTGTATGGGCTTAGTTCCCCTTGCCTTTCCTTCGGGATAAACTAAACAAAAAAAAAAAAAAAAAGTTTTTCGGTGATATAAGGCGATTCGGCGGGAAAAGCTGGAAGGGAGCGGGTATAATTTTCTTGTGAAAATCAAAATTTATTTGTAAATGGCTTGCATGTGTCCGTAAAGTGATGTTTTCTGGTAGATAAGTTATATTTTGTTTACTTGTTATGTGAATCTAGTGCGTGTGCATGGTTTTATATTCAGGTAAGCTAAGTAAATCTTTAGCCGGATTACGATCTCTTCATCGGCCCAATGTGAGTTGTTTCTACAATTATTTTTGATCTTTACTAATTTTACACCCATTCTTGAGGATTTTCCCGACGTTTCCAGTCATCATCATCAATATCATCCATCATAGGCTGTATGGGCTTAGTTCCCCTTGCCTTTCCTTCGGGATAAACTAAAAAAAAAAAAAAAAAAAAAAAGTTTTTCGGTGATATAAGGCGTGTTTTATTGTGTTATTGTTGGTATTTTTCTAGTTATAACAATGAAAATGTTACGACTTCTAAAAAGTGTGCCTGAAGTTAATAACAGAAGTTTTAAAAACTTTGGGCATAAAAGGCAAAAAATACCTGCTTTCACTACAGTTTGGCACGCATTTTTAACATTTACCTTTATTGGTATGGGAATAGAGTGGAAAAGGTAAGTAAAATACTCACTGCTTAAAAATTATCTGAATAAGAAAGGTACACACACAGGAAGACACATAACCAACAATCCAGTCTTTCTCTGTTAACTATTTAGCTATTTTAGTTATGTTAGTCCAGCTTTTCCTTGCTTGAATACACATTCTTGGAATAATAGCTAATATTCACCTACATGTATTTTCAATTCAACTTCGTGACATGTATTAAAAGAAAACACATGTATTTTAATTTATTTTGCACATAATTTTTTTTATTGCAGGATTGCAAAATTCATATTTGGTGAAGACATTAAAGAAGGTCAAGGACTTTGGGATCCTGAAGAAAGTAACATTGAAAATCAATATGTTGCACACATGGGTAGCAAGGAAGGTAAAGGTAGTCTTTGATCAGGTGTCTACTAAATATAAAACAAAATTTCTTAAATAATGACCATAATTTAAATATTCAACCTCATAGAGTGATTGACTGTTGATAGTTCAGCAATTGATAGACCAACATTGGTCTCTTCAAAGCTAGAGTGAATAGGCACTTTCTAGGCAAACATGTACCACCCTAGGCCGCATCTTGCTTAACATCACGCATGATGGCGGTCAAATGTTTGCCTATCTAATTGTAAAAAAAAAAAAATTAAAGGGGTGTTATTAGAAAATAGAATAATGTCAAATACAAAATGCAAATAAACCCCTATACTATAACTTCAAAGAGTACAGATGAAACTTAATAGGGACAAGGGTGGCAAACACCACCTATAAGACCACCATGCTAAACTCTAGAGGTAGATGGGAATAAAGGGTCTGTCCCTATGTTTGCTTAGTTAGACCTTTAAAACTTTACAACAGATTTTGACATGGTTTTTTTTTAAATACATAAGTGATGTAAAAGCTAGGTTTATATCAACAGTGGAAAGGCAAAAACACTTAAACACCTGGTGGTGTTTTAGCACTTTTGCCTTTCCACTGTCGATATGTATGTATATATGTAGCAACCCTCCCCAGCATCGCATGGTTGCAAAGCCCATTCACGCGGACGAAATTGTGGACAGCCTTTAGTTTATTGATATATGTATAGCTATTCTGTTGCTTTCAATTATTACCTTTGTGGAAAATGTAAATAATAATATGATTATAAAATAAAATATTTTATTTAAGCTCACATTTTTATCAATAGGTATATGTTGCAATATTATATCTAAATAAATAGTTCTTACATTTACCAGTAACAAAATTTTATTTGCATACATATTCCTTATTCCATAAAATTATGATTAAATTCTAGCAACACGGTTAATATAGGTAGGTATAACAATATTTTAATTTAATCCATAAATATAAATAGATTTCAATATTTATCTTATCCAGTTGGTGCACCAAACTATGCAACTAACTAAACTATAGATTTTCATTGATCATTACACATTTTAAGCTTTAAAATTACTGTTAGAGTTAGTAACAGTTTACTGCAACATTCCGGAAGCTGTTTACAAAGCCTTAACTTTATATTAGGAAAAAACTGAATAATTAAAGTTAAGCCCCACTTGGTTAATTGAGTGTGAATAGTTATATTACCTGTGACTATTTACATCCGAAAATTTAAATTAAGGTATTGTGCAACCAAATGTACCTTGACAAATTGCAATTTCTTGGAATATCCAAATGACTAGTAATGCATAGAAAATACTCTAAACTTATTACATTTAATGTTTAGATCTATATTATTTTTTATTACCATGACAATTATGTTTTATGTACTGGTAAATAAGATTATATACAATTAATAAGAAACAAAGAATGGCAGCATGGTAATGTATTGGCATTTTATATATGGTGCTCAATACTCCCATAGGCTTTTCTCTAACATTATGTAACTTAGATTTATTTTCTAATGTATTCTCAACTGCAGAAGCCCTGTCTGTGTATTTCTCTTCACAAGTGTTTATTCCATCATTTGCATGGTAACTATTAGTCATATTATTAGTACTTTTAAAATGATACTTAGTTTCTTCATTAATGTCGCTCTTTTGTAGTTCTCTACTTTCCAGTTTAGTCTCTCCCACAGTAGTGATTCTTTGAGTGGACTTATCCTCGCATCCAGAACACGCCTCCAAACTTTCTTGTAAATAGTTATCAATCCTTGTCATTTGCTCAGATACTAAGAAGTTTGCTAGAGGGCTATGTGGCCTTCTCTCTGGCTCTAAAACAGCCAAGTTTACATATGGGGAATGCTCTTCTTTATCGAGTGCAGTAATATTTAAACTTTCTGTACTCCTTTTTACCATTGTGCTGGTGGAATTATTATCACTTAATAATTTATTTTTGAAAATGGAATTAACTATTTTATAACTTTGCAAGTCTTCATAATCATTCCTTATATACTCGACTGGTGATTGCGATCGTTTGATATGTTGTGACGGTGTCAACAGCCGAGGAGAATCGAACTCAGTTGGCACTGGGGTAAATTTCACTTTGATGACGTCCTCATTAGTTAACGTTTCAGTTTTGGTGATCTCGTCCACGTAATCCTTGGAGCCGTTAAGTCCAATAGTTTTATACATGCTGGGCGATTCCGTGACGTCATGACGTGTCGAGCTGTTCACTCGATCTACGGTTACTTTGCTGAGTAACTTGCCGTCTGCGCTTCTGATGTCGGAAAACAACCCTCCCTCAAAGTGGAGGGGTGTTTCCAACTTTCGTGTTCTTTGAGGGGAACAATTACTTTTTGCAGGAGAGACAGGACGGAAAGTAGTAGTTGAATAAACAGTATCAGAATTGTATATTATATCGTGAGGGGTCCTAGCGGGCGTGAGTCTTACAGAAGGGTCGGCCACCTTTTGCGAAGAAGCTCTGTCCTTCGAGGTTTTTCTTGCACACCTGTAATATTTTTATAGTTTATAAAGGAAATAAATTCTTAAAGATATACAATACTAAATCGAAACACATGGTAGAAATATAAAACGTATTTAGGCAAAATAGGTCCTACTACTAGCGTCACCACTCGATGTTAATAATTTCAAATAATTATAGGTATTATACAAATAACGTTAAGAAATAGCTTAAGTGTAAAAAAATATATTAATGTCTGACAAAAGTGGCCACGGTTTTATACTTGAGAGCTTTTGCCTGGGATTTCCTTCATCTTCCTATCGGAGCACAATTTGTAATAATTACCTATTTCGAAATTTTTAAACACGGTAATATCGAGTTGCGACGTTAGTACACATTATACACATCAGCTTATTGCAGTCCACTGCTAGACGTAGACCTCCCCAAGAGCCCGACGGTAGCCTTGTACCGTCATATGGGTGCTTTTAGTCATAGTCACCACACTGGCCTGGCAGGTTCCGAAATGACATTTTCGGACTATGTTGTCAACACAGGAGGTTGTAGCCCACCTCGGAAACGCTTAATCGCCTCTTGCGATACCGACGGACAGACACAGAAGCCAAGTAATTATACGAATTACTTTTTATATCGAAAATGCTTCTCGTAGGTGCTTAGACAAAGCAACATCGTTTTGCATTGGGGTTCGTTGTCATAACACTCTCACCAATAAACGGTTAGTCTTTATTCCTCACAACAAAATCTGTGGACTTTATCACGTGATTTGACAAACGCGCGAAAACTTTTCGATGAGGAACCGCTACAATTTGATCGTGATATAATGTTGCTTTGTCTCTGCCTTCTGGAAACAACTAAAGCTATTTTTCCGTTTTCACGCGGACGGAGTAACAAAATAATCTGAAATCCTTAAATGTAAGTTATCTATTCTAATCTATTTAACTTGAAAGTAGAAATCAAATACACAAAACACAGAACAACTTATAAATAAAACTAATATAATATAATACAGAAAATAGCCAAAACAATACCACTACATAGAAATAATAAATACTGGGATCAAGCATTTCTACAGGCAAAAGATTACAGATTATATTATTATTGAGGTAATTACCTCACTATTGGGTTTTTCTACAAATCTTCCTGAACTATTGGAAGTTAAGACATGGTTAACTGTCTTAATAGGTTTGTTAATAATATCATCAACACACTGAATGAATACATGAATGAATAAATGAAATATACAGGATTTACACACGAGGGTAATGTTAATAGAGAAACATAAAACATGTGGCAACGTATGACGAGCTTTGTTTGCTTTTGAAAGTTCTTTGTATTTCTGCAAATATATCTTTTTGTTTACCAATAATTTTGGTAGTGACTTATAATACTTAATTTTCTCTTTAAGTAAATTTGAGATGAAATCAGTAAAGTATAAAGTAAGTATTTTTATAAGATTTTATTAATGAAAAGAAGAACGAAATCATTGCAGTTAAAAGGGGATAATAAAAGATGATATTCTCAATCAAATTGCACAAATAATAGCAGTTTTTGTTTTGACTATTTCATGCCCTTCTATTTATAACTTTGTTTTCAAGTATTGATTTAGAATAATATTTTGACTGTATTTATAAATGTCGTGTATTGTGCTGTGTGTATTTAGTAAGGCTCGTATCATACGCACCGTGCAGTTGAAGCACTGACTGTGGTAGTTATTGTTGAGCGCCTCGACCCACCTGTCGCCTGCCTCCACGGGGAAGCCGCAAGCGAAGCATTTGGTCGTAAACAACTCGTTCCAATCTGAAACATTAGCACATTAGAACCTAACCCTAACTTAAACTTAAGAGGAGACCACCATCGTCATCGTACCTGCTTCGCAGTAGGGCAGACCGTCTTCTAAGAAGAATGGATTGTTACCAAACAACTTTCCACAATAGACGCAGTTGAAACATTCGGGATGGAAATGCTTCCCAATAGCGTTTAAGCAGTCCTGAAAGATAAAAAATTGATAAATCAGATATTAACAAGTAATTATTCGATAAGACTCAAAAACAATATGCGGTAATAGTTAAAACTTACGCCCTTAATCTTAGCATGACATTTATCGCACGCTGGTGCGATGTATTGTTCGAAACAGAATTCGCAGTACAACTGTCCATTCTCCTCGACAAAGCCGATATCTTGCAGCGGGCGCCGGCAGGTTGCGTTCACGCAAATGAAGTGGTCTGGGCACCAAATGCGACCCAAAGCAGTTATGAAAGGCCCCCTGCGAATAGTTAACATTTATTTAGAAACCTACAAATTATTATGAGTCTTCAACCTATCTATTTTCTCATAGAATATGTTTTAGTTGTTAGCTTAATATGCAAAACACTTAAATGCAAACAAACATGCAACTGTCTGACATGACTTACTTGAGTTTTTTTACTTTGCGACCTCGCTAAATATTATGCAAATTTTACCTGGTTATAGCTTTTTCGCATTTATGACAAACGGGATACGATCCATCAGCTACATCAGTAGATGTCATAGTACTCATTGGGCGGGCTATGATGTGTGAATCTCTTCTGCCATCGTCATTTCTTTTGTCTTTTTTTTCTCTTCGCTTAACCACAAATTCAGAGTCAGAATTTTCTTGCTTCTCTTCATTATTGGCAGCATATGTTTTGTTTTCAGATTCATTTTTGCTAGCGTAAACATCATTATTAAAGTTTGTGTCCGTCTTTATGATAAAAAGTGTATTATCCTGAAGATCTTTTGGCAAAAATTTAGGTTTATCTTCATCTTGTATACGTTTTCCTATTTCTGAACTTAGCAGTGTTTTATCAAAACCATTTTCTTTTATCGGTTTTGAATCAAACGTATTATTTTTTCGGTCATCATACTTATTACTGTTATTACTTTTGTAGTAGTTATTGGTACCATTTGTCATATTCTTCTCAAATATATTTCGTTTTGTCAAAGTGTTAGAATAATCATTGTCCGTAACACAACTTTTTATATCTTTGTTGTAATTGTTATTACCATTTAAAATCTTCGAATTTTCAAATGCACTTATTTTCCTTAAAGAATTGAAATTATCTTTGTGAGATTTATCAGCATTTCCATTTGTGTTTAGTTTCTCAATCTTTTCAAAATTATAAGAATCATTGTTGAGTTTCGAATTCAGGTGAGAGGTTTTGGGAGAGTTTTTCTTAAGTGTGTTACTTGCAGAATTTTCTACCGGGTTACTGTTTATTTCAAACATTTGTAAAGATGAGTCGTGCATATCCAATGTTGGTATTGGTGTGTTTGGGATTGGCGGTGGAATAGGAATAGTACCATTTGTAAAATTATGTGCGGGATTTTTGCTAGCTATTGTATCTTTAATTTTATCGCCAATAACTTGAACGGATTCTGAAGTTTTAAATGGTCTGTCAAAGGTTTTGTTAATAGGACGTTTCAAAGTCCCTTCACGACTATTTCCGTCTGAAACGTTATCTGTATTAAGAGGATGCTTAGTTACAACAGTATCTTGAATTTTATCAGCCATCGATTGAATATGATTTGCAGGTTTAATTTTTCTTTGTATGCCGATTTCGTATCCATTTAATGCCATTTTTGCCATTTTCCGAATGAGTCTTTCCTCTGCTGGGCTTTTGAATTCAGTTTTAGGTAAACCAGTGACTGGAGAATCGTTAGCTGTTATGAAATAAATACAAAAAGGCATTAGATGTTATTTATAGTTAACGCCACAAAAACTAAACTAAAGACGCCTAATCAAACTGTTAAGATTAACAAACATCATATCTCTGATTAGTTTCACAAAAACATAACCTAAAATAACATCGTAACATGCAACAAACTAACACAACACTCCTGTTCTCTCACAAAATTCACCTAATATTTCCATTACAAGATCCGCAAAGAGGTACGCGTGAACCGGGCAATGCTGCTTTATTTAAAACTCCCCTTCCACGCTTTGGTGCCGATGATACACCGAAGGTTTTGCCACGAGCGGCAGCCCCTACACTGGAACCTGTCGACGGGGTAGGATCACACACTGGACCTTGGTTAGCACCAGAAAATGTGGGATGTGGTTGGCAACTTTCTACTTTTCTACTAGCAGCAGCAGTATTTTCATTAGTAACATTAAAAGGTGAATTTGGCTGGGTTGACAAACTCATGACAGGTGGCGGGAAAACTTGCTTGGGGTTACTGCTAGATGAGCGAACGTTATTATCGATTGTATGGCTTCTTCCAGAAGTAAGTGAACCCCCCTTTTGAATCTCTATCACTTGGGCTGATTGTGTTCTTTCAAACTGTTCATAAGTTTTTCTGGTTCTTTCAACAGTTGTATTCCCGTATTCAGAAACGTTATGTGACTGTGTTTGTCGTTGAGCATAATTCTGTGCCACCATTGAGTCCTCTTTAATATTCATATCGCCCTTATTATAAGATTCACTTTTATAACCGATATTAGATTGCTTTTGCTCTTTAATAATTGAAGGTTGATCTTGTGCCCAGCTCTTTGTAATGGAATTGGTAGAATCTGCGTTTGGTGGTAACCTCCTTTGTACTATATCATGTTCCTTTTTCAAATTCGCTGTGGCTTGTGTTAAGAGTGAATGTGCATTATGTCGAGGTTCAGAATCCTTGATTCGAGGCGCATGTGCTTTTAACGGATTAGGTGGCGGACCTTGGGCCGGTGAGCGACATCTTTTAGGTGTTGGAGACCTACTAACCTCTGGACTTGATGGTTGATACATGTAACTGTCTGGGGCCAAGTGCTCAACAGTTACTAAATTCATTTGGTAATGAGGTATTATAGGAGCAGGTTTGTTAATCATACTAGGAGTGCTTGGTCTACTTCGAGCAGGCGAAGCTCTTAATAACGATTCTTCTGAAACAGGTTGAAAGGTCATAGAAATAGGAGCATCTTTGTGAAAATGATGAAGTGGCGGTTGAACTGGGATTTTTTCTTGTACTTTCGCGGGTACTTGGGGAATCACAGCTGATGGAATTGACTGTGGTTCCACCGATTTATCTCTGGGCTTGGTAGGAGGATCTGTGGTTGGTGTTATGGGTCTTTGAAGAATCGCAGGTGCATTACATATCTCAGGGGTAATACCACGTTGCGAAGGTAACTGCTCGAAATGTTTTTGGTAGGGGGGAATACTATCGGGCTTGTGTAAACCAGATTTTGATCTTACTGCCGTAGATGTCAGAGTTTCCTGTTTGTCAAGATTTTCAAAGAAATTTTGCGCTGTTTTTACCGAAGAATATCCTTGGGTAGTCATACTACTTGTAGTAACAATAGATTGTTGCATAGTTTGAGTTCCAGATTGCAGAGATTGTTGTACGAGACTAGAATTTTCAAAGTGATTATTATATTTATTTGTAGTCGATGACTGATTAGCGAGTTTAGATTTCTCAAAACTAGACTTTAATTCGTCTGTAATTGGAGGGAAATTAGTTAGTTTACAAAATTCTTCAGGTTGCGGCACAGGAAACACTTGGCGAGCTACTGGTCTGAATGCAGACATATCGGAAGAAGATTGCAATTTGCAAGTATTTTGCATTTGCATAGATGTAAATTCAGATTTTACTTCATTAATCACTTGGGTAGAAGTTTGAGTAGCAATAGGTCGTATAATTTCTGAAGACGTGGATGTCACCTGAACACTGGAGTTTGATGTATAGTGACTTGATTGATTTGTAAGGCCTAAGGGCAAAGGGCTATAAGATCTATCTGGCGCTATTGTCAAAGCATCTCTTAGAGATCCTCGTTCAATATTTTGATATGTCACTGGTGTAAATGGCCTATTTGGGGCCGTGGTCAATGCATCTATCATAGGAGAAGCTGTTTCTTCTCGAGGCAGTTTAGGTTCTACAGTTATTTTAAAGTCAGGTGGGATATAGGGTTTAGTTTCTTGAGGCATTGGTATTGGATCTTGTGCCTTTTCGGGGGGATGATATTCTTTAATAGGCTGAAGAGGGGTTATACCACGTTTTGGTTGCTGTGAAAATAGTGGAGACGCTTGCGCGGGGACAATGTTATGAAGTTCGGATGCATTTGTTACAGACTTCGCAACTTCTTCGTCCTCTAATTTTTGAGAATTTTCTACACTATGAATAGGAACACTAACCGGTAGCGATGGCGGAGGCAAAGGTGAATATGGTCTATCTGGAGCAATAGTTAATGCATCAACCATTGAAGCTACATATCCACGTGGAATAGAATTTTGGATATTTGTAGGTGGCAATTTTTTGATTGCAGGGATTTCACAAAGGACGGGTTGTGTTGTGTCGATGTTTGAAATTTCTTTTTTTGCAGACGTGTTATTATTTAGTTCAGTGTTAGTTTGACCAATTGTAATACCTTTTGCTTCGTTAAATTGTTCAATTTGTTGGCTCTGTATTAGTTCTGTTTTTGAAAGTGTTTCCCCAGTTTTCATTTCGGTTATTGATGCATTGTCGATATTAGGTTCGGTTTCTTGTGTTGGTGGTTCATTGCCGATAAGTTTTTCTGAAATACGCTCGTCGTATTTATTTTCACTCTGTTTTATTGTGGCCGTTGTTGTACCGATGGTAAGTTCTTGTATTCCGGTTTGGGACTCCCTTATAGATTCTGTCAACTCTTTTATTTCTTTTTTGTCAGTTTGCACAACCTGCTGGGGTGGGTTCTCAAATGACTTTTGGATAGGTGGGATGGTTTGAGATTGATAGATCATCAAGCTCTGGTTTTCGCTTCTAGACTCTTCCGAAAATGATTGGACAGTGCTACTACTACTGGTTGTTTCCTGAGTTATGTGAGATTGTACAACAGAGGCCGACTTTGACGACGTGTTCGTAGCAGTGCACATTGTAGCTGAAGCATATAACACATTAGACGATATTTCCGCAACTTGAGAAGTTGATGATTTGCTTTCTGAAAACTGTTTGACAGTTTTAGTTTCACTCTCTGTACTAGTATTTGATACCAGTTGTGTTGATGTAGTTTCCGGAACTCTTTGTTTGTGATTATCAGTGACAGTTTCATCAGGAAGGTTAGGGTTCGGTGGAGGCCATACAACACTTTTACAATTTTTAGCTATTAGGGGTAATTTGATTGATTTGGTTATGGTTACGAGCGGGCAAAGGAAAAAAATAGATGAAAATATATTTTAGTATTTAGAAAAATAGCACGATTACCTAACCATGCCTAAAAGGAGAACATGTCAAATAAGCGAGAAATGTTGTGTCTAGTTATTGTGTTGATTTATGCGTGGTATGTCAGAGCTGTGAGTCAGTTGCTTATCAGTGCCAGGAGAAAAGTTATTTTGAAACGACTGACATTGGCGGCCCGCGTAGCGCAGATACACAATAAACAACTGTGTTGACATTTTGTACATAGCTAAAAAAGCAGCGCGCGATGTTGCATGTACATAAATTCTACGTATTTTCTTTATAAATTACCTTTAAATATGGAACCTGGGGCCTCTGTCAAAAAACAATGATTTTGTATTATTTGATTTTATTTGTTACCTTTTAAGCCAATTAATATTCATATGTCAATTTAAACAAATAATTAGGAATTAAGTATTTGTACAAAATTTATACAAATTTAAATTGTAGCCAAATTGGTGTACATACTACAGAAGTAAATGTTTATTATAATTTTGGTATCTAGCTAGTTTTATCAAATAATACAATACTGTTTGTTATTTTGTTCCAGTGTGTGGAATACCTTTTTAGAAATCATAAAAAATATAAAAATACTTAGTTACTAAACTAATGTATAAAAAACGAAAATAAACCCGTAAAACTAATTTGTATAAAAATAAACTTGTAAAAAACATGACTGGTTCATTGACTAGATTGGTCGTTATAAATTTTATATATAGGTACATATAAATTTTATAAAATGCGATCCAAAGTTTTTGAAATGCTGGTACTTTTAAGAAAGCTAAAAAATATTTTTTTATCAAAAGATGACAGTTTTTCATACATTGATACAGTTCAATAATCTATGCGATATTATTAGCATTTAACAATACACTTATATTAGCGAAAATAATAAAATAAATCAACTTTATGTTACGTTCTGATTAATGTGCTTACAAGTCTCACTTCTTATAAAGTAGATGAGGCTGTTGTAAAAAGTTCATTTAATTTTTTTTTACTGATAACCACAATCTTAATGAATTTTGCTATAATCTCAAGATATTTGGTAAACATCTCAAATTATCTCAATAACAAACATTGGTATCCATAGTCGTCATAGTCATAAGTGAAAAATCTGAACCCATAAAATTTATAAATCACACTTAAAGACTCGAATTACTCTGCTGGCCTTATATCAAAACTTATTTTTAAAACAGTGCTATCTACTTGGCAAAAATTCGACAAGTAGGTAAGTCATAAAAACTGCAGGTATAAAACCTTAATTAAAAATGAAATATTCTAGCAGAGCCTATTAAAACTGTACTTTACAAATCTTTTTGATTATTCCATTTTTAAACGATAACTCGTTTTACAATTCTATAATTATCACTGATAACTTAAACTTTAGTTTACCTTCGTAAGGTTTAGTTATTAGGAAGTTTACTGTCCAACTTAATTCCTTTCGATATAATTTTTTTGTTGTTTAACTTCAAAATTTCAAAAATAGTTTCATCTGAACTAATATAATAAAAACAACCAATACGAATTAAATTGGGAGTAAACGAAGAGTAAGTGCCTTATCATACGCTCCGATTGCCATTGCCGGGTAGGTATGTGTGCTTGGTGGCTTTGCCTTAGCAAGTTATGTAATCAGCATACGGAGCGTGTGGCAGTAAGTGCCGATTTTTCCAATGGATAGACCAGTCTGTATGAAGGATAAAGTTTGGCTGTCTCTATCTTGATCAAGTTTTACGGAAAGACAGCGTCAAATTGAAAGAAAAACGGCCGATTGGTGTAGTTGGTAGAAGCCCGTTCCAATTGATATGATGAATATTAATGTTTGTTTTCGAGTCATAGATGTTGGGTGTTTTTTCGTTGCCACCCTTAACGAAGGGTACGTACTCTATACATCAAATAAAGTAAGTTTATGCCAAAAAAAATGCTGGGAAATTATGTAATTTTTTTGAAAAAAAAAATGTTTTACTTGATCGGCCGAATTTTATACTGTCCAGTGTTTATGCTAGTTTTTCATAAACAGGTATTAATTATTTCTCGTGAAAAATTCTTGCTACGCGCATCTGTGTGCATTTATGCAGAAAAACGCAGTCTATTTACTCAACTTTGGACCCTAATATCTTGGGAACCAGACAATTCACAGGTATTTCCTTCCATGGAGAAAAATGATCAATGATGATGAGGAGATTCCGCAGTTTTCGGGAAAGTTGATGACCAAAAATCACCCTGTATACAGGGTGTAACAAAAAGGGTATGTTAAGCGAAAAGCTATGTAAATAGACCACTATAGAGAACCTATCCACAAAATTTGAGATCCGAAATTACATGATTATTTTTCCCGATAGTATGGAGAATTTTTAAATATCTCAGGAATTTTCATACAATCTTGAAAAATAAAATGTCTTCGTCTTTCGAGTCTCAAATTTTGGAAATAGGTTCTCTATAGTATATTTATACAGCTTTTCGCTTAACATACCCTTTCTGTTACACCCTGTATATTATAATCTATGTATTTATATATCGTTGCTTACTTAGTACCCACGACACAAGACCTTAGAGATGTTAGTGTGGGACTAGGTCAACGTATTTCCGAAGTGTGTGAATATGTAATCTTTATCCTTTATACAACCTATTACCATTGAAAAAATCAGCCCAAAAATAGTCGCAGTTACTCTACATAGCAAAGGTGACTCGCTTACTGGGCGCGAACGGCGTATGGGCGGGCGCGGGCGCGGCGGGCGAGAAGGGGGCGGGGCCTGCAGGCGGGGGGGCGGGGGCGGCGCGCGGCACTGCCGGGGACAGCGGCGCCGAGCGCGGCGACAGTGACGGGGAGTACGTCGAGCCGCCGAGAGACGAGCCAAACGGCTTCGGCCCGGATAGGTTGCTTGAAGGCTGTAATACAAGGTGCAAGGTTAATAACTCCAAAGAAAATCTGCCGACTACGTATAAATTTCGACCCAGTGTCACTCGCACAACGAAGACGAATCTAATGATGACAGACTTATTTTTGGTCGCATAATGAAATCGGTTCGTAAATGTCACAGTTTTGAGGTAACATAAAAAAACATATACAAATTGACAACCTCTCTTTTTTGAAGTCAATTCTTTGAAGTTTTTGAAGGAAGGTCATTATTGCCATTATTTACTTTGTTGTAGTTTGTATCTAAATGATTTAGATATCTATTTATTCGCCAACTCTAGTTATAAAAACAAAAATATTATATGATTAGCAGCTTGTCACAGATCTTCCATATCTGCTATGCTAAACCTTCTATCCTACCGTTCTTGTTGCCCCATTTTAGGAGCACAGCCGTGTATATATGTATGTATGTAAATATCTTAATTAACTTACACTGAACATAGCAGAGGAGCCGTTTGTATAGTTGTTGGTGGCAAGCGGAGGCAGGGGGGTGGAGTAACTGTTTGTCGGAATACGGCCGCCACTGAAAGACAGAAAAATGTTAAATTACATGACATTTTACACAGATCTAATACATTTGTGGGTCCAAAAGACCTAAAAGCAGACCCGCTCAAGCAAAGTATGTACTTTTTAATAGCGAAGCTAAAACTAGCGGCTGCCCTGGACTTCGTCTGCGTGAAAGGGAATTACAACCGTGCGAAGCCGGGGTGGGGACCTAGTCTATACATATAATAAAAATGTTGCGGATCGCTGTCTGCACATGGAAGATACTCAGAAGTATATGAGAAAAAATATTATAGAAACCTATATTGGAAACTAACAAAAAGAATACTCACGGAGGAACGGTGACGGGCTCGAGATGCGGCGCGGGTGGGTTCTGGCGCGCGACCAGCTTGGCGTGGATGTCGCAGTATAACTTCCCGTTGAGGTTGTAGTAACCCTGGTTCTTCAGAGACGTGCCGCAAGTGGCGCACTTGAAGCATTCCACGTGCAGGTTCTTGTCCTTTATGCGTACGAATACGCCGCTGTGCGAGGTTAGATACGGTTAGAAATTGACTTCCTTTTTCGAGTTTGCTGCGTTTTGTATAATGAGGTAATGATAGCGATAATAGATTCTAATTTGAATGTTTCATATTCAGAATTGTAAAAACAAAGGGCACCAAACTTATCTCTCTTAAAAGTTATCTTAATTTAAAACATAAAATCACAGGACCATCACAATATAATACAAGATAGGTAAACTACATAACATATTTACATTTATTACTTTGAACATGCTTACGAAATCCGTGCGTCTCCGAACAAGTGCGAGCTACCTTCGTGTGCAAGTGAAGACATGCTCGATATTGACCCATGAAGGTAGAGCTATGTGGAGTCATTCCTAAACACTCAAAGAGTGATAAGAATTGGTTTTTCAGAAGTATTATGACTCCACATGCTTCTAGCTTCACGACGCTACTGCCTACACGCTGCTCTAACTAAACATATTCATACAGCCTAACTACTAACAGATGAGGGCGATTAATCGATGAGCAATGAGATAGTAATTATAGAACAAACATCGTACACGGAAGATGTTGCTACCACTTCAATGTGCGATGTTTGCTTATGGATTTTATGGCGAGAACAAACTTAGGTTCGCGAACCTCTTGCATTGCAATACAACAGTTCGCTATTTATAGTTGCTCTACATTGCATGTTCGCGAATCTAAATAAGTACCTTCAAAAAACGAAGAATAAAAGAGACATGATCAACTAGAACAGGGCTACAGGCCGACACGTTCGCAAACACAGGCATTCCGGCGCGTCTTACATAATGTAGCGGTTACAGTCGGCGCAGTACGGCGTGTCGTTGACGACGGGCGGCGCGCCGGGGGGCGGGGCCAGCGCCGGCGCGCCGAGCGCTACCCGGCCGTCCGAGAGGACTTGGTGGCAGCCTACGGGAATGCTGGGGCGGTGCGGCGGTTCGACAGCCAGCTGCTTCGGCGGTGGCGGCGGTGGCACGGGCGTTTGTGTGCCCGTGCTAGAGCGAGGTCTCGGCGTCGCCGGCCCGCACACATGCGGCGTGCGCGATCGCGAGCGATGCGTTCGGTGCAGGCTGTTCGGCGTGCCCGCTCGCGTAACGCTCGCTCGCGAATAGAACTGATTCGCCTCTGCCAGCCGCGTAATCCGTTAGTATAGTGAACACAGTTGGGGTACTTGGGAGAGGTCATGATACGGGGCCGTAATGATTGGGTAGGTTAACTTGCAAGGTGAATATAATTTCTGTAATTTAAGATATATTTTACACAAGTAGGTATATTTTTCTAAAACAACAAATCTAAGCACTGTTAGGTTGCCGGAACAGGAGGGTAAGCACGAACTTTTTTCAGCTGCGTAACGAAGGAAACTCTGAGATTTGACAGTTTGACGATAACGTTACAGATTGGTTCGTGCTTGACCCACAGATCCGTATTGATCAATCTTTACACCATATTATAAAACACGCCTATCATTCGATCATCCTACAAGTTACCCCACCAAAGGCCTAACAAATGACCCTACAACGCCTAACCCCACCAGAATGCCTGCGAGCGTGTCGGCCGGGCCGGCTTACGTGATGAGTCGCTCGCAGTCTTCGCAGATGTTCTGTCCGACGGGCAAGCCGCCCGTGTTGTTGAGAGGTTCTCGTGGTACCGGCGCAGACACGTGCCGCAGCCCCGCTACGCCCGGACCGGCGTTCACTTCTAATTACGCCAATTTTAGGTTAATGCCCAATTTTGATTAATTATGAATTGATTTTAAGCTATATTCCATTATAGTAGTATTAGGCTACGTATTCTATGAATGTTATTCCTCCGTGATTGAATAAACTGATTAAATTAATCAAATCTTCTTGTGATTTGCGTGACTGAATAATACATACATTCTACATAATCAATACAAAATTTGTAGTCGATAGAGATTAACTTAGTAATTTGTAACTTCACTACCTGTTAGGTATCCGGATAGCATTTAAATTTGAAATACTTAGGTAAATCATTTTGTGATGTTGCATTATTTTGAAATCTGCTCCAAAGGATAATGAAAATGAAATATTTACAGATGTGAGGAAACGCGTATAGGTAAAGCCGGATCTGCTGCGAATTTTTTCCCAACGACATTTTCCAAGATCCTGGATACTGATTGGTTGGCTGCCAAATGCAGAGACAAGCCAACCAAACACAAGCGAGGATTTTATTAAATGTTCTGCAGAATTATTTTCTAACTTGCGCCACTGTTGTGCCAACCGGACGCTAAACGTCAAAAGATGACTACGCGACGGATTCAAAAGATCGTTATACCTACTGTATTCTTTCAATATGGATGAAGCACTGACTTTTTTATTTGGTAGGATAATACCAAATATCACGTGTCTCGCGACTATCTAGCGATTGCGACCAGTGGCAATTTACACAAGCGTGGAACAAGTTTAATTTCGCAGGAGAACCCGGCAAAGGTAGGTAAATATGGGTAATTAGGCGTGTCTTTACCTGGCTCCGGGTCATTCTGCTCCTCCTGTAGCACCTTGAAAACGGCGCTCTTCTCAGCATCGTACGATTTTTCGTTTTTCTTAAAGTTGACTCTGTTGGATACATTATAGGATTTGATGATATGTGGAAAAGTGTTAGGTTATATACCTACGTATAGAGATCATCTTATACGTATGCTAGATTTAGAACCCAGCAAAGCGAGTGTTGTCTAGAATCTCAGAAAAGCCAATTGTACCAGTGTCTAGAAATCCAGTAAGCCAGTGATGTACCAGTGTTTAGAAACCTAGCAAGGCCAATTTCTATACTTGATGATAACCTGGTCTTAAACTGCCATTCCACCAGCGATTTGGTCGAGGGAGAACATTGAAGGACGATTTTTTTCCTCTAAAATGCAGAAAAACAATGCAGCGTATATTCTTCAAATATTTAGATACCTAAACCAGGTCTGTCCCTCACCATCCTAAACATAAATGGCTGAGAGAGAAATTAACGGGCAGAACAAATTTTACGTTTACGTTTAAGTGTGGAGGCCAGAATCGACTATATTATGTATATCTTACCCCAACACTCCACCAGCCAAGACCTCAGTCTGCGCGGAGAGTGTTTCCGCGATGTTCTTGTCGCTGTACATATTGACGGGAGTGTTGTACTGTTTGTTCACTATGCTCTTCACTGAGTCGTTGTTGCCATTCATCTGGAACATTACGTCATATAATATTACTTCTTCGTCGCGGTTTCTTCACATCGAAGTCCCAGAAATAACCTTATATCAGTAATCATTAAACTTATGCGCTAAATAAACCGTGTAATTAAGTCTAAACCGCTGTTGGAGAAAAAGTCACATACACGAATTTGGATTAGGTAAGTAGGTAAGTTACCTATTTATCGCTATAAAGCAATGATTATTTCAAAGCCCACATTGACTAAATGTAGAGAAGTTCGTGCTTGTTCTTCTGGGTGCTTAGACCTATCCTATTATGTAACATCGTTTCGTATTGACGTTCTTTAGATATTGTTAGACGTAAACTTCATCACATCAAATAAATAATCATTACATTTCGATCGAACTTATATCGATTCGATGGAAATACGCTACCTTGTCTAAGCCCCCTGATCTCGTGAGGTCCCCTACCCTTACTTACATATCCGAAGGGCTTGGCCACGTTGTTGTGTCCCGAGCCGAACGCCCGCGACGGCTGGTGACCCGCCTTCAGCGAGGTGTTGGTGACGGGCGCGGGCGACGCGCCGAGCGGCCGCGAGCCGGGCCGCGGCAGGCTGCCGGTCGGGGTGACCGACGGCCGCCAGGTGCCACCACCGCTAAGGGGATGATTTTTTTTAAAAATAAGTCTCTAGACCCAATGGTGTTCCTTCACCAGTACTACAGTAGATATTATAACGCTATAGAAGGAAGGTACCTATTTGCCTAAAGTACCTACGAAGTAAGAAAGCTCCTAATCTCGGATATTATGCATTAATTATTACGTATATCGGCTACACAGCTACCACGGTACTTAGTACTCTCTAGTAATTTTTTGTTTACACTAATAACATTATTCATGAGTTCATGACTAGTTTCATTATCTAGGATCACGGTTATCTAATGCGGCTACCAAACGATCGCGGTGGAGGTTTATTAGATACTCAGCGGTGCACTGGCTATAATGATGAATAGGTATACCATCTAATAACTGTAAGTCCTTTGCTGTTGCAGGGCTTCACCAGAATACATCAGCTGCATCCCCTTACGTGCATGTCGTAAGACTAAGGAATAGGGTCGTTTACAGTTTTTTATTTGTATTTATATCAAAAGATCATAAAATAAAAGATACATTTGCGAAAGAAAAACTTCGCTAGGCTAGCGTGAAAACTTTCCGGGATATAACGATTTCAAAATCACAATTTTAGACTTGCCAAAAAACGCTCCATACAAACGGCTACCGCGACGTGACGTCACTCTTTAAGCAACTTGTATGCGCGTAAAAGAACTTTAGAAGAAGTAAAAGAAGATAGCTATATATAGATCAAATATTGCGTTTATAAATATGGTCACGTAACAAATGATGCAGGTGGACATGTGATGTTGTAATTTTCAATTAGTTTCACATTTGAAAAATGGACTTGCCCACTTAACTTTGAAGGCTTATTAATTACTACTTCATTCGGACACATAATCAAATTGTAATTTTACAGATAGGTGTGATTTTGATTTATTCTGATAAGAATAAGATGTTATTAAGATTCAACCATAGGAAACCCCATTCTCTCAGGCGATAAGCTAGCTATTTGCCACTAATCATTTACACCTGCTGTCCCCGCTATGCTAAGCGTTACTGTATGTATCCCCAATATTATCATTCAGTTCTGGCTACCCTATTCCATGAATATGTATGTATGTGTATAGGTATGTATGTATGTAATAAGTGTACCCTCACCGTTGCACGGTAAGCTCAAGGTTGCCGCCAGCAGTGCGGATGGCGTCCTGCGCCTCTTGGTGGCGCAGAGTGAACACGTCGGTGTTGTTGACGCGGATCAGTGCGTCACCAGCTAGCAGGCCCGCTCGCTCGGCTGCACTACCGCCATTCACCTGGAATACAGTAAGAACGTATTTATAAAAATACTGTAACCCAAAACAACGGGAAAACCTCTATCTATATATGATATATGCTACAATAACGAATCGATTGACACCTTTTTCATCAAAATCGAATGGGTACTCGTAGTTAAGATGCTACCGTGGAACTCACGTAAAAAAAACGCATTTTATACTGTTTAAACGGGTGCTGTAAATAGAAGGGCAGACAGGTAAAGGTTAAAAGAAGAAGAAAGAACTAAGGGCGGATCCAGGGGGGTGGTCATGGGGGTCATGCATGACCCGGGACCCCCCTGGAGCCTTAGATCAGTTTGGGGTTTGGGCAATGTTACAACAAAGTTATCGAATTATGACCATCCGTGACTCCAAGCCTGGATCCGCCCTTGAAAAGAACCTTAATACAAGGTTCAACAGGACCACAAAATAAGTACGACATACTCGTAGCACCTATAGCTACAGAAGTATGCACTGTGAATTTACTTAAAATAAATAGCGTTTAAATTTAAAACGCTTTGTTTGTTTTAGCGAATAAAACAAAAATCTGATTGCATTGAAGATTCTCTCAATTTGGTGGGTAATCGGAGTGGCTGGTCGGTCATACATATAGAGGAAAAATTCTCCATGGTCATACATAATAAGTTAATAACTATTTCAGAAGAAGCTATTTCTGAAAAACCACTGAAAATTCTCGAGTTAGTTTTAGGAAATAAAAAAAAACTAAATTTAACACTATTCAATGCCCTGAAGATACGAAACGAAACGAACCAAACTACCTACCAAGTACAGTTAATTATACTTAAAATTTTCAGACTTCAGTTGCCAATTTATTAACGTTTATTATTAGGTTTGTTGTGATTCAATAAAATGCATGGATAATGACGATCACAATGGGCAATTGGCCGACCCAGCTATCTATTGTTAGAAACAGGATAATAGTCGCCTGTTATTATGATTCATAATTAACATTTATTTAATTCTGTTTATTTATAATATAATAATCTTAAGTTTATACGAAATATTCGTTTACTGATGCCAGAAAAATGGACAACGCTTAGTAGGTATTTACCTAAGTATAAGGTTCAATAGTAAAAACTAAACTCTCAACGTTTTATATTCTTCCAACAGAAATATTAACCTAAAGAAATCCCGAAGCACACTTGAACTAGATGTAGATAATATGGGTGGGTAGAGCGTAGATACCTGGGGAATCGTAAGAAGATCTAGTCTAAAAATATAATGTTTCTAGTCTGGAATGCGATATGTGGAGCAAGGTATAAGAACGGAAGGAAGACGCTGCACTGTGACGTGTCGGGCATATGAGATCAGATCACAGCAATACGCCCGCGAAACCAGTTTTGTTTATTCCTCCAACTTTTCGCTTTTTATCGTCCCTTTCCAAGGTATAAAGGTAATTTATGCGTAGCTTCGAAGTCTGCCTTGAAATTAACAATTTTTATTAAACTCACAAATCCATACCATAAAGAAATTTTAATAACTGCCTGTCTAGTTTCTTAACGTCCTACAACACGTTTACTGCTGGACGAAAATATACCGTTTTAATTATATTGACTATGCCCGACAGTAAGCAGCTACCTATAGTATAGTTATTTTGTCTGGATTTCAGCCAAATTGTCCCTCATTTCTTTGCAAACAATACGTTTAGAACCCAACTGTTCTGTCATAACATGACACTTGACAATTTACAAAATGTTCAATTTTGCGTGTTACCACTTTGTATTCACGTGCTGTCACCCCTTTTTTCTATCTATTAATTGTTCATCTTTATATGTACTTACTCAACTACGAGTAGTCACTGCGCAATGTAGCTAGGTAGGTAATACAGGTAAAGATAGCTATGCATTTTCCGCAAGTTTTCCGTCTATAACGTACCTAAACTCTTATGTGTGTATAACTTCTGTAGACGATTTAAAACCCAGGTAGCGACCTCTAGCTCCAAGGATAATAGCTTTTCAATTTTCATAAGGTTACCCCAAATGTAAGTAGGTATATGTATGTACCTACATACGAGATGTAGTTCGTTAGCTGCATACATACCTAAAAATTCTTAACTAACGAAGTCATTAATTTACCAACCTTTTTAAAAACTGGCCATGAAATGTCTGTTGTTTCTTAAAGGTCTAATAGATATGGTTAAGTAGGTATTTCTCTTTAGTTCACTTCACACACAAAAAACACTTAAATAATAATAGAATTTCAAGATGCAACAAGCATATGCCTTATTATTGTCACGAGCGACATTACGATACGTGTTTATTTTTACACAGTGACGTTTTAAAAGTTGCGCGTGCACATATGTCTTGTTTTTATAAATGCCCCCCCCCACTCATGCTCCAGCTGTCAGGATGTTAATATGCCATTCTGCAAGTTCTTTGCCTTCTTCCGGCCGTCGAGTGGTTGGCAATGACCTCACTGTTTATACCCTCCGACAAAATAGGTACCTATAAAATTATATGTCTTTTTGGATATGCCTATAGCTACAAGTTTTTACTCTCACAACAGTCATCTTAAAACAAATGCACAAAACCTTCTGTAACAGTAGAAAATTTATTTGTCATCTAAAATTAGAAAAAAAAAATCATCAATACGATATTAGTCTTCCTGTAAGGAAGCAATCTCATCGCGTATCACTTCTACAGCAAAGGTTGCACTTTGATTTGAACATTCTTATTACACGAAGATATTTAAGGCAAAAAAATAATCAGCATAATTCCTTGGTCATGTAATGTTCGAGTGCGGCGCCGCACGCGCATGCCATATATGGCACCAGAACTACAAGAGCGAGAACTAAAATGCAGTCCAGCCGCCATGCGAGGTCACGTCGTATTATGTTTTCTTTATTGTCCAGCTAAGTATCTAGGGATGCTTCTTTCAAGAAACATAGTACCTTATACGCTTAGATATCTACATATACATTATAGCAACAAGAATTTTATTGGGTGCGAAATGTCCTTCTTTAAAATGGCTTTTTCACAATATGGTTTTATTTCAGACTAGTGGACGCCCGCGACTCCGTCCGCGTGGACTACAGAAAAAACAAAATGTCGAAATTATTTGGGATACAAACATTTTTCCGGGATAAAAAGTAGCCTATACGTTAAGTGGGATCTGTCACAATATATTCCTGAACACTGCATCGAAATCGGTTCAGCCGTTTCTGAGATTAGCGTGCACAAACGCACAGACAAACCGACAAACAGACAAAAATTTCAAAAATCATTATTTTGGGTACTATTGCGTTGATAAAGGTCTACTATGATATTTTTTCTTATATATCTTCCATGTACAGACAGCGATCCGTTACATTTTTATCATATGGATAGATTAAAATTACCAATGTAGGTAGATTTTCATACCTGCCTTGGCTTTATCTACAGTTCAATCAAAAATATTGGTAACCACCGGGAGTTTAAGAGCTTCATTTAATTTTATACCTGCACTACCTACTCAGTAAAATGGTCCTTTCAGCCGGATCAGTTCTTCTGTATAGGATATGAATTGTCTTCTAAATCCCTATTTCATTATTGTAGTTTTAGGGATTATATTCACAAACATGTTAGAGTATGTATCACTGTCTTTGCTTCACTTATTGCAACATTTCGATCACGATTGTAAACAAATACCAAATGGAATTTCCTAGTACAACACGTTCTGTCGCGTAATTAGAAATAGAAACTTCGATAATCCAGAGAAGGCGTTGTTGTCGCCGCCCGGTGTTCTAATTTCAAAACAAATCTCTGGTAGTACGTGACTCAGATTATGTTCAGCTCTGAAGTCAACTCTTGCGCTTGCGCAACTACACGACTACGGCGATTCATTTAGAGCGAATTTGGTAGCAAGCGCAGGCCGCGGACATTAAGCTTTTAACGGCAGACTACCGGCAAATGTTACCCCGAAATAACCTTGGATGTTTAGATGATAGCCGAGAGAGCTTACATTAATCCCGTCTTAAAAGCTATGGCATAACGCGTAACATTCCAAATAGGGATAACGTTTAACGCTTTCATTACATATTGTTACGACTATTAAGGCATGTGGAGCATGATCGCAAGTTGATATGGACACCTACCTTTAACATCCTACCGTACAGTAGGTTCTACCTACTGTTTATTATTTACTTATTACATTATTCCTGGTTTGGATAATATATTTTGGATAAATACAATACCTATGTCCACTGGCGGCTCGTCCTAAAGAGCGCTCGTGCAGTGCACTCCCACCCACGAAGATTACATAGGCAATCTATATTTCTCTATATTTAAACTATCTTTCAATTCTACTATATTTTATACAATAGTGTCTGCGCGTTCGTCTCAAGTAAGTTGTAATCTTATGCATCGAGTGGAGCGCTAGCAATCGCGCTCCAATGAAACGTAATTTGGTACGATTCCTTGTACAGTATTCAATGAGTGCGAAAGAAACATACCGACATAGGCCGGCGCGTGAAACAGAAGATTTCGTATTAAAAAATTAGCCTTATCTGGAGCGCCGCTCACATTAATTCGTAGTGTACGTATGCGGCCACTAGATGACGCTTAGTCCGAGTTAGAACGCGATATGGTTGCCTTTAATGTATTTCATTAGGTCCTCTGAATTTTAATAAGAGTGAGGATATTGCTCATAATAAAAAAAATGAGAACCCCCATCTAAAAATACCAGGAGCCGCCTCTGCCTATGTCATTTGGAAGCGAAAGAGGAAATTGTAATTAAAAATTACATAGGTAAGTACTCCGACCCATATCAAACTATGAAGGTCCTATGAAGAACATTTGAATTAAACCTGAACTAGGGAAGTTACTCTATTAACAGAAAACGAACGACCTATATCTATAGGTATACTTGAAGATGTTTATAACGGAGGTAAGTTTATTTTGATAGTTTTATAAAACTTCGAGTCGTTAAATGGAAGGTGCGATCGGGAGTGAAAGTATTAACGCGATCCCTATAGGAATGCAGTTTGAAGACCCGTACACTGCCCAGATTAGAGGAAGGTCTGCCACAGTAAGTTGACATTTGTGATTCAACCAAGCCCGCTACAGTTTATTACCTTCAATTCAAATTGTTTTTAAGAAAAGTTTGATGGTTGGTGATGAAATCCAATATCCAATCATGTAATATGGATGAATCATAGGTAATAGTGAGAATTAATACTTCTTTATGAATAAGAGAATTTCAATCAATATCAACAACGCAGGTAGAGTTACACATTTACATAGGTAAACCACGAGTCTAAGACACAGTCCAAAGAAGAAACTTTGCAAAAAATCAAACTGTAATTGATTTATAGATTACCGGGATAAGGGTCAATAAACTGCCAGAAACTTGTACTGTACACTCAAACAAGTAGGTATCAAATCAATATAATTTGAATCGAAGACCATTACTGACCCATCGATAACCGAGCCGAAAGTACCGTTTAGTTTGTGGTTCATCATCATTAAGCCTGTTATTGACATTGTTAAACGTCACTGCAAACACAAGCATAAAGTCGTCTGCACACGAAGTCATCAAGTGACGGTTATTAAAGCTAACATCCCAATCCCATATTATAATACCAAAGGTATATGTTCGTTATTCAAAAAAGCTGGAAAAAAGTTTTTGATTCAAATGACATACAGGAGTATATAATTTGTTTCATAATGACCGAATCAGTATGGATTAGCTAATTATTTTCCGCGTTCATCTTTTTCACATAGTTCATGAAATCATATAAATACCTATTCAACGATATGCCCCAATTGACATAGTTTGTTGACTTTAATTTTTTTCATTTTCACAATATGGCGTCCGGTAGTCGCCATATTGGATTTTCACTAACGTCATGTCTTTAGTGACACTCGCCGGACTAAGAGGAATCGATTGACTGAGAATCATAAAAATCGGCCCAGGCGTTTAGTCTGTATAGTGTTTCAAAGGAACATACATACATACATAGGCTGTTAACAAACATTACCCTAACATTATATGTATTGGCTCGTTTATGTACCTACTTTCGACTGATGCATCACTGCAGGATCATCACATCACATATTAATACCATCTGTTCTGTCCTGAAATGGGTACCACCTACCTAATAGGTTAGACCGACTGCTTTAATGGTTCCGTTCCGTATAGCTATCGATAAAATAAAGCGTCAGTTTTATAGTGTGACTACTCGTAGTACCCCGCTGCAAATAGTCCGATAATCGTTAAACTCAATTTCTGGTGGAAATCCATGCATTTTCTCCATACAAATTCATTGTTTACGCATCTTCTCGCATTAAAATGCTTTCTTGTAGTAAGCATTATCGTAAAAGTTCTATCTGAACATAATAATTAAAATTTAGACATAACGATTAAAGCAATTCGTCAAGGAAAATTAAAGTGGTTTGTACAATCTATAGGTACATATTGGTAATTACAAAATAGCGGAAAAATGCGAATGTCTGAATTTTGTCTTTCCTATATATTCTATATATATTCACACAGTGCACAACACATTAACCTAATCCCACACTAAGATCCCTTTAGGTCTTGTGTCGCGGGTACTAAGCAACGGTATATATTATATACCTACCTATACCTAAACTGCTTTATTTGATATTCATCAAGTTTTCAAAAGGTTTCCGTCTGAAAAATATACTGTAGAAGAAAAAACATAAGACGGAGGCTTGAAAATAAGTATCTCTATGACATGTCCTTATCCGCGCGCCAGAAACAAATAGACGAAAAAGACTTCAACGAGGTCGTGTAACCGTTAATCAGAGGTAAAAGCTTCGTCGATAACTAATCATTCCGCCTACTTAAAATATGTGGATACTATTGATGTCACACTTAAGTTTCGTATTTGAGGAGAAAATCTACGGCCATGGATACTGTAGACTGTACGTGCTTCGTTCTCGTTTGACACTTCCCTCCGCCAGTAAATGAAGTTTCAAATAGAATAGAGGTGTTGTCACCATTGTGACAGAGCCATGCTTTGGATGCTACCCGAAAATTGAAGAGTCATTTGATAAAGATCATTGAGATTTCGACGCACTTTATATTCGAGATCCCTAATGAAATCGAACATTCAGACAGATAATTAATAAATTGGTAAATCTTATAATCGCATACCTACGCATTAAATGTAGAGAAGAGTCAATCCCATCTTACTCGACCCCTTCCGATCGGATAATATTTTCCATATTGCTTCTAAGCTTTAATATGAAAAATTTAAAGGTACTTATAGAAATTAAGTATAGAAATTTATCGCAAATCCTAAATATACATAACAGCAAGCATTTAAATATATATCCGTTTTCAGTGCATAAGCAAATTCGACTAAGTAAATTCAAGATAAATAAATCTACGTACGAGCCATTTTATATGTCTGGGAAATTCAATACAATTTTTATAATCACGGCATTCTAGAGATCAAGGCAATATTAAACTAAATATAAGACCTAGTAAAAAAAGTGAATGAAAGTTTACAGACGCAAGTGTTCTATTTATAAGCGATAGTATGAAGGTGTCCAGTTCTTGGGATGGTCCGCCAACATTCCGGGCGTCTTCGCGGATGCGTGGGCGCACGTTAATCTTATCTATTTGAACTTCTTACCGCCTTCTATCGAATACAATACAATAGTAATAATTGACCGTGGTGTAAAATATTTTGTATGTTGGTATCTATTTTGATCGTTTATCACTGTTTCAGGCTTAGAAGAATTAATACTAGATATAGGGTCAGCTCTCAATATACGGATCGTCCGTAATCTGCTCAAAACTGACAAGCGCAGATCACAAGGTTTAGTTCATCTAGGACAACGGTATAGACAAAACGTGCTACAATGCCTCAGTGTGTTTTTAAAAATTGCGGAAACAATTCCCGAAACCTTAAAATATCTCACGGAATATCTTACTTTCAGTAAGTAATTTTCAAAAGGTTTCTGTTTTATGTTAATAATCAGTGGATAACATAATATTTTACATAAAATATTTAAACAAATAATAATGTATTAGACGGATGACATATTTGCTTACTTCCTATGCTATTTCCACTGTAATATCGGTAATGTGTCCAACTAAAAATATATTTCCCTAAAATTAAAAAGTGGCAAAGTGCGAGCTGCACCCGTCACAGTATAATATGTTGTGAAAACTTTACTTGAAAAGTAGTGGAGCATAGTTTCTGTAGACTGTATACTATCTGTAGAAGTTACTACCTATATATTATTATTTTCTGTTAAGTTTTACTTTGATTAAAATTATAATAAAGGTTTTTAAATTGTTTTAATTCAATACCTAAAAATATCTGAATGTTTTTTTTTAAGAATACTGTCTGCACACGGATCCTCTTAAATCCGTAAACTCCGGAATTCCCCGTTCCTGTGGGAATCCCGGGAAACCCCTCCTCTCTGGACTTCTACTTCATAAAAGGAAGCCACGCTTCAAATATCACGTCTCTAGCTACAGTTGTTTTGCCTCAGCGTCGATAAATCAGTCATATTACTTTACATAAATTCATCATCTTCCTGCCCTTAACCCATTATTTATTAGGTCGGCGCAATATGGTTTCTTTCGAAACTCTCATTGCCAAAGATTTGCAATACATAATATTAATTACTAATATATTATAAAATAGCAGTATTTACTGAAGGGTTTTATTAGAACCTTAGAAAGTAATTTATAGAGACTTAAAAAACTAATTTATTACACGAAATTTAATAATTAACAAAGTTACCGTATACCGGGAGAGTGCCCAGAATGTTGGCAGTATTTATTATTATGAACTATTATTCCATTGTATCTATAAAATTTTAATGACCTACGTTAATATTTATAATTAATAAGAAAAAATATACGACTGCCAAAAAATGTCTCTGGTAAATAGGTAATATCTGAAAATTTGTTGGCAACTCATAATGACATTTTGCAGTGGAAATAGTGGGAGCTTCAAATAACTGTAAGCTATCTAGGGGATTCGGCGGGAAAAGCTGGAAAGGAGCGGGTGTAATTTTCTTGTGAAAATCAAAAATTATTTGTAAATGGCTTGCATGTGTCTGTAAAGTGATGTTTTCTGGTAGATAAGTTATATTTTGATTACTTGTTATGTGAATCTAGTGCGTGTGCATGGTTTTATACGCAGGTAAGCCGAGTAAAACTTTAACCGGATTACGATCTGTTCATGGGCGCATGTAAGTTGTTTCTGCAATAATTTTTCATTTTGACTAACTTTACACTTGTTCTTGAGGATTTTCCCGACGTTTCCATTCATCTTCATCATTATCATCCATCATAAATTCAGAAATCATTTACTAAAGACAATGGCTGTATGGGCTTAGTTCCCCTTGCCTTTCCTTCGGGATAAACTAAACAAAAAAAAAAAATGTAAGCTATCTAAGTGACATTTGATTTTGACAGATTAGTCGAAGCTGCTTAGGGTGATAATTTTTTACAAGCAAAATCAAGTCTTATGGTAATTGCACAAGGTTTAATTGAAATATTTAGCTTATAACAGTTATTACGTTTTATATATAGATTCTTTGGTGCCAATTTTTTCGATTAATTTAATATATGACCCTGCGTCTACCTATAATCACGTCACTGGTTTCAGGCATGGATCGATCGGCATCGGTAACAGTGGAATTCATTGTAGACCCACAGTATCGCGAAACACATATGTAGTTAGATCAAGAGCGAGCAACTGAAGCATTAAGTAATAGTCCTAAAAGAGACCCCAGATAGAAGAATATAAGTAGACAGACATTCTCAAAAAGAGGCGATTCACTATCTTTATTTGTCGTCTAAATAAAATTTTACTCCAACTGATCATTTAAAATACCTTATTGAATTGTATCAGGCGTCACTATTCGGAAGTTCAAATCTCTATTGAGGGATCGCCCGCCACCGGGCCCTATACCCTCCGCTGACCCTCGGATCTGCCTACTCATGATCACGAACACAAGACACTACAGTCGCAACGAGAAGCCAGATCCAAGCACCTAGCATGCAACTAAAAAAATTTTTAGTTGTTAGTTAGTTGGTTCGGTAAATAGAACTAACATGGAAAACTAATCCTGATGATGCCACGGGTGTTGGCGAAACATATGTCGATTAAAATTTTAATTGGTTTTCGGATTAGCAGCTATGTATGCTAGGTGCTTGGATCTGGCTTCTCGTTGCGACTGTAGTGTCTTGTGTTCGTGATCATGAGTAGGCAGATCCGAGGGTCAGCGGAGGGTATAGGGCCCGGTGGCGGGCGATCCCTCAATAGAGATTAAAATACCTTGTTGACCATGATTAATAGAAGAAAACCGGTTCGTTTAAACGAGCGATTATAGCGCACAAATAAAATGCGTAACAATATTTAAAAAAGAAAACAATGTACGAGTAGTTTTAAAATTTTTCCTTGTGATAAGATCTTTGAACTTTGCATCATTAACATCAAAATAATATTGCAAATATGTTAGTAAGTATTTAATCTAGAAGTCATCTCGCCGCTTGTCATAAAGTATTAGTTTAGTCGACTAACCTTCTGCACGACGAGAGGTGTACCGAAGTCCTTGCCGCCCTGCAGACGGAAACCCAGTGGCTCTGAGTTTGACTTGTTTAGCCGCACAGTCATTAACTGTGCCATCTGAAAAACATTTTTTTTAACAAAAACGTAAAAAAATATGTTAAACTACCAAATCATTTTTCAATCTAAGGCTATTCTCTCTTGCAACCTGATAGTGTTGGTAACGCTCTAAGTTAATTATGTAGGTACGGTGATTTTCCCGTATTGATTTACTTAAACGTCGTTATCTCATTTATGTTAAAACTGTTATCTTCTACGATATTTGCTCAACGTGTTTTGAATTTGATAGAATCAAGATACATACAACATTACCTCAGTGTGAACTGTTTGAGGGCAGTCACGTGTAGTTTGCACATCTTCAAACAGATGCAATGTGATGACATCACCATGATAGATAATAGCATATAAACCATAGGTTTATCGTTAGCAATCCAGAACAAAACCATGAAAAAAATTACCATAATTATAATCTTAACGGCGAACACGCTTCTTTTTTGTATTAATATGTACTACCAAAAAAAAATGTAGAGTCTAGACTCAAAGTAGCCTAACATCACACATTGAAATAACAAAACTACATAGGCTACCTAAAAAGCCTTTATCTTTACATGTGACAATGCAATATCCGGTCTCGTATAAAACAATGAACTAGACCTAAATACGAGTATGTTCAATCTGGTTATTTGTAGGTATACTCATAATATAGGATAGATGCACACACACATATCATACAAATGAAATGCCACACTAGTCTATACGTTATCTAAATCGGTAGATGGTTTTAGGGTCAAGATACTGAAACTATCTTGGATGGCCATAGCCACATGATCGGAGAGAGCACAAGCTAGAGGTTTGTATTTGTATAGACATAATCTCAATAATTTAAGATGGAAAGTAGGAAGGAATAAGTGATGAAGTGATTACGCCGTGACGTCATCATAAACCATTAAATCTCGTACTCTACCGACCTAATTGAAGATTTAGTTTCTCTAGATCGAATCAGAGCCTCGCTGACCGCACTAAGTATTCAGATATTGTAAGATCTTCTTTATCTGCCGTCAGATCTAACTGAGATCCCCAAGACATTAGTGAAAGGAGGCTGAGAGTTAAACTTTCATTTATTTGTACAAGGAGTAAACAATAATAAAATCATTTATCAATTTTCTCAACGAGATCTCAATAGAGATAATCTCGGTTTTGATTAACCTTTCGCACTTTTCCTTATTGGAGAACTGTGTCGCTGATTCACATTTTGATACGAACATTTCTGATAATGGTTTCTTTGTTAATTTGATTTCAGCTACTTCAGAGGATTGCAAAATTATTACGAGTGAGTTGATGATAAAAACTGTTATTGAATTGGTCTGACTATTTTTCTCTGTAATAAATGCGTTAGAACTTGATAAAAACATTTAGTGCCTCATACTACAAGTAGTGTGTGACTCGTCGAATAGGGATAGTGGTTTAGTAAGTAATTGAAAATGTGGATTAAACGTTTTGCATAGAAAGATAAAATTTAGGTACTGAGATTTTTATTCACATTACGCATGTTGATGGACCTAAACATACTTGTTCATACATTCCTTAACCTTGGCTCCGACTTCGTCACATCATTGGCGCCAATCAAGAGGTCGCAGCACTCTTCAGCCGACACTCTTCACGTCTCCATCAATTCACTTCAATTCACAATAAAAATGTGAAGTAACACTGGCATTGTACCAAGCAACAACTCGTCTTTAATGAATCCGCATTCAGCTCTTGCTTTCGACATCGTTTTTGCACAATTTGTTCAGCACGCTTTATTTACAATCAGCCGACAAGAGGATTGGATGTGTGTCGCATACTTAAGAGAACGATGAAAAATACATGTTTTTTAATTGTAGACACAAATGAATTAATTTACATGAAGCAACCTACTTCATTTCATGAATATTCTTGATCTGCAGTACTAGTATCTACCAATAATACATTATCTACTTATAGGGTTATTCCACAGAGCTTGTAATTATAAATACATAAAAATAGCCTACGTGCATATCATTAGCATTTAAATGAATAGTCTCTTCTATTGATTTTCCCGTATCTTGGCTCCATTGTTGTTAGTGCCCGCATGTCATCTCGAGCCTTTGTTCATGATTGAACGGCGTTTACACGAAGAGCCTTACGAGTATCTCAGGAATGTAATGTATGATAATTATAGTGGTTTCTTTCACATTTAGCTGTATCGAGTGCCGTTAACTCCGTGTGCTTATTTTTACAGCCAACCAGGTGAAGTAGAAGCATGCATCACGCTAATCCCTAGAACACTGGATTTTTTATAGGAAATAAACAGCTATTACTTATTACCCGACTGCGCGACGCAAAGGAGTGGTAATGTGTTTAACAGCCTATGTATGTATGTAAGTATGTATGTTCCTTTTTTAGTTTAATTCTTAAGTTATTCCGTGATTTAGTTTAGTTTCTACTGAGTTGATTTATTCTATGATTGTTATAGATCGTTTTTAAAGTGGAAAAGTTTAATTCATAGATAACATTTGAAAAAGTTGTAGAAATTAATCAAGAGAATAATCGTGGAAAGCTATAAGCATCCACATTTATAATTATAATTATCTTTCAAAAATAATGTACAAATCTATGATAAATAACGCAACTATACCACTTTACTTAGAAATGTGCACCAAAACACTTTCTGTTACTACATAGTAACGCAAACATGTAAACTAGTTAGTGCGTAGTTCTCGAACAACCCATCGGACGAAAGTAAAAAGCTATGGTAAACAAGATGACTCGGCACAGATCGAGGCCCTGTAGTGCCATCTTGAACAATATAGCCTTCTATCTAAGTTTTCATTCAATTCCAGTGACTTACGATTTCTTCAACGGAATTCTAAGTAAAATAGTGATAAGTACGTATTAGATTAAAAAAAAAAGATTATGAGTCAGAACTTAACTCATACGTTAATCGATGACGTCACACATATGAGTAACCGCGGACCTCGGCGGGTCGCATAACCGATATTACCCCGGTATTTGGGCGAGACTCCGTCTCCTTTGTCAGACGAAGCCATACGAGTAATCTGATGAGTGCAAAAAACTCGATGTTGTAAGTTTCTTTTTAATCCACATTCTTGTCAGCTGAGGTAGCCGCGTTGTTCAACTTACATAGTTTCCACACGACCGATAATTTTAAAGCGTATTTTCGATCCCAACTTCCAAATCAGTGAGAATATAGAAAGCAGGGCTTTTAGTAAAAGAAATTAATCATTTTCATCGTGTAACCAGTTTTTTAACGCCAGTTCGTGGCAGATCGGCCATGAATGAAATAAAACGCGACGGTTATTAATGGCGGCAATTATTTTTCTCCTCGAAATGAAATGTTAATTATATTCTATCGGGTTATTTCATCGAAGAAAAACGGTCACTAAACTGCGCTTCACTTTAAAACGCATTTTTTCTAAACATGAAATAGTTTTCACAGATAAAATATTACGAATAGGCAAATGGGATTGTAGAATATTATAGATAGAAAGATTCTGCCACGTATTCTGTGCCTAACCAACTAATGTGATAAAACTTTTATTTACAATAAAACTCGTTAAAATTTCTTCGTATATACTGGAAAGTATAGGCCTGGAAATTATTTATCATTATTTTTTTTTTTTACACTACACATCACATTAACCTAGTTCCACATTAAGATCCCTAAGGTCTTGTGTCGTGGGTACTAAGCAACGGTATATAAATACATAGATAAGTATAGAAACATCCATGACTCGGAGAAAAACATCGATATTCATCATATCAATGTTTGCACCTACCGGGATTCGAACCCAGGACCTATGGCGTCGCAGGCAGGGTCACTACCTACTAGACCAGTCGGCCGTCAAATTATTATGGTATAGCCACACCACATATTACGAAGTTGTATTCGTCAACAAATTCGGATGTATGGGAGAATTATTTTGCAGTATTTCACCGTTAGAGTTGACAGACTAGTTTCAGCAGACGATACACTTAAAGATCCAATATAGGTAGAGCAACTTGACATTTTTTTCAATAAAACAATTCTTGCGGTGATGTCATTGTCTGTTTCGCTATACAAAATACATACGTGTGCAAACAAAGTGTTTACGCAGCTGCGGCCTTCTGAGGTCGCGTAAACTCGAGTACTTTTCGTTATTATTTTTACGTTACATGGGAAGACGAAGCTTTCACTGATAATGGTGACGTTGATCGGAACAAGATCGGTTGCGCACACGCATAATAGGTACAACGCATTGCATGCCAGACTCCGCCAGCATGTCGCAAGCGATGGCTTTGGAGATGCAAAATAAATATAAATGAACTAAAAACCGAGGCAAATCTATTTAGTGCAATTGATCATCATCATCATCATCAGCCTATTGCAGTCCACTGCTGGACGTAGGCCTCTCCCAGGGTACACCACAAGACTGCCATGGGGGGTATTTGCTGCAGTTTGTATTTTTTGGACTATGTTGTCAACACGGGAGGCGCTGCTGCCCACCTCCCAGAAACCCACGTACGATACCCAAGGGCAGACATGGGGTTGTACGAATTCTACTCTGCCGGCACCACCAGTGCAATTGATGATTATTTTATTTTATTTTTATTTATTTCGGAAAACAAACAGTGTACAAACTAAAAAAGTAACTATTAAAAAAACACAAAACCATTTAAATGTTTCCACATATATGCATCTAGGTAATTAGAAATAGAAGGAGGGGAAGGGGAACGGAAAGTAAATGGCGTAAAATGGGGAAAAGGAATTTTAAAAAAGAGAAATAACTATAAAATCTAAACAGATATATCCATAAACAAACATGTGGATGATATGTATACCCCAGTTTACTTATGCAAAGTTCTGTTTCGCAATCGTGAACCAGTGCAGAATAATTTATAACATTACACCACGGCATTTCCCGTACATACCAATAAAATTATTTTAACCTCATGTTATTTTTATAATTTCAGCGTCCGTGTCAGTCGCTTGCGTGCGTAAACTTGGCATACACCGCGCAGCACACGGCCCGCTCGCACCTACATACATACTAACGCCGACTCACCCCTGAAATTTAATGTTTTATACAAAATATTGTATAACATATTGTATAACTGGGTTTGTAGTAATGTCAATAACCCTCAAAATGCAACGTAAGAACCTTGATGGGTAAATATAGAGCGGTTGCGAAACGGTTGGCGGTCGGCCATCGCGACGTATCGCGTTTGAGCGCCACTGATAACATTAAACTCAAACAACATCGGTAGATACACACTTTATTGGCTTTCCATCGATAACAGTACACATTTAGGACTGTTATAGCCCATTTAGGTACTCCAGTGGATAGATCTTCGTATTCTTATCAGTTTTCGTATCTCTACAAGCTTTAAGCTCGGATTTTGTAAATATGTGAACACTTTTTGCATTTCAGGGAGTTAGTGGTATAGGTATAGAGAATGATTTTTGGTCGTCAACGTTCCCGCAAACTACGAAATCTCCTCATCATCACGATCATTTTTCTCCATGGAAGCATACCTGGGAAGTGTCTGGTTCCCAAGATATTAGGGTCCAAAGTTGAGTAAATAGACTGCGTTTTTCTGCATAAATGCATATAGTCGCGCGTAGCAAGATTTTTTCACAAGAAATAATTAATATCTGTCTCTGAAAAAACTAGCATAAACACTGGACACTATAAATTTCGCCCGATCAAGTAATTAAATTTTCAAAAAAAGTTACATCTTTTCCCAGAATTTTTTTTTGGCATAAACTTACTTTATTTGATCTATAGAGCACGTACCCTTCGTTAAGGGTGGCAACGAAAAAACACCCTGTGTATTAGGTTTTAGCATCACCAAGGAAGTATGTACCTGCTGTAATAAATTGTGTACTTAAATAGATACAATAAATGTTCCTATGCTACAACGCTTATAGGATCTTTAAAATGACAACAAGGAAGCTACGTTAACCTAAAATAAATAATTATGTAAAATCATCTAAACCAATCTTAGTTAAGTTACATTGTCACGGAAAGCTGCATTTATTTACAAAGAGATACTTCGAAAAACTCTACCTACATTGCGTGATGAGATAAAAAAACCAACATTCCTTTTGAACAATAACAATAAACGTCTAATACTGTCTATTGATGAAAACAACATTAGCTTTCATATACCTATGTGGCCTCTATTTTGGAAATTAATTTCTCAGTTGGCTTAGGTAAACATGTATTTGCCTGACTGTCACAAACACCCTATATAATGTTCTTACAACGGGCAAGTTCAATGTTAACACAAGTCAGACTTTTTTAATTAATCGCTATGGAATCTGAAAAATATGGGACGACAAAGTATAAATTAAATATAATGCACGCAAATTATAGCGCAAAAATTTTTGGCAAACACCCAAATAAAATCGGTCTATCACTAACCAAATCTTACGAAATTAGAAGACTACCATGAAATGAGACAGATGTAGGTAAGTAGGTATTATAAGAGAGTATACCGCAAATATAGGTCAAGAAGAGATGCACATACAGACACATGTCTACGCTTATAGTATGAGATCCCATCGTAGTTTTACTACGCTCGTCTGTTTATAGAATAAAACCTTATTATTACAAACATTTACGATTAGGAGAATATATATCCACTGGGTTGCCTATCAAAATATGGCCGCAACTATTTTAAATTGAATTTTCAAAAAATATAATTTGCCGACGAATTACGCTTACATGTTTTTTAAATAAAGTATGATCCATTTGATAGAACTGTACCTATATGTAGAGATTGCGAAAAACCAGGGTTGCCATTTCACATTTGGCCGCAAGTACCTGGCAACCCTCTTTAAACGTGTATGATTTTGAGACGTTTCTACGCTCATATGTTTTTTCAATTATATGTATATAAAAAAAAACATTTTTTTTTATGATTATTATGGTATAGGGTTGCCTGTTTCAATTCTACAAACAGATGAGCGTAGTAAACCTACGGTGGGATCTTAGACTATTAGAATTTGAACGCATTACGGATACGGACGGACTTGAACGATATTCGAATAGTGAATGATACTACCCCGAATGTGACTGCATAAATGATCATAGAGTAAATTTGCATGGATACAGATTTTCTGTATCCATCCACGTTATATGTATGGTCTGTAACTGAAGACGCATCTACTGCGGCTTTGTGGTTGGTCAGGCTACTATTTCCTCGAAATATATGGTCATCACAGTGACGTCACGAACAACATTTTATATGAGTAATATTCGCCAAGTACATTATTGTCTGAAAGATTTATGTAAACACAATGGCTTCAGCGGATGCCCGCGATTGACGCCGCCCGTGTTATTGACATATTTATGAAGCGCACATAACCGTATCATTAAACTTTCCTCTTGTCAAATGTTTACGAGGTTTCTCCAGATACCAAATTACAATAAGTACATTCATGTTTTATTTATTTACATTGAGCTAATCTTATCTCCTCTAAGTTTCTTGGATGGTATCAACCCATCAGCGCAGCGCACAAAAGTTAGTCCGACTACCGTCACGCTCACGACTAACTTTTAGCCCTCTTCAATGAACTGACACCTCGATTTCCCAAGCGAGTAATTTAAAAACATAGAAAAACTTTTTATTATCATCGTACTGTGCTGTTTACCAAGGTGCGTCTTATTTTTTGGACTATACAGTTTTTACTGCGGTCGCGTGTCGTCCACATTCCTGGAATAGCATCAGGCATAATGAAACTGAGTAGGTAAGTACTGTAGTTCAGAAGGAACATCGAATAATAAAATAACAATATGGAATTTTGCACATTACACAAAATGGTCTTCCTAAAATTTTCCGCTAGCAAAAAATGTTCATGAAATCCACTTCTGTACCTAAGTACAGTCATCGATGAACTCTTTCTTGTTCATTTTGGGCTATACCTATACTTGCAGAACTAAGCACGTAGATCTCAGTTTATCAATAAAAGTTGTGTATTAAGACTACTTATTATATGTATATATTTTTTTAAATATTTGTGTACAATAAAGTATAATAATAAAAGTTGTCTATCTACACCTAAACGCCTTTAACAGAAGACTTGTTTATCCTATTGATAACCGATCTTCACATTGACATGCAAATTGAAAAACACGCAAAGGTCTATGACTCATGTTTGTTAGTCGCATTGCATGCATGACATACTAACACAACAATGAGAACTGACTTTGATAGCTATTACTTATCACACATTGTTGCATCTTCGGATGAAGGAAGATAACCTTACCTATAACACGGATATATACTGTAAGCTCTGTGATATTGACCGGCGGCGGCGCGGGCACTTCGTGATCTAGAGTTCGTGTATTCGGTTAAAAAATCAATTTACGATGCAAAATTAGGTACTTTACACTTATTCGCCTGTCACTTAAATTTCCTTTGTTCAATTAAGGTGTCATTGTAATGGCCACATCGAAGAGTCAATACCACGAGAGGAGAAAAGGCAAGAGACTCTCATGTCAAGTCACCAGTCACTCGAAGGGATCAACCTCGGCCATGCATAGATAGGTAGGTAATGATTAAAATTATGACAATCATAAACATAATGCGCTTATAGCGATTTATTTACTTAGTTTACTTATTTACATATTTGTCGCAAGATCTATGTCAACGAAGCCCTGCGTTACTTTTGCATTTATTTACTTTACTTTTGTTAGATCCTACAATAAAATACAGATATGATTTTTTAGCCTGGTAGGTACTCGGATGAAATCCCGACGATGAACAGAACAAATCCACAAGCTATGTTGGCCGTTCTTATTGGCTTAGTCTTTCTGTAATTTTAACACTCCACATTCATTTTCTCCCATAAAAATCCTTCAGCTATCATATCGTGCCGCAACTTTAGCTCTTCAATAATTCTACCGAGTGTATAGTTCATGTAATTCAATGGTGCTGTGGCTCAGGGGTCAAACGCTGTTTTTACAAAGACATTATCATTGATCAAATCAATGTTCGTTGATCAGATATTTTTTATGACGATGCCGAATATGTTGCTGGATATTCGGACAGCAAAATATCTAACAGTGATTTTATAAGATATCAATAAAAGTTTGTAAGGAGTACCTACGTAAAGGTCTAAATTAATAATGTATGATGATAAGAAAAATACATAACGTCACGTGAGATTAAGATGACTTTCCAGTAAATGCCAATAGACCCGCTAAGCCACTCTTGGACAACGCATTTACAAAAATCAATAAAAACAAAGAATTTACTAGTGTGCAATATGGAAAATTATTTGTATTCGCGATCGAAATAATTAAAAATAGTAATGTGTATTCATTTACATAATATTTCAGGCGATGATTTCATATTCGTCGTACCTATGTACCTACAACGATGTCTATTATCAAGGAAAATTTGCATTGTTTCAGTCACATACCAAATATGCATGGAATGTATAAATACTTGTTGTTGATGTAACCAAAGTACCTATATCTAACGCTAAATTCTATACACTCTTATCTTACTCTACTAATATGAAGATCACTTAAAGGCAAATGACTATCTCCTAACGTCTAAATACTACAACAATTAACATATGAACTAGTCTACATTCTTATTATTGTTTATCGTACCTACACTATAGGTATATTTGAACTGCGTATTTGGGAATTTCACTTTAGTTTATGCATACAAATGGGAAGTAAGGAAAACCAGCATTAATAATTTAATTAAATTAACTAATATGTACCTTCTTTTCTTAATTGTATACTTAGCTATACCCGAATGTACACGATATTATGTAGGTACCTATATTTTATATTTTACAGAATCTTGATATCAATCAGAAGATTGAAATTTATATTATAAATTTTGTAGTTATTACATATTATGTAATAGTGGACGCCCGCGACTCCGTCCGCGTGGACTACAGAAAAAAAAACAAAATATCGAAATTATCCGGGATAAAAAGTAGCCTATATGTTAAGTGGGACCTGTCACAATATATTACTGAAAACGGCATCGAAATCGGTTCAGCCGTTTTTGAGATTAGCGTGCACAAACGCACATACAAACATTCAAAAATTTCAAAAATCATTGTTTTGGGTACTATTGCGTTGATAAAGGTCTCCTATAATATTTTTTCTCATATATCTTCCATGTACAGACAGCGACCCGTTACATTTTTATTATATGTATAGATATAGCAACTTCATTTATGAACTTGAAAAAATACTAATTTAAATGTTATAAAAAAATATTTTTCCTCATTATAATTTGTGAAAATACAAAAAGATTCTAGTGTATGGAATCAAATTAATCTGGATCATGTCATGCTCATCGTTACAAAGCTGGTCAAAGCCCAAATTATGATTACTTAATTTTACTGAAGAATACGTATTACCACCTCATTGTCAAAGAACTGCTTAAAATAATTTTCTTACCGACTAGTTCTGACTGCCCATCCGTAACTGTCCATTTAGCTATTCTACTGCCCAAGTATTTATTTTACGATCCGTTTAATATTTTTTACGACTAATTTTTGCTTACTTTACTAATAAGTTTTAACTGACAAACTTGTTATTAAACATGCATTTTAATATTTTCTACTTATCAAAACTACTATTTAGAACTGCCCAGTTAAATCAGTGCCTTAAAAAAAGTTAAATTAGATAGCCGCGAGCAACACCCACATGTGTGTAGTTCTTTCAACGCATTAGTACACATCACGTCAAATGAATTTCTAATTACATCCCAAAATAGCTTTAATAAATAGCTAACTGTTATCCAAGGCGCGCAATAAACAAGCAGTGTTAGTTATTTAATGGCAGAAAATGATAACGATTATTGTATGCAATTTTACTGTAATGCTTCAAGCACGATGCTTTTAAAACTCATACCGTATTTACTCATTTGACGCGAGGAACCTTTTTCGATAATTGGAATTCTTTATTTATTTTCCTTAACCGCTCACCATTATTTACTTTAGGAATCCTTAGTCCATACAGATTCTTGGTAAATTTTCTTGGTAAAAAAAATTGCATAGGTATTTTTCGCCCAGGTTTTTTCTTTATTATTAAAGTTAAGATGTGTCGATAAACAACCACGACGATTCCAAAGCGAGAACAGCTAAAGCACGACCACACATACTGTTGTATGTAAAGCTATACAGCTTACATTATAAAATCAAAGGGCTTGGAAGTATGAGCGTTTTAATATTCCCTTTTCGGGCGTTGCACTCTTGGGCTTTCGAGTTGCGACTCGTCTAACCGGCCCGCTATCAGTTCAGAAGGCGATTCATCGCTGCCCACACCGTGCCCAATCCCCTGGATATCACCAATCGTAACTACGGGCTATATTCCAGACCAATGGAAACTGTCCGTCCATAAAATGGATAAAAGACCGTATGGAATAGCTTAAGGCCAATTATCTAGTTTTCGTGCTTTCGTTTGAAATGAGTTGATAGTTGATATAGTTAAGTGCTGGTATTTTATTTAGGTTTTTACTTTACTTATTGGAACGAGAAGTAATTGCAACAATACGAAATAAAGTTTTAAGAACACCTATGTACGAGTAACATGACACTGACAATTTTTTAGTGATGAGAAAAGTCGATATCATCATATCGATATATATTTTAGAGGTGTTTATTGCAATTTAACTGCAAATAACTTGAGTAAACGAGATCGAGTAATGAGACGACGATTTGGTTTATTATGAAGTATTGAATTTAAGACAAAAAGTAAGTAAGTATAATGTATAATAGCTGTTGTTTTACCTGAAGTTGGTCAGGCATCTAACCGAGTAGGTAAGTACTATAACCACTGACTTATAGTTTAATTGGCTTTTTGGCATGTTATAAAATGGACCAAATTAAAAAAAAATGTTCGAAGTAAAAATCATCAAGAATGTTATGGAAAATACAAAAACATAAAACTATAGAATAATGCCTTTACCCTAGAATTTTATGAATATCAATGTCACGGTGAAAGACACCAACGTATTTCAGCAATAATCACGCCGCCCGCGCCAGCTACTAATACATTTTCTTATTATGAAAAACAAAACATCGTTATTCAAGCAAGACTGAACTCGATAACATCTTCAAGGTCCCTCGTGGCCGTGAAATAGCCGAGATTTCTGGTTCTGAAATATTTGTCTTAGGTTGCTCCCGTAGCGACCAATTAGTTCTGCAATTAATGCCAACGTCAGTTTTTTCGACGTCAAATACTGAGTCCAAACAACACGCACGACGCAACGAGACGGTCGGCTAGGGCTCTTATGCAATTGACCAGATTCCAACACTAGATACTAGGCTGAAGTCTAGATTTCAAATCAAGTTTCGCAGCTTATTCATTAATGAACTAGATTCTAAGAGTATAAAATGTTGTAATAATTGATCTCGGTTAACCTATTGAATATTAATTTATTGGACACACAAATTTGCAATAATAGAAGATGACAGTAGGCCAGTAATTCGAAAATTTATATTGACTAACATCTATAACTTTAGTTGTATTTACATACGTTTGCAATAAGTATCTATATATTATTTAAATACGAAAATATAGCTGCCTTTAAATTAATTTTATGACAAAAATTCTGCTTATCTACGCTATACATTTTTATGTTTCCAACCAACTTTTAACGGTTAATATTTTTCTGTTTACCATCACATTTTTTTTCTATCGATATATGAAACACCTTTTAGTCGCAATAAATATTATGATCTAGAATTTTTCAATTACTGACCAGACCGTCTAATCCCAATTTAGCGCATTACCAACACTATCAGTTCGGAGAAACAGCTGTTTATTTTAAAACTGTGATACTGTAAACTGTAACATAATATTGTGCGCAAAATTTCGGCACAGGGATACTCACATTGGGGGTGTATGCGGGTCGATGGGGGGTGTTTCTTCACTTGGCACTATCAATCACTGGTTCAAAACACGGCGCGCAAGTGTTTCTAAATAGGCGATCGCGCTCGCGGGTTATATTTAGAGCGGTAATACGACACCGGGCGCGTGCGTCGGTCGTTCGGTCGTGGGTTAGTGGCGAGGCGCGGCGCGCGAGTGCCGGCGCGGCCCGGCCTCCCCCCCACAGCCTCCGAGGACGATACCCTCCAGCCTCTCAATACCATCCCTTTGTCGAGCTTTGTCCGTCTCCAGACCCGCGGAATATCGCCACCCAGACACTTAGCAACGAGCGCATTTGAAGGGCACGAGTTTTCCTTATCTACGCCCTGTAATGGTTTACGTTTTCCTGTTTCATGGTGCATTCGTGCCGTTGCATTTGCTTGTTTATTTTTTCTTTACTTTTCTTATTTCTGGGTTTGTTATTGTACAAGTAGAAAATATAACTTAGTTTTCAATAAGTAGGTACTTGCAAATAATTCTTTTCTTCCATTATGCAGGAAGCTGATGATGTTTTTATAGTCAAATAATTTATATGTAATATTATAAATAATTTATTTTATTTATTTGCTTAATTCACACATACTTGGCATGATCATTCTGTCTATTTCAATTTTCTTTTTATTCAGATTCATTTTTTATGTTACAAATAACGGATTAACGAGATCGATATACCTACGTTACCATCACGGTTGCACAAGCTGCACCTTGCTGAATAACAAACAAGTTTGTGGTAAAATACGATATATCGTAACTTTCCAAAAGGATTTGTATGTAGTTCAGTTCGATTGTGATTCATTTACTAATAGACCATGGTTTGGTCATTGCTTAGTGAGTCATTGAAATCTGTAATACACAGTTTACACTACAAGTTTACTGCTGTCAAATGTCGCCCCTAATGCAAGGGGTTATTGATGTAGGTATCTCTAATGAAGAGAACATTCTTCATCCACCCCGGATACATACTCGTAGATACATAGGTATTCGGGTGGACAGTATTAAATTCATATTTTACATTCCAACTAGCTAAACATAACATTAAAATCATAATCAATAAAAAATATTACATTGTAAATCAATCTTAAAATTACTTACATATATAAATATTATTATGCATAAGTATTTTGTAAGTTTGACGGATACCAAATGATCTAATGTTTTCTACAAATGTTATAATTCTTATAATTTTATGGGAAACTAACTACTTGACACTATGTCAACACTACCGATCTAAATACTGACTACATACTGAAGAAAATATTATAATTATAATAAGTACATAGGAATACAATAAAACAAGATAGATAGTTTGAATATAAAATATTATATTCATTCACTCTTCGCTCGTACATTATTCCTTATACATACTCCTCATAATATTAAAATCTATAAAAATAAATAATCTGCTTACTCCTCTTCAACCTCGTCGTCTGTGGCGAACTCACTTTCGTTGCCTCCCTGTTGAAGAAAATATACAAGTTACAATTAAATCTAACAAAAACTATAACTTCTCAGATATTATACGGACCACTGTACAAAACAAAAGAGAATCTAGTATTATTAAAGACCTAATTTAAAAATGATACATCTGCAGCGACCTTTACAATCACACTTATAAAGATCATAAGATTAGTGTTTAATTTGATATATAAATATGTTTTCAAACACCGCATAAACTAGGCACATAATAAAGTTTATTTATTACACTATGCGAATGTAAACGATTATTAAATTAATCTAAATCAAGACCTTGAGCGTTTTGTAATAGACCTCACTTGATCTCAAAATTGAACTGAATTCACGAATTATCGATATTTTCGCGCACATCACTAATACGTTTATGGTCATTATTTATTATGTACTAGTGGACGCCCGCGACTTCGTCCGCGTGGACTGCAGAAAAAAACAAACTTTTATCTTTATAAAAAGTATAAAATAGGTATAGCCTACATAAAAAGTAGCCTGTAAATTTTTATTAAAATCGCTCCAGCTGTTTTTACGTGCAAGTAACAAACATCTATCCATTCATCCATACTCACAAACTTTCGCGTTTATAATATTAGTAGGATTCAGTAGGTCTAAGAATCGGCTACTATCTGTTTTTCATAACCCTTCCACGAAATAAGCGATATCCACGCGAGCGGAGCCGCGGGCAACAGCTATTAAATATTGATATACAGGTTATAATGAGTCAATAGTATAAATTAGAAAGTGCTTATCATGTTGAATAACTTTTCCTAAGACGGTATTTTCATATCTCTCAAAATTTAGCTGGGCTGTTAAGGGTTCTGCATCAGGTTATCTAGACCTTCAATTTTATTACGTTATTAGAAAGTGCTTATCATGCTGAGCAACTTTTCCTAAGACGGTATTTTCATATCTCTCAAAGTTTAGCTGGGCTGCTAAGGGTTCTGCATCAGGCAGTCTAGACCTTCAATTTTTTTCTTTCATATCATTTCTACGTCATTTTATTCTTTCATACATATTTTTTGGATAACTTGAACCGTTTACGCAGCGCACGCAACGGAAGTCTCCAAAGTTGAATAATTTTCCCCGTTTTTTCCACATTTTCCTCTTATTCTTCGTCCCTATTGGTCGCACTGTGATGATATATAGCCTAAAGCCTTCCTCGATAAATGGACTATCCAACACAAAAAGATTTTTTTAATTCGACCCAGTAGTTCCGGAGATTAGCGCGTTCAATCAATCAAACAAACAAACAAACAAACAAACAAACAAACTCTTCAGCTTTATAATATTATAATATATATTATAGTCCGGGAGGTAGCGTTGCATTTTACAAAATAATTTCTGGTCGATTGATTAATGTCATAACGTACTTTTCATGGATAGTCATTGAGTAACTCGAACGTCAGCAGCTCCAGTAAGGGTGGGGAGAGAATTTCAAGTATGTCAAAAAAAATAAATCCAAAAATTATTTCTGTTCGTCCGAAAATTTGCACATCAGTAGTTTTAACAATAATAATAATTATAGAAACCGTCAGCTGTGAAGAAAATGGCGGGTTGTACGTCAGCAGGTTATATATACCTATATTAAAAATAATTATTTTCATTTCATTTCCGGTCGAATGAAACTGATACAGGTTATTCTTTATGCTATAAAAATGATAAAAAAAAGCCTCAGCAGATCTATCGATAGGGGTAAAATCGTCAGCAAGGGGATTATATGTGCCGAGCAGGTATTCAATCCGAGTATGCATTAACCTTGCTGACGATTTTACCCCTATCGATAGATCTGCTGAGGCTTTTTTTTATCATTTTTATAGCATAAAGAATAACCTGTATCAGTTTCATTCGACCGGAAATGAAATGAAAATAATTATTTTTAATATAGGTATATATAACCTGCTGACGTACAACCCGCCATTTTCTTCACAGCTGACGGTTTCTATAATTATTATTATTGTTAAAACTACTGATGTGCAAATTTTCGGACGAACAGAAATAATTTTTGGTTTTTTTTTTTGACATTCTCTCCCCACTCGCCCCACCCTGAGTGCGCCTGCTGACGCTCAATTCAATTGATGTCCTCATCTAAACTATCAATTGCACTCAAAATCGATCGGCCTAAAATCACCATCAAAAATGCAACGCTACCTCCCGGACTATTATAGTATAGATGATCAAAAAAATAAAGGAACAAGTGTCAAGTGTAAACGTCTAATTTGGCAGATAGTTAATAAACACACACATTAAAACTTTTTTAGCACAATATATTTTTTTATCACGGCCAGTTGTCCGTTTACGTTTACAAGCAGGCTTATGAAATTAAATATGAAATTAAATTTATTATTATTACTAGTGGACGCCCGCGACGACTATAGAAAAAACAAAATGACGAAATTATCCGGGATAACAACATTTTCCCGGTATAAAAAGTAGCCTATATGTAAAGTGGATCCTGGCACAATATATTCCTGAAAACTGCATCGAAATTGGTTCAGCCGTTTCTAAGATTAGCGCGCACAAACGCACAGACAAACCGACAGACAGACAAAAATTCCAAAAATAATTGTTTACGCATGAACGTATAAAGAACTATGTTTATGTGTTTTGGGTACTATTGCGTAGATAAAGGTCTTCTATAATTTTTTCTGTATCTTCCATGTACAGACAGCGATCCGTTACATTTTTATTATATGTATAGAAGAATCTATGCTGATCTGGGAATGAAAAAAAAAGTTTAATACTACAGCTGCTTCTCTTCCCGGGCATACTGTACAAGTCAGTAGAGGGACAAGAGGGTCCACCTGTCACTACTAACCGAACTTGTACACCTCAACTATACCCTCAAAATTGGTCAGAAGTGGCACCATGTGGTCCTATCAGTCCTTGGTGCTCTGCCTACCCCGTAAGGGATAAAGGCGTGATTATATGTATGTATGTATGTATAGTATAAGATAGAAGATGTATAGATATTATTATTTATGCCCAGCGCACTCTGTAAAGTATGCCTTTCATTCCCTCGCCTCACATGAGCAAGTACTACTTATGTTTTAAAACTTCACGCTACAGTGGCGCCCTATCGTCCCCCACACGCACCTGGTCGTTGTTGTCTGTGTCGGAGTCACTGAGGTCCCACTGCGGGTGCTCGGCGGGGACGGCGGCCGCCTCCTTCACGTCCAGCTTCATGTCCTGCTGCTGGTCCATGCCGATGTACGAGTCTGTGCCGAAATTACATTGCTATTATTATGTTATCTTACTAATATATAAAGTTGGTTTGCGAATTTGGAAGATCAACCTATTAGCATAGATAAGAGAAAAGATTGCAATCATACTTGTGTTACTAATTTTAAAAAATCTCCTGCTAGACACTAGCGCCGCACAGACACTACATCAGACGTACCGGAGCGCAGACAGCACGCCAGCGTGTAGACGCCGGGCCAGCGCGGCGCCGTAAAGCGCAGCTGTAGCTCCTGCGACGACACTAGCGCCGTCACGTGCGCCGGCGCAGTTAGAAGCGTGCGCGACTTGCGGTCACAGATGTAGCACCACCAGTATTCTTGTTTTTCCTAATGAGAAATTTTATACAGTTGTTTATAATTCCAAATACACACATTTTTTTAAATGTACATAGGTAGATATTCATAGAAAAAACAACAACAATAGGGCACCAAACTACTCACCAGCGGGAAGTAAGGACAATGCACAGTATGCGAGCTCTTGGACCTAGCGGCCAGCCTCTCGCGGTTGTGCAGTCTCTTCTGCAGCCTCTCCCATTGGTCGTCGTCGTCCGCGCCCGACTTGTCGCCCGACTTGTCGCGCGACGACTCCGACCCTGAGTCGCCAGATGAGTCCGACAGCTGCGAATCGCTGTCCGACCCTGCGAAAAGGATTTATTAGGCACTAGTGGACGCCCGCGACTCCGTCCGCGTGGACCTCAAAAAAAAAAACAAAATATCGAAATTATCCGTAATAAAAAAAAATTCCCGGAATAATAAGTAGCCTGTATGTTAAGTGGGACCTGTCACAATATATTCCTTAAAACTGCATCGAAATCGGTTCAGCCGTTTCTGAGATTAGCGTGCACAAACGCACAGACAAACCGACAAACAGACAAAAATTCCAAAAATCATTGTTTTCGGTACTATTGCGTTGATAAAGGTATTCTATAATATTTTTTCTTATATATCTTCCATGTACAGACAGCGATCCGTTACATTTTTATTATACGAGGGTGCATTTTTATATTCGCGGAATGGGTAGGTAATTAATAAATGAGGGTACTTTCCTTAGTCGTAACTGGTTAAGTAGCTCATTATTAGTATAAATAGAACGTTTTGTTTTAATCGGGCCATTACTATTTGAATTATCGTCGATCAAACAACTCAGTTGGGAAGAACATTGTGAAAAATGGAGAAAATCGAGCACCGCGCTGTCATAAAGTTCCTTACCAAGCAAGGTAAATCGGTTCAAACCATACTAGAAGAGATGTCATCCGTTTACGGGGAGTCTTGCCCCGGTAAAACCATGGTTTATAAGTGGCATACCCTTTTTAAGCAAGGCAGGGCCTCACTTGAAGATGATCCTCGGCCAGGACGGCCGATCGAGGTGACCACTCCGGAAATAATTCAAAAAGTGGAAAAATTAATACTGGAAGATGCTAGACTAAAGAAGAAACAGCTCGCAGAAATGGTTGGAGTATCCGATACAACCATATTTAAAATTCTTCACGATCATCTCGGCATGACCAAAGTCAGTGCAAGGTGGGTGCCGAGAATGCTCACGCCGCCTCAAAAACAACAGCGCGTAGAGTGTTCTCGCGCGTTTTTGGACCTCTGTAATGAAGACCAGGATGGAGTATTGACTCGAATTGTTACTGGGGATGAAACTTGGGTTCATCATTATGAACCTGAGTCCAAACAAGATTCTATGCAGTGGCACAAAAAAGGTACACCACCACCAAAGAAATTTAAGGTGTCACAGTCGGCGGGAAAAATCATGGCGACAATCTTTTGGGACTCAGAAGGAATCTTGTTGATAGATTATAAAGATAAAGGTGTCTCCATAACCGGAGAATACTACGCTTCAATCTTAGAGCGATTAAAGGAAGCAATCAAGGCAAAAAGAAGGGGAAAATTAACCAAAGGTGTCCTCCTTCTGCACGACAACGCGCCTGTGCACAAGAGCCGTGTTGCGTTGGCTTCCCTGCATAAGGTGGTCTTCGATATTTTGGTTCATCCACCCTACAGTCCTGACCTGGCTCCCAGTGATTATTATCTCTTTCCAAAAATGAAAAAAGAACTTCGGGGGAAGAAGTTCTCAAGCGATGAAGAAGTGAAGGAAGCAGTTTCAGCTTATTTTTCAGACAAAGAAAAAACATTTTTTTTTCGAGGGTATACATAAGCTAATTGAAAGATCTGAAAAATGTATTAGGGTTGCAGGAGAATATATTGAAAAGGAAAAATAACCAGGAAATAATGATTGCCAGAATAAAAGCATATCTTTATTTATACCAAATTTCATTTAAATCGGTTTAGTTTAGCGTGGAAGCGCGACAGACAGAGTTACTTCTGCATTTTTAATAGTACCTAGTTTTTCTTAATTTTTTGCGTGATAGTATGATCGATTCTGACCGTCACACTAAAACCTAAACTTAAAGTCAGGTCTATCCCGCTCCATTCTTAGAATAAATGGCTGAGAGAAAAAGGACATATAGGATTAATTTTACATTTAGGTGTATGAAGGTCAGAATCGACCATATTGTGTAATTTTGTCAACTAAAGGTTTGACCACACCGCTGCATTATGTGATTCAGTCAACTTCAGTCAAATGATCTCCACACCAATGCTCAAACAAAATACGCCGACACGTAATGGAATCGTGGTGAGGTGCCGTAAATGTCAATTTTACCGCATCCTGCTTTAAATGCACCTGCACATACACCTTAAAAAATTACTAGTAATTTACGTCTTGGCCGATGCCTTAAGAACTACTTATCAATTTTTTTTGTTATAGATGCAGCTTAATTCACAGTAAACTGTAAAATTAACTTACCATCATCCTCTTTCTTCTTTGGTTCCTTAGCTTTCTTAGTGGTATTGTTTTCACTAACAGTAGCAGTACTTGAAGCTGTAGCGGCCACCGTTGCTGGCTTCACAGGTTGTTTGGTTGCTACTGGTTTTTTATTGGTCTTCTTATTTGCTGTTTTCTTATTCTGTTTCATCCAAACCGGCCGCTTGAAAACCTCCTTCTTTCCATTTTTATCATTGTCACCCTTTTCCGCATTGTCGCCAGTTGCTGAGTCTTCTTCGTCCCTGGAAAATTGGTTTCAGTAAATATTTGTAAGGAACTTTCGTGAAAATGGACGTTTCACGCAAAAATTACCAAACAGACTTTGATGAAACTTATTAACATGACACGAAAGAAATTACGGGCATCCAATAGGTACAAATACACATATATTAAGTCCATTAGTTATGTAATTTTGGCAGGTTTTACTGAAAGTGTGTCTGTCATCAGCAAAATATAATTTAATGTAGGTAACTGCAATAAAGATGAATTTATTGTGGAACATACTTGATTATTTCCTTTTCTTTAACTGTGGTATCTCCAAACAATTCCTTCATATTGGTTCTCTTGAGGAACACTGTAACCGTAACGATGGCTCCAGCCGTTACTACTGTTGAGTTCTCGTCGTCAATTACTACAAGAAGTAGAAAATACAAAACTTAATATAAAGGCTGAGATCACACAACACTGAAAATATAACCTTAATTTCAACATAAATTGATTAACTATGATTAAATCTCTTTCTGAGATGCTATATTCGAAATATTGCTTTAATATCTGTAGCTAACAAACATACCTTCAGTGTTGATTTGGAAGTGGATATAAGGCATATTTCCCAGCACTTTCATAAGATCTTCATACTGCTTGTCATTTAAAAACCTCAATATTTGCCTTCTCTCTTCACCTGGCAACTGGGCTAGTTGTAGCAGAGACTTAATGTGCTTCTTCCTGTTAGTGAAGTATTTCAGGTGTTCCTCGTTTATGTATGGCAGTTGTAGGAGAGGTGATTTGTATTCCCATAGACCTTGTACTATCATTGGTGACATTTTCATACAGTTCTCTATGGTTTCTATTGTAGGCAGGCGGGGAACTGAAAAAAGAAATAAAATAATGCACAATTACTAAAAGAATCTTAATCTTATCTTATCTAACAGAAATTGCTCAGTATTAATTAATCAATGTTAACTTAAAATGTTAAAAATATTTTGAGTAATAAATTAGCTTCACTTACTCCTACGTGCATAAGCGAGAGCTATGAGCTGGTTGATACAATTGACCATTTCCACAATGAGGTCCGGACAGCGGGACACGATGTATCTCCGGTCACACTCGAGCGTGTTCTGCGGCAGAGACATGCGAGACAGGTGCGCGTGCAATAATGCCCTCGCCTTAATGCTGTATGGACGGCAAAGGGGCTGCTCCTTGTTTTTCTCTCCCAGGTTGGGCAGCTCACGCAATAGCTGTAAATATTAATAAAATTAACACAAAAAAGTGCGGCTTTTTCACTTTATAACATATTGAATTGTATCAGGCGTCACTATTCGGAAGTTCAAATCTCTATTGAGGGATCGCCCACCACCGGGCCCTATACCGAACGAATCTATTCGGTAGATAGAACTAACATGGAAAACTAATCTTGATGATGCCACTGGTGTTGGCGAAACATATGTTGATTAAAATTTTAATTGGTTTTCGGATTAGCAGCTATGTATTTATGGTTGCATGCTAGGTGCTTGGATCTGGCTTCTCGTTGCGACTGTAGTGTCTTGTGTTCGTGATCATGAGTCGGCAGATCCGAGGGTCAGCGGAGGGTATAGGGCCCGGTGGTGGGCAATCCCTCAATAGAGAACTTTATAATATTATTTATGATGTCTTCTATCTAATCTTTAAAATCCACATAAAAGTAGTTTTGAATAATTTAGCCAGCCAATAATAACATACATCAGATCAGAATCAGATCAATGAAAAAATGTATAAGTATGACTTATATTGGAATATAGAAAAACTTACACTTGGAACTTCTTCATTATCAGTGACTCGTTCAATGATTTCAGAATTGTGTCGGCGATCAAACTCACATGATGCTGCCAGGATCATGAGAGCTCTCTTCAAAGGCATTGAAGGGGTTTTATGACAAAAGTAGAAGTACATTTGAGTAGTGTCCAACAATACTTGTTCCCCTGAAAATCTTATAGACCTGTACCACCATGTTCCCACCTGAAATGCAGATTGTTAATCTCTTCTTATATGGTAAAATTTAATCATGAATAAATGAACCATGCCAGATATTTTAAGTAGCAATCATGATATGGCAGTGCAATGAAAATGGTAAGTACTGTAAGTCACAAACTGTGTTGTTTGCAAGATGTCACATGACACTTCTTATAGAAGCATCTCACTTCCACAATATGCACAACACATTTTTTTTTTATATACTCAGAATATTGAGTAGATTTATCTTCGAAGTTTTCACTCTCATCTCATTTCATTAAGTCAAAAAGCATGTTAAACAATAATTTATTATCATCAATATTTAGTTACAGGAAATAAAATCTTGAACTTACTGCAACTGGTAAGGCCACCATAAACACTAAAGCATACAATCCAAGAACCCACACACTGTTTTCTTTCTCCACTATCCAGCTAGGAAGCGCAATACCAAAACTCATGGCTCCAGGGCCATCAGGGTTTCCATACTTTTCCCAATTCTTTCTAGCTTCTTCATCTGTAAGAGCCTGAAAAGGAGATATAAATATTTACAATATTAAAGCCCTTTTATTTCAAATTAGATTTATTGACCTAACCTTACCTATGACAAAATATGTAGTAGGCTAATCTCCCAGACAATACAATCTAAATTTGCAGTTCTGATGGTGAGAACTATCTATTTTTTTATAAACAAGTACAGAAACAGTGACCAACAATTAAATTTTTCACATAATGATCATGAAAATGTAGCATAAGGAATAAATGCAATCACTTTAATTGATTTTAAATCATCCATGTCACACGTCTCTAAGGAAATTTGAAAACCGTACAAAAATACAATAAGACTAAGTGATCTGACTTCATTATTCTGCTCATATTATTATTCACTTCTGATTAATTTTACAAAATTCATTTTACATTTTATGATTAAAGTTTAGTGAGCTCATACACAACAATCTTATGAATAGAATTGAAGTTTGACTTACTTGGTAAGCTTTTGTAAGCCTCATGAAAGCTTTTTCATCTCCAGTCTCTTTATCAGGATGAAGTATTAGTGATTGTTTCCTGTAGGACTTTTTTATCTCTCCTTGTGTAGACCCCGGAGGCAAGCCCAGGATTTCATAAGGGTCAAAGTTTGACATTTCATAATCAAATTGAGACACTTTGTATGCCAAAAATCCTAACAGAACCCATCCAGATATTATAGCTAATTTTATAAGGAAGTTCTTCATCGTCTTGTAAGGTTGTGATTGTTCTATTACTAATTGTTTTTTTACACAGTTTGGGCACTGACATTGTTCTGCTAATTTCTCAGGATCTAAAAAAATATTAGTCGAAAATGATACATACATAGGTACCTACATAGTTTAATTTCATACATATTTTTTAAATATTCTGCACGACTTCCACACGCCGCCTGTACCTACAAGGTTTTTATAGCGGTACTTTTTGACTGGCATACAAGACATGCACACTAATGTGTTTATGGTTAAAGAATTGTAAAAATAAGGAAGTATAGAATAATTTTCTATCCATTTACATACGTTATAACAAAAGATTTGTGAAATATGAATTAAAACATCTTAACTCACCCTGTTTTCTTTTTCTTGGCCAGTAATAAAAGGTAGCTGGGACAAGTATAAGAGCTAGAAAGGAAAGGACAAAGTAAAAGAAAGTAGATCCACTTTCATCATATTCAAATTTCTGGCCTCCCATTTTAGTAGTAAATTAAAACATTCATAAAATTTTAATTTTTATTAATCACACAAAAGTCGAAACACGGACACGAAACTTCAAGAAAGAAGACGTGTCAAGAACTGTCACTTGACTTTTTTTACAACCGACGAAAGCTTTAACTTGTTCATTTGCATTCAAACAAAAAAAACTTGAGTCGGATTACGATTACTTTATTGAGGAATGTAATTAGTTTTGCAAGTTAGGTACTTTTAATTTTAGCTAATTTTATATTATTTTTTAGGATATTCCAGACATTTTCCTGTGACATTTGCATTCATGATCTTCCTGATTTCCATTCTATCCACTAAAGACTGTATTGACATTGTTTCCCTTGCCTTTCCTTTGGGATAATCTAAAAAAAATCTTGCTTGACATTGACAGCTTTGACGTTTAGCATCAGCTGTTAAAAAAAAATGGTAGAAAATTAAACGTAAATAATAGTATTAAAGCTGCCGAAGATAATAAGTTTTATTCATTTTAACAAAATATTACCATTTCATGTTTTATAAAATGATATTCCGAATTTGATAATACTTTCTATAATCATATTATTATTTATCAGTCATTTTTCATGGTAATATTCTATATTTAGTACATACATATTTATTTTTAAAATGTATGTGCGTCTTTGTATGTTTTATACTATCTACAAATTCTCAGATGGCTACTAAAACCATAGCGAGTGCAACAGTGAGAGCTGTGAAGAAAAGACTTCTACCATCACGGGCAGCTCTTGCGCTCACTCCATCTGCTGTTCAGAAAGTGAAGGAAATAATGTCTAAAGAGGATGCGCAAGGCTTTATTGGCCTTAAAGTTGGCGTACGACAAAGGGGTTGTAATGGTTTGTCCTACACCCTAGACTATGCAAAGTCCAAGGATAAACTTGATGAAGTGGTGAAACAGGATGGAGTCACAATAATAATTGATAAAAAAGCTCAGTTAACTTTGTTAGGTGAGATATTATTGATTACTTATTTATTATTGTCAAATCTTTAAAATATTTAAGACTAATTTTTGTTTTAATTTTTCAGGAACTGAAATGGATTTTGTAGAAAATAAACTGTCAGCTGAGTTTGTTTTTAACAACCCAAACATAAAAGGTACATGTGGTTGTGGAGAATCATTCAGTATATAAAAATTCTTTCATAATATTAATAATAGCCAAAGTGAATTAAATTATGAATTTTACTTTATCTCAGAGAACCAATTGAAATTGCACATTAATTTATTACCACCTTAAAATAAATTTATTTTACTGAGATCTACATGATGTTGCAATTGGTATTTTTGTAATAATACCTAAATTTACAGTTACTTAGCAGGCAAAAAAACATTTTGCTTATATGTATTGTTTATATTATATCAATACTGATTCTCACTATAGTAAGCACCTAATTAACTTATCAATTTAATATTACATCTAGAAATATCTAGGTATACCAATTCATTTTAAATTGGTAGTTTTGTATATACATGTATAAAATAGTTGTAGGACTTAGAATAGAACTTAGAACAAGTACATACAACAAATACATCTTTATTATCCTGTTTATTCACTCAATATTGAAATAAATAAATAGTTATGCTGAAGTTATAAACTTGCTTTACTTACTTAAAATGCAATAGAAATAAATTATCTTTCTGATCTTGGAAAATATTTTCATTCAAATTTTAATTTTCAGGTATGTATTCCTCTATAGGGGCTTCACCAAGTGCTTAGCACAGAATTTAAACCCTATAACTCTCCTATGCCTGGTTTCGGAACTTATGTGTGGTTTACCAGAGTTCCTTTGTATGATGGTGCTAATTACTATCTACATGACTAAATTATCTTTGTACCTTTGGATGAAGCACTGCGTGCAAAAGATGTATAGCACCGAAATCAGTATAGGCGATACATAAGTTATTTTTTTATTTAGAAGTCGAAAGCACGAAAATAGGTTTTTTATTAGGCACATTTTTGTATTTTATTATCATCATGATAATAGTAAAATAAAGATAACTCCTAAAGAGTTAGCTCTCATAAAAAGTTTGCACTATAAAAAACCTAAAAAAGGAGCTTTCACAAACACAAAACAACTTTTTAGTATTGTCTGTTTCACAGTACAGTTAAGTGTAAATTATCTAAGGTGTGCATACAAAAAAAGTTGCTTCCGAAATCATGAAACGGGCTAGCACACAGAACACAATTACTCCTAGTGGATTACTAGTTATCTCTACTTAGTTTGTGAAAGGACTCTTTATAGATACCTACGTTAGGGTTGCCATCTCAAAACTTTGAAAACCAGTATTTGAAGAAAAAATACCATTTAGATTAAAAGCCATTACTATACATATGCGAGCACAGTGATAATACGATTGGAGATAATTAGTGGCGTGCGAATTTCAAAACATAGGTCTTTAACACACTCAGTGCCGGCGAGTACGTATTTGCTTCTTTTAGGCTTTCTAGAAGTGCTACTGACGCTTATTTGCACTGTCGCACTAGGCGTTGACCGGATATCGGCACCCTTAGAAAATCTGCCGATAGCTAATATGTCAGGGCGGGCTCTAAAACTCAGGACGATGCTTAAAAACTATCCAGGACAGCCCAGGACACCCCATAAAGCAGAACATGTCCTGCGAAAATAGGACGGTTGGCAACCCTAACCTATGTCACTATGAAAAAATAAACGTCGTTACATACCTCATATCTTACAAGTATGTAGAGTCCGTTTTATAGAATAATTTCTTTGCCTGCCCAAGTAGCATGACCTGCGAAACACGATATGATAAACCGATTTATCGACATTTAGCCTGTCAGAATACGATAAATATAGCCGCCATATTGAATTTTGTATAGAGACGATACGATAAGATATCCACAAAGCATGGTCATGCTAGGGGGGCAGATTTCGAAACTAACATGTTATGTATCCAGTTGAGATCCAGTTAATCAGAAAATGTATCTGCGGTAGATAAAGAATAGATCTGTAAATGGCGTCTGCTCGCATGCTATCTCGCTCACATCTATCGCGCGCCTATAGTCACACAGTGAAGTACGCGCTGCAAAAAAATTGGTTTCGCTTTGACTAATCTCATTGACCCGGTAGCTCAGTTGGTGAGAGCTCTGCACGGAATGCAAGAGGTTGTGGGTTCGAGTCCCACTCGGGTGAAGAATTTTTTCATTTCTTAAAACATATTTATAATATACAGGTGTAACAGAAAGGGTATGTTAAGCGAAAAGCCATGTAAATAGCCCACTAAAAGGAACCTACCCACCAAATTTCAGACTCAAAATCACATGTTTATTTTTTGAGATTGTATGAACATTCCTGAGTTGTGTAGGAATTCTCCATACTATCTGAAAAAATAAACATGTGAATTTGAGTCTGAAATTTGGTGGGTAGGTTCCTTTTAATGGGCTATTTACATAGCTTTTAGCTTAAAATACCCCTTTTGTTACACCCTGTATAATATCTAATTTTAGATAAATCTATAAGATACTTCTCCATAATATAATCCGCTGGGATATGGTTGATCGTTTCATCATTAAAAACATTGTGCTGAGGGATTCAGCTTTGTTTGCCGAGTTTTGGCTATACTTCGATTTTTAATTATGTAGACTAAAATGACATTTGGAGTGCTGCCACTTTATCGTAATAAAAAAATAGTGTTGGTCATAATTAATCGAATTGTTCAACTGAATATTTCGATTAATTTCATGTATATTTATGTTACGGCGAATGTCTGAATTCCGAATGGTTAAAAATGTATTCGAAAAGTTTAAAATCTGTATTAAGCTTTTTCACTCAATCTAACCTAACTCATAAAACTTTTAAAAATAAAAACTACTTTGTGGGTTTGAAAAAAAAAACTAGCTATTTTATTAGATTTAATTTATTTTATTATATTTAACATATTGGAACATTGAAAGGGATGGTCACATTGGTCACAAAACTTTTATAGGTGACGCTGATACCGCCCTAACTCTATACATGGTGTAAAAGTGGTATATTACGCGAATTTCACTTAAAACATAACACTTTTTATCTATGGACAAACTGTTTAAGAAAAAGTATGGAAAATCTACTAACCTTTTCAATTGTAGGAGCTTCTTTGTTATGAAAAAAGCCGTGCACTTTGCGCCTGATAGCCGAAAGAGTAAATTCATCAAATTTGTCTTTGAATGTCTGCTTCGGTCCAAATCTCTTTGGTGGGGTGGGCGAGTCATTCTCATTAATGTCTTTCAAAACGTTATAGACAGTGGCAGTTCCGATCCCCAATATATCTGCTGTTTTTTTAGCACAGAGGCGCTTGGACGGTTTTTCGTTCAAATGTGAATCTAATTTCGTTGCCTCTTCGTTAAACACATATTTAAATACGTTTTGCACCATTACTTTCTCTGTGACAGTCAGAGAAGCTTGGCGTCTCCTTTTCCTAGGAGACATAACTGCACCCGAGGTACTCGGTTGAGCGTCCATGATGTTTTAAGAAAAACAACAAACAGGAACAACAAGACAAACAAAAAAACGTAACACAAACTTAACAGCAAATAACAACAAAAACGTAACAGCAAATAACAAAGGAACTGGCGTTAAGAGCGCAAGGGATATTCGTACAACCAATCGTGAGCGAAGATGGGAAACGAATGCCTGAAAATCCTGGCGTCGCCAGGCTGGCGATGCAAAAAATGTCAGATGCCAAAAGGTTACTATAATTTCAATATTTTTTTTTTACTCAGGCAATGTTACTTTTACACGATACTTATAAATTTCATTATTATTTCTAATAAATATTTATTTGTAAAGAAACATAGCTCATTTATTTTAAACTACATTTTATCGATTTTATGTATTTTATTGTCAATTTCATTAAATAATAAAATAGCTGTTTAATAGATTGAGTTTATTTATATACATATATGTTCATATAGATTAGTCTATTGAGTAAAATCACGTTGTCGAAAGTTCATATCACCAATTCAATTAATCGCTCACAATAAAATATTACAACACTAATTGCATTATGCTGGCAACATTAAAAAAAAAAAAAAAGCTCGATTGTAGCTGTCATTTTTGTCTACATAATAAAAAAATCAAAGTATAGTGTGAATCTGTCGTTAGGTGTTTTTGGTGGAACACGTGCTCGATAGGAATTTCACTTTTTCTTGAAAATAACCTTGAAATTTTGTATTTTTCAGGGGGTGTAGGTTTAAATAATACTGTAGATTGGTAAGGAAATTAATTTACTAGTTTTTAAGTGTGATGTCTAATAAGGAACCCCCCGATGGGGGTGGTGGTGTTAGCGGTGAGTCTTCTTCGGAAGTAACGGCATCTCCAAACTTGTTTACGCAGGTCGATATGGATACGGAACATGCCACAACAACATTAAAGAGGCAAGCTACTGACAAAATCAGATCCGACGTCCCGGCAAAAACAAATACACGCCCTTCTAACTCAATACAGAGTACGTACACTCATCCCGACTTCGAAGGAGACTCCCCGTTAACATATACGTCCAGCGATGTTGCCCCATTCATCATCCATGTATCGCGTGCTGAGCCCGATCCGTCGGCAGGACTATCTATAAGGGTCCTTAAACTAGCTCAAATGCTACATAAAGCCCGTGTCTCAGGTATTATTGACGGAGGTATCAGACCGCTCGGTCGCAACAAAATTGCGGTTGAATTTGCAACTGCTGAGTCTGCAAACTCTTTTTTAGTTAACAACAGTTTAGGTGATACTTACACGAAACAAATCCCTAAATTTCATGTTACGCGTATGGGAGTTTTACGAGGCATACCAACTGAATGGACTTTAGAAGAGCTGGTTCATAGTCTCACTTATGGTAATTCCTGTGGCCCGGTAATTAAAGCTAGGCGCCTTAATAAAAAAACTTTTCACGAGGGTGTCGCACAGTGGACCCCGACTTCATCTGTGGTTGTTACATTTAAAGGACAAATGCTGCCTGAAAAGGTTTATTGCTTTCACTCGTCCATCGTAGTAGATACCTACCAACTGCCGACAATCCAATGCCGAAACTGTTGTCGTTTCGGACATGTAGCGGACCAATGCCGCTCTTCGCCAAGGTGCTTTAAATGCACCCAAAGCCACGCTGGTTTAACGTGCTCAATGCCAGAAGATAGGGTCTCATGTCTCCTATGTCTCGGTAGACATATTGCTACTGATTCGAGATGCCCAGAACACTCAAGGCAAAAAGCGATAAAAGTTGTTATGTCGGAAGAAAATCTGAGCTTTACTGAAGCATCTCAACGCTTCCGCCCTGCTCGGCCATCATATGCGGAGAAATCCAAAACCGTTTCTGCTCCACATGCTCCCTCTGTCACCCAACCCATCTCTACACCAAACACCCCAGTCCGATCCTATAGGAAAACCGTCGTCACTCACCCTTCCCCCCGTCCCTTGTCTCCTAGCTTTTACGATCCTGAACTCCAGGATATAATCCGCACACCATCTTCTTCTCTTCCAAATGGTGCCGCTCTATCTCAGTCCTCTCAACCTCAAACAATGTCCCATTCGCCCTCACCTAACGAAAATTTGATTCAATTATTAGTCTCCGCTCTAGTAAATATATTATCAAAATTCAGCGACAACTTACCGCCCAACGTCATACCTACACTACAATCCATTCTTTCCATTTATAAAATTCCATCTCCTGCAATGGAATTGTAAAAGCATTGTTCCTAAAAAATCTGAAATAATTCATTTGGTTAACCAATATAAACCTGCTGTTTTCGCTGTTTCAGAGACCTGGCTTAAACCGGAGTCCCGGTTTAGATTACCAGGATACTTCTGTCTCCGCGATGACAGGCCACTTGGTCACGCAGGCTGTGCTCTGTTAATAAATCGTTCTCTCCCATTCTCCCAAATTCTTATTCCACCTCATAGTGAGGACTTCCATATAGTAGCTGTTAAAGCTTTAAATATATCTTTTGTTTCGGTATATGTTCCCCATCCTTCCAATAACATCCTCTCTGACCTTAAATCCATTCTTCTTTCATCTATTTCAGGCGATGTCATCATCCTTGGAGATTTTAACTGCCATCATTTCCTTTGGGGCTCTACCCATTGCTGCCATTATTCAGACTCTCTGATCGATCTCCTCGATGAGTTAAACGTATGTGTGGCCAATGACGGACGAGCGACACGCATTCCATGCCCTAGAGAAAGAAAAAGCTGCGTCGATTTAACCCTAGCCTCTCCTAACTTAATCTCTTCCATATCTTGGGAGGTTCTCCCCTGACTTTTGGTAGTGATCATTTTCCGATAGTCTCTACTGTAAATATATATTGTCCTCCTACCCTTGCCCCATCCCCTCTACTGAAATATAAAATAAAATCAGCAAACTGGGAAACTTTTTCGGCTCTCGTCGACTCTTCTCTGTCTCATCTTCCTACTGTCAATCTATCAAACTTAAATTTGGCCTACAATAATTTTATAGCTGCCTTGGTGTCTGCTGCAGATAAGTCTATCCCTATTAAGAATTCGGCTCGTAATAAAATTCCCTCCCCTCCTTGGTGGGACGCTGACTGCACCAGACAAATAAAATTGAGGAATGCTGCAGAGAAGACCTTCACCCGAGACCCTGCGTCTATTCCAAATTTCATTCAGTACAAAAAAACGAACGCCGAGACTAAGAGGTTTCTACTAAAGAAAAAACGCCTTGGATGGCGGAATTTTTGTGAGTCGCTGTCACCGCGGACACCTTCATCAATGGTGTGGAGGAGAATTAGTTGTTACCGACGATCACACATTGATCACAATGCCACTTCCAACCAGATTGACTCTTGGCTCCCTGGATTTATAAACAAGCTTGCACCTCCATATGTTCCGCCTCAAAATTGCTTTCCCCATTTTCTCCCTCTTCCTCATCCCAATAATGACCCTATGGACTCCCCTTTTTTGTACTCCGAACTGCGCAGTGCTCTGGACGGTCTCAAGGACTCCGCCCCAGGTGCTGACGGCATTCCATATTCTTTCATCATCAACTGCTCTAATAGCGCTAAATTATATTTCTTAGATCTCATTAATAATATTTTTACTAGCGGGGTTCTTCCCTCTTCTTGGAAAACTCAAATTGTTATTCCTATTTTGAAACCCGGAAAAAATCCTTCTGATCCGACCTCTTACAGGCCGATTGCCTTATCATCCACTCTGGCCAAAATTTTTGAACATCTTGTCAAAAATCGATTGGAATGGATAGTCGAAAATAGGGACATTCTACCGAACTCTCAATTTGGTTTTCGCCGGGGCAAAAGTACACTGGATAGCCTTAGCATCTTTACCACCGATATCCGTCGCGCTTTCTCCAACAATGAGTCTGTCATTGGCGTATTCCTGGATGTTTCAGCCGCTTATGATAATGTTCTTCTTCCTGAGCTCAGAGCAAAATTGCTTCAGCTGAGCTTACCAGTGAGGCTAGTTCATATAATATCTGTTATGCTCATGGCTAGATCTATTTCCATCCGCGTCAATGGTCATATACACTCGACGAGAATGATATGGAAAGGCCTCCCTCAGGGGTCGGTTTTGAGTCCTTTGTTATATAACCTGTATACATATGACCTTGAAAGATCAGTGACTAGCTTTTGTGACATCCTACAATACGCTGATGACATTGCTCTCTACTTCTCAGCCAGATCTCTAGAAAGCGCCTCGTCTAGAATCAACTCGGCTCTTTCCTACCTCAACATATGGCTGTCAGACCATGGCTTATCACTGTCTCCCTCCAAATCCACAACAGTTGTATTTTCACGCAAAAGAAACCTGCCCATTATAAACATTACCATCGACGGCTGTCCAATTCCCATACAAAACTATTCTAAATTTCTAGGTATCATTTTTGATTCCAAACTCAATGGTATTGAACATTTGAAATATGTCTGCGGCAAGGCGGAAAAAGGCGTCAACATATTACGTTCTCTCTCAAACGTTCACTGGGGATCTCATCCATATAGCCAAAAACTACTGTACAACGCAATCGTGCGTAGTCATTTCGATTACGGCTGCTTTATTTTGGAACCATGCAGTAAGATACATTTAGACAAACTCATCAAGATCCAATCGAAATGCTTGAGAATCATCATTGGAGCCATGAAGTCTTCTCCAATAAACGCACTTCAGGTGGAATGCCTTGAGCCCCCCCTACATCTGAGACGTCAGTACATGAGCGACAGATTTTATTTTAATATTTCCCAATATTCCTCACATCCTCTTCATAATAAATTGCTTGATTTATCCCAATTAATCCCTTCCTGTAAGTATTGGACCCACAAGGACCTCCCTCCATTAATTAATAGTTTTCACAAAGTTAAAAATCTTTCTTCCCCAATAATAACAAATTTAAAAAATCTTTTTTTTTTATCCCCATTTGAATCACTTATTTTCCAACCTCAGGTCATTCTCAACTTTGGCATTGATAAAGATACTCCAAATGCAAATAATATCTTCCTTACCAAATTATCCCAGAGTTGGCAAGATTGGATCACAATATATACTGATGCTTCTAAACTCGAAGACAACGGCCCGGTAGGATCTGCAGTTTGGATCCCCAGATATAATGTAATATTAAATTTCAAATGTTCAACTATATGTACCGTCTATTCGGGGGAAGCTATTGCCATACTCGAAGCAGTTTTGTTTATCAAATCCCATAAAATTGACAAATCCCTTATCTTCTCTGACTGTTTAAGCTGCCTACAGGATATTTATGCATTACCCTTTCATTCCAAAAATACACACAGTATTGTCTTCAAAATAAAATCAATTCTATTGGACTGCCACAAATCCGGTATTAATGTTGTTTTAGCTTGGATTCCGGGTCACAATGGTATATCTGGTAATGAGACTGCTGATGCCTGCGCAAAAAATGCAACTCGAACTGGCTTGAACACTTATGATGGTTGCTTTTCCCGTGATGTTCGGTGCTCCGCCAGATCTGAAATGTTTAAAGCTTGGGATAAGGCTTGGCAAAGAACTCGCCAAATTAAAGGTAAACATTACGGCTCACTTCAGCCCTCAATTCCTACCAAACCGTGGTTTTTCACTCACCGTAATTTCACCAAGTCTATCACCTCCGTCATTAGCAGACTTAGGCTGGGTCACATTTGTACACCTGTATTTTTGGAAAAAATTCACGTTCGTGATCACTCGATTTGTGAATGTGGTCTTGGGGAAGGATCGCTGGAACATATGTTTTTTCACTGCCCCAAAATATCTGTCCCCCTTTATGATATTTTACCTGTAAATATTAACCGTCCAATTAATGTAAATTTTCTTTTAACTTTAGTTCATACTAAATTTGTACATATTTTAGCCAAGTTTATTAAACTCAATAGCCTCAAACTGTAGTTTGCTGCTGTTGATTTTAATAAATTTGTATCTAGTTAATTTTGTAATTAATGTAAGTAGATAGGTATGTAAATAACTTGTCCATTCTAGATAATTATGTAAATATAACCCCTACCTTGTGCAAAGTCCTTGTACGTTTTAATGTTTAACGGTGTTGGGTCTTGTTATTTAATGTTTGTTGTTTTGTTTCCTTGTTACAGTTTGGCCTACAGATTTTCAACGTTAGCCCTCTGTTGGCAAGTAGTATTTTTTTTTTCTCTCGTATTTTTTTTTTTTATCTCTATACCGGAGCACTGTCCTGTCAAACCCTGACATTGGCAGAATCGTCGGTCAATCGACGGAGCCATTCAACCAAAATTGAAATTGAAAAGTATAGTGTATAGCTATCGGGATGAATAATAACGTTGCCAATATGTAATTTAGAAAAGAGATGGTACAATTCGTCTTCCGAGAAATTGACCCGGTGGCTCAGTGGTTAGAGCACTGACACGCGGAATGCAGAAGTCGTGGGTTCGATTCCCACCCGGGTGAGGAATTTTTTCCATTTTCTTTATTAATAATTTTATAAGTCTATTGATATAAAAATTGCGGCTTAAATCGCTCTGGTTTGCCTGTAAAATGAACAAATTTGATAAAATAGAGTTTAAAGATAACACTATTTTTTATTGGAGGGAGCCGACGGAGCGAGCCGGCGGAGCGGGGCACCGGCCTTGCTCGGGCGGGGGATGGGATGCACTATGAACTGAACTGACCGCCCGCCGCCCTCCGCTTAAATGACTCGTCGCGTGAACTCGGCCTAGCGCCGCAAGTCCGCTCCGCAATACTCGCTCGCCCCGCTCCGCAAGCTCGCTCCGCTTCTATGGACAGGCAGCTATACTGTTGTTTATGGAGATACCTAGTATCTATAATACATACATGATGTATTGATATGAATCACCTGGGAATGTAAGCCCATTTAATACATATAGGCAAGTACTTAGCCGAACCATAGGTATAATAGCTAGGTAAGCTGAGTAAAGCTTGAGTCCAAAGAGTATTATTATTGCTAAGTCGGAATATGATTTTTTCATGGACTCACTAGATAGTTGTTTTTGCGATTCTCTTGGACTTTGAGTAGTTTTATGCTAATTTTACCCTCGCCATTTCCCCGACGTTTCCATTCATCATCATCATCCATCAATACCTACCCAGAAATCATTCTACTAAAGACAATGGCTGTATGGACATCGATTTCTTTTCCTTCGGGATGACTAAACACAAAAAAAAATCTATCTAGTCTGCTTTTTTGTCTTCTGTCTCTCTTGCACAAATAACATGGTGGAAGTGCTGTGAAATTTGTTGTCGAATTTTCTTTGTTTACGTGTCGAATTTACGTCGAAGTATTTTAAATTTATTGACCATACTTCCGCGGTCCTGTATTATATGGAATTTAACCAGAACTTTATTTTCGAAGTTATTTGCGAAGATCTTGTAGGAGAACTGTATAATGAGCAACGGTGATATCGGGGGGTCTAGAGGCAGGGGCCGTGGTACCTGGCAGCACCCCGAAACTCAGCCACGGGAGCTCCGGCGGCCCAGGAATCTAGCTGAGGATGCTAAAGGTAATAACATAATTCAACTTTAATATCATACTTTCACAAAGCAAATCCGGCGTTTACGGCATTACGTCGTCATACTTGGCCAGCTATGCGTTCTTCGCAAATTGATTTCAGGTGAAAGTAAGAATTATTCATTTCTAATGACGTCGACGTTGTTTGACAGAAAGTAGCCGGCTGTGTTGCAAATAATTTTGAACAAGGCATGTTAGTAGGTTTTGAGGTCACTGACTGACTAACACGTTGTTTCCAGTTCTCTATATTGTTACTAGGTGTGCAAATATGATTTATGACTATGTGTTTCTAGTGGAGGCTTCGAAATCCACTCTGTCAGCAGAGGCGAAAGAATGGTATCCACGGAATTATACTGCGTCTGCACCTGTCTATGCTTCTGAGGTGCAATCACATAGAGTACATCGTTCTGCTATTCAAGACAGATTAAGACAAGCCCAAGACCAAAATCCCTATAACTTCAACGACATGTCCTATTCTCTGGAAGAGGCAGAAAATATGGATTTACGGGTAAGAGTTTCATTAGACATAATTATCATAAATTATCATATTTACACCAAGGGCCAATAGAACCACATGGTGCCACTTCTGACCAATAGTTGAGATATACAAGTTCGGTTAGTAGTGACAGGTGGTCAGCCCATCGCCTACAAAACCCCAAGACGCTCTTGTCCCTCTACTGACTTGTACAGTATGCCCGGAAAGAGAAGCCGCTGTACGTATGTGGTTCTATTGGCCCTTGGTGCTCTGCATACCTGTAAAGGATAGAGGTGTGATTATATGTATGTATGTATCATATTTACATGCATGAACTAAAATCTATTCATTGATTGGTAATGAAATTTATTAAGTGTTTTTCCTAAAATACTATTAAATATATGACTACAATGGTATATGCATAAACTTCCTTTGTGATGAAATGTTATTTTTTACAGGAGAATATAACAAATTTGATAACAGTAATGTGTGAGATCACATTTGACCCTGGTAAATTTGATGCCCTCTGTGGCCCATTGGTGGATTCATTTGCTTCCACTCTTCATAGTGCCAACTACTGCAGGCCTTTAGTTGAAGCTATAGTTAATCAGGTAAGTTAGTAGTAAGAATTTACTTTTGTTGAACTAGCACTTTTAATTTCATAAGTGCTTGCATAAATTTAATGAAGAATATAAAAACATATAGTTTTAGGTTACTCAGTGTGCTTTGTACTTTATGCAATTAAAATAAGCTTAAAATTGGTTTAAAAAACTAACCTAAAAAATAGGCATTTAAGTTGAATAACTGGTTGTTGTAAAATTATCATATAAATGTATGATACTTCTGCTAATATCAAACTACATACTATGATATAAAATTTTTAACTTTTAAAATTTCATGATTGTGCCTAGTGTGTTTAAGATCAGAGCTTTGTTTAACACATGGCAGAATTTCTCAGCACACTAGATTCAATGCCTAGTGCCAGGATGCAAATAAGCACTGGCGGCATCTCTAGAAAACCAACAAAATACAAATACGAGGCATGCCTTTTAAGTTCTGTCATTTCCATATTTCCCCTGCAATTTTAAATTTGGAACTGTTCTATATTCGAATGTGTTTAAATTTTGAATCTCAAAACAGTTGAAAGTATTAGGATTAATGCTATTGTTTAGTCACAGCATCGATTGGAATCTGTCAGGTTACGTACGAAAATGAATCTTTCTAAGGAAAATGTTCATGCAATAATTCTCTACGACTTTAGAAGAGACCTGACACTGCTTCAGTGTTTTAAAGAGCTAACATCTGTGTTCAGTGGTGAAACCCCATGTCTGCGTACTGTCGAACGCTGGTATTTAGAATTCCAGCGTGGACATACTAGTGTTAGTGACAAATCTCGCGAAGTACGCCCAAAATCCGCCTTCACTGAAGATAACATCATTGCTGTGAGACAACTAATTCTCGAAGATCGTCATGTGACGTATCGAGAGATAAAGGCTCTATTAGGCATCTCAGGGACAACCATTCAGAAGGTCTTGCATGAAGCACTTGGTGTGAGAAAGCTAGTTTGCCGTTGGATACTGCATCTGTTTCCTACGATCACAAGGCGGCCCGCGTCAGATGGCGTAAGAAAAGTCTGTAAAGGTTCAACCGAGGAGAGTCAAATCACGTTTACGACATCATCAGTGGTGACGAATCTTGGATCTATGCCTACGATCCTGATTCCGAACAACAATCTGGGTCTTTTTTTTTTGTACAATTAGCTAGGCAAACATTTGACCGCCATCGTGCCTGATGTTAAGCAAGATGCGACCTAGGGTGGTACGTCTTTCAAAACGAGCCAAAGCCGACTAAAATTGTTCGTTCTCGAAGCACTTCAAAGAAGATGGTGGCCACGTTCTTTGGAAAAACCGGCCATGTTGCGACTATTGCACTTGAAGATTGAACGGTTAACGCAGAGTGGTATACCACCGTTTGTTTACCACAAGTCATCGCGCAACTTCGAAAATCTAACTCAAAGCGATGCATCATCCTGCACCACGACAACGCAAGCTCACACAGCGCTCGTCAAAAAGACATCGCCGAACTTCGAAAATCTAACTCAAAGCGACGCATCATCCTGCACCACGACAATGCAAGCTCACACAGCGCTCGTCAAACGATTGAGTATTTGAAGCAGGAAAAAGTAGAAATTCTTGACTATCCTCCATACAGTCATGACCTAAGCCCTAACGATTTCTTTACATTTCCTAAAATTAGAAAAGTCTTCGTGGTCAAAGGTTCCAGTCCGGTGAAGAAGCAGTTGACGCACAAGTCAGCCATTTTGAACACCTCCACTTTAGAGTGGAATAAATGTTATAATAACTGGTTTGAGTGAATGGAAAAGTGTATTAAGCGATGTGGTGAATACTTTGAAAAACAATAAAAAGTACTATACGGTTCTAGTTGTGTTTTTTTCTTCAAACGACAAAACTTAAAAGGCATGCCTCATATGTAGTTAGCAGTTGTAAATGTGTTATTGAATATGTCTTATTACATGGTTATAAAAATTAGGAAATCCTTTATGACGCTGCAGTTCTAGCTACCCTGGGAACAGGAGTATTCTTCTTTCTGCCCATCCATTTGGGGTCAGCACAATATGTACTCTTCTTCCTTTCATCCCTATTATCTGTCATCCTGTTAATCCATCCCAGTACTACAAATCCACACACAATCCATTCTACACTTCTTAGGTCTACCTCTTCCTCTATGACGATCATTATCATGTTAGACTAACACTGTCTGTACAATATTCTCTTTACCACCCAGCTTTCAAATCAATACACCAGTTTGTATTAAGCATCGTATTCATGGTAAAGTTTTGTTTAGCAACATGGTTGCATAAACATGTTGCCGAGTCGCTGTCAACATATTGCGGGCAACACTTGTGTTGCGGAGTTGATCACACTATGTTGCAGAGTTGACGCCCGGCGAGCGTAAACATCAGTTAATTTACAAATTTTAACGTGTGTGGACCACCCATATTGATTTAAACAAAGTTTCCAGCAACATTCTCGCCACAATCAGCAATGTTGATCAACTGTTGCTAAACAAATGTTTACCATGAATACGGGGCTTTACGGTCTTGTACACCTTACCTTTTAACGTTAACAGCATTTGTGCATCCCAAGTAAGTAACTCACGTCACGTAACTTGTCCGCTATTTCATCCTGGAACTAATTTGAAACTTCATATCGGGGTTAGTTCAGAATTATGTAGTAGATCAACTGGACTAATGTCGCAATCGAATTATCGCGGGGTTGGCCACCCCTGCTTTATATCTTGGTCTTTGTATGTAATAATAAATAGGTATAATATGGCTATGTTTTCCTGTAGTCGATAGGCGAGCCGAACTTCCGCTACAACGGCGCGCGTCTCTGCTCGATGTACGACTCGGTGGCGCCGCCCGAGGAGTCGTGCTTCCGGGCGTGTCTGCTGGAGCGCTGCTCGGCCGAGGAGCACAAGATCATCAGCGGCGAGGAGACCTCTGAAGAGAATGTGCGCGGCTTCGCCATGTTTCTAGCCGAGATCTACACGCAGCTCGAGGACGAAGGGAAACAGGTATGATGCAGGGGAATGACGGTACAGTGATATACCACACTAGGTACAATATTATTAGGTAAGTATAGGTACATGTTGTGGAGACAAAATGTTGTTTTTAATTTATGGATCTTAGTACAAAATTAAGAGGGGTTTACCAATTTACCATGAATGTTATTGAAGCAGGCTTTTTCTATTGTAGAAGGGTGTATAATCACTCACTTCCACAATTAACACAATGCTGTTTGTAAATCCACTAAATTGCCAGTAAAGCTAAAAATAAGACATGTTAATAAAAATTCTTACTGTTCCTTTATGGTTGTTAACATACATTACATTTTACAGGAAAGAAGAATCAAGTCTCTAGGCGAAAGTCTGTGCAAGGTGTTGCTACATTTGTTGGACACAGACAAGGAGATCAATATTAAATCTGTGTGCCAGCTGTTAAAAGTGAGTATTTGTTAATCTTATCTAATGTTTTATATAAGGTTCTTATCTCCAATTAATTATAAATAACAAAAACATAGTAAAAGATATCACCTTTTGGATGATTAAATTATGTTGTTATGTAATCTTGTAGGAGTAACCAACATTACCAGGGAACATTAAAATGTTTTAATCAAATAAGTTTTAATTAATCTATTCAATTTATATGAATCTTAGTATTTGCAAAATAAGGTTAGGTGACATTGAGTATACAAAGAAGTGGGCCTAAGATTGTTTTTCATAGAAAACAGTGGAGTGACCGCTGACAGGCTACAGGAAACCTACCTAAACCTTGTTTACACACTGTGCAATGTGCAGATGTAAAGTGTTCACACAAGCTCTGCTACTGCAAGTTAGAAAGAGTGCATTTCACAGTATAGTTTCTTTGGATGATGGCGCTAGTTACTATGCGTATGACTACACTATACCCCGTTTTTTTGAAGATAGAAATCTTACTTTTGAAGAAGCATTGTTTGTAAACATTAGAACACTCATATTTGTAAGATATGAGTGAAGTTGGACGTTTTTCCATATTGATGTATCCTACTAAAAAGTTCAGTTTTATGTTTGCGAAATCAGCTTCTTTGGGTTTTTTATAGTGCAAACTTTATACAAAGTAGGTACTATTGAATTGAGTAGAAAACTCTTTAGGAACTATTGATGATAATGATACACAAAACTGTACCTAATAAAAAACCTGATTTCGTTCTTTCTATTTCTAAATAAAATGAGGTATAGAAGTGTCTCATATTATGTGTATAGTCACGCCTATTATCTCCCAAATAGGTTCGGCAGAAGTGTGCAATTGCACACCCACTTTTCACCGATTAGCCTATTAAGTCACACGTGGTAAGGGGTGAGCCTAACGCCGCTTTTCGGTTACAAATAAAACATTCTAGCGGCGGGTAACGACTCCAATAGTTTCTTAATATGTTTCCGTGCCATTCTAAATAGATATTATAAGCTATTTAGTGTCAAAGTGAGGTCTAAGGTATTAGTGGAACCCACCTACACCCTGGCATCACGGCATAGAAAAAATTGTTTTGTTTCCAAAGGTCTTTATTTATCATAAACATAAACATTTAAAAAGAACACTTACAATCTAACAATCATTGAAGTAGAAGTAAGAACAGTCAAGCTTACCCAGTTACAGGCTGAGAACACCTTTTTTAACCATATAAAACATTTTTTTTATTGCTCACTATTTAAAACTTATATTACACATATTAGAAAAACCAGTTATTACACATAAGAGTGAACTTTGTACAGTTACACTTTTTTTTGCAGCACTGTTACAATTAGCACAACTACCTACCTAATACACTATAGTGATATACACATAAGGCATGAAAGTTTATTAAACATTTACATGATTAAGTGGAATTTTAAATTTTGTAAAAAAAAAAAATTATAGTATTGAGGAGTAATTACATCATATGTTATAGAAATTTGATAATTAATTTGTAATAAATTCACTATACAATAACATTTGGGGGTATATCGCAAAAAAATAAATAATTTCTAGTTGGGTTCGTGCATCATACACTACTGGTTTGCAGAATGTAGTGATGCGGCAATCGGTATCGATTGTAAGTATCGATATAGGATAGTTTGTCAAGTCTCGATATCCCTATTGATGCTATAAGAGGATTTTTTGAAAGTGGATTTTTACATAAGTAAAATAACTTCGTTTGCTTAATAATAAAATCTTTTAGTTCTTGAAAATTTATTTTTAAATGTAGTACGTGTAAGTTAGTGTAAAAAGGAGTACAATAGGATATTTTTAAAGCCTTATTCTGGATAGTTTGCAATTTGTTGTAGTTTGACTGGCAGGTGCTGCTCCATACCGGCGCTGCATATGTTATGCAGGGCCGCACTAGGGTCGAGTAAATTTTCATTTTAGTGCTCGGGCCCAATTTGGAGTGTCGATTTAAAACAGGACTTAGGGCATTTAGGGCTTTGAAACCTTTATAGCGAAGAATGTCGACATGAGTGGTCCAGTTGATTTTGTTGTCAATATTCACTCCAAGGTACTTAACAGATTTTTGCCAGGGAATCGAGTAACCATTAATCGCTAACATACGATTTGGAAGACATCTTTTCCGAGTAAATAGTATGGCTTCAGTTTTGGCGTCGTTTAGCTTTAATTTCCATTTAAAGAAGTATGAACATAGTGCGTCTAGCGACAATTGTAGGCGGCTGATTATAAGATCGATATCTTTTGAAGACGTGAAGGACGCTGTGTCGTCTGCGAAGCATGCTAAATGTGTACGAGGTTGTGTGGGTATGTCATTAACGTAGATCAGAAACAGCGTAGGACCGAGGATGGAGCCCTGCGGAACACCGGCTGGCACAGAGAAAAAGTCTGACTGAGTGTTATCTAGGTGAACCCTATATTGACGATTTTGTAGATACGATTGGACAAGTGTTACTATTTCCAGGGGAACATTACTTAATATTAGCTTGTGGAGTAGCCCGTCATGCCAAACCGTATCAAATGCCTTTTCAATATCGAGGAGGAAGAGTCCCGTCGATTCCCATTTATTTAGTCGATCCGCTACGTGCTCACTAACTCGAGCAAGCTGTTGGATCGCAGAATGGCTTTGCCGAAACCCAAATTGTTCATTTATGATTAAGTGGTCTGTATATCTTAAGAGTCTAACCCTAATCAAGCGCTCAAACAGCTTGCTGAGCGAGGGGAGTAAGCTTATCGGGCGATAGCTAGTTGGTATTGAATCGCACTTACCTGGCTTCTTTATAGCGATTATTTTAGCAACTTTCCAACATGAAGGAAAATAGTTTAAACATAAGCAGCTGTTTAGTATTTTAGTAAGTAGTACAACACATTTGCGGGAGATATTTTTTAGAAGAAGGTTATGGATATTGTCCTCACCTGGTGATTTACGGCACTTTAAGATGCGGAGATGTTTGCAGAGTTCATGGGGATGGATAGGATGCAAAAGTTTAGTTGGAGTATGTTCCTGCAAGGAGCGTAATGAGGATGCAACCATATTACTGGTTACATCCTGTGACCAATTTGAAGTTAGAAGCATATTCTGATGAAAAGCAGTGGCAAGAGTATTACATTGATCCCTACATGTCGTGGTATAAGTTCCGTCCGATTTAATTAATGGTGGAATAATGACGGGCTTCTTATTTAGAGACTTTACTATTTTCCATAGATCAGCATTGGCATTCTCCACTTTTAGTAAGCGCTTGTTCCATTCGGTGTCGTGATATTTCATTAAAGCTGCTTTAATTTCACTTTGCAGAATATTAATGCGATATCGTAAATGACTCTTAAAGTTGTTATCAGTCATGCGCAATATTTCATTTCGCAGGCGATTTTTTTTAGAGATCATCTTTTTAATGAACTTAGGGATCTTTTTAACAGTATTGGAAGAGTCCGCAGATGGGACAAATTTATCACGAGCTGCCATCAACAGTTTTGATAGTTTATCAATTTCATGATCTATGTCATATATGTTGTTGAATGTTTTGCTGTTAAGGGAAATTTTGTCATTGAGGTAATTTCGAAAGCCAACCCAATCGGCCTCGTTATACTTGAAGTATACAAACTTTTTACGTTGGAAGGTTCCTCCCAAAGTAAAAAAGACAGGCAAATGATTAGACGATAAAGCTGATATTGTTTTTATATCGTACACCCCTCCAACGTTTTTTGTTAATACTAGATCAGGTGTAGTTGGTCGAAAGTTAGTACGGTAATGAACCAATGTAGGTTTGAGGGGAGCATGGAGGACATAATCATGAAGCATCAGGTGATCCAACAATGATTTGCCAAACACGTTCGCATCACCGGGACTCCAACAGGGATGTCTAGCATTAAAGTCTCCAGCAATTAATACATGTGGTCCTAGGTTTAGCAGAGCGTCTAGGTCCGTAGTTACCATTGGCAAATTTGGTGACTGATAATAAGAAATAAAAATATGCTTCTTACCAGAAAGTAGCATTTCAATTCCAACAGCTTCAATATGCAGAGTACGAGGAAGTTTGATTTTTGAATGAGGGATATCTGTTCTAATAAGTAGAGCAACGCCTTGGCCAGAACCGTTAGGGTGTTTATCTTGGCGATAGCATATAAAACCAGGTATTTCAAGGGAAATATTATCAGTAATCCTAGTTTCACTTATAGCAATGACGTCAATAGACAATTCGTTCCTGACAGTAACAGATAATTCGTTTAACTTATGTTGGATGCCATCAGCATTCCAGAACAAAAAGCGGATTTCATTATTTATCGAGTTATACATATTGACCGACATGAAGTAATATAAGCATTATTTTATCCATCATGCTAGTGCACGATGTAAAATTGTCCTTGATATTTTTTATCACAGTTAGAATTTTTAACATTTCAGCAGTAACCAAATCACAGTCATTAGTATTATTTAATAATTCACTATTGATACAGGGCTTAGCTGATTCAGGGGCTGGAGTGACGAGGTCTGTATCACGTTTGGAGGAGACAACAGCAGCGTATGAGCGTCCAGTGTTACGATTTGTGCTCACGATGTTAGCAGCTTTTCCAGGTTCAGACTCTCTAGTCTTGCTTTTTGAAGTTAAGTACTGCACGTATTTTATGCGTTCGTCACATTTGCTGTAGTTTGCCGGATGTTCTTCATTACAGTTACAGCATTTAGCTGGAATAGCCCTGTCTGTCTTTGGGCAATCTTTGGTTGCATGGGAATCTGTGCATTTAACACATCGCTCGGGTAAATTGCAATTTCTAGATGAATGTCCAAAGCGTTGGCATCTGTAGCACTGAGTACCCATGGCGCTTTTAGGTCGAAATCTTTGCATTGACACAACACATTTGCAAATATATTTAATTTTCTTGAACTTGCCGATATCCGACCCGGTAGGCAATAGGACTAACAATGGTGGAAAGGCTGATACTTCGCCAGATTTGTTTTTGAGTTTAGTAACAACAGTGTCATTGAAACCCAGACTTACTAACTCTTTGCTGACGTCATCCGTTACGGAGTCGGGCAAGCCATGAATGACAATTTTTGTGTTTTTTTCGTCCTTCCGCGTAAATGTATGAAAAGGTATACTATCAGACCGCAAACCATCCTTTAATTTTTGGTGAGTTTCGGCATTAGAACAATATATTGCTATCTTACCACGTCCTTTGTATTTCAGGTGGAACGTAGTAATATGCTTCGATATGGCATCAGTAATAGTTTGGTGGGTCCAGTCCTTTTTGATCTCTAGTATGATCGGAGGTATACGAAAGGACTTCTTTTTACTGACTGTGGGAATTTTATGTGCAGTAGATGCGTCTGCATCGCTCACTACATCGCCAAGTTCAGAATATCTATTACCGAGGTTGATTTTTGGTGCTGATGGCAATGTTGATTTGCGTGCTATTCTTTTTGGTTTTATCCATTTTTCAATAGTGTCGTCCTCCCGTGGTCGTTTCGCACTAAGGCTTTCGGTGGATGAACTTCTTGTTATAAATTTTTCCATTCCCGCCGAGTTATCGATTAGAATAGAAAAAGTATCGATTTGGAGAGGATGTCTTACCCATCACTATTGTAATAGGGAACACGTAATTTATACACTATAACACGTAGATAGAAAAACAATACGTGCGTCCGTTACTACTGGCTGGAGCCGAATGATAGAAAAAATGGTAGTTACGAAAATAGGAGTTATTCTATGAGACACGACGATTTAGGGGGGGGGAGGTGTTTCGACCATGTCTTATTTTTTCTAACAAAGGGGTCGGCTTATTCTTATAATAGGGGAGAAGCGGGTTAAAAACTTGCGCACATAGTCTTACGTAAGAAATGAATGGCGTCTTGCAGCTGTCGGGCATAGCCCTGGACGCGGACTGCCCGGCGGGCATGGCGGCGGCCTTCGAGCGGCTGAAGCGGCGCGCGTCGCTGCCCATCGTGCGCACGGTGGTGGCGCTGCGGGCCTCGCGCTGGGGCATGGCGGAGCCCGAGCCCGCGCGCGCCCCGCCGCCGCCCGACGCGCGCCGCCGATACAGTGAGTACTGCTGAGACTAACACCATTACAGGCCATTACACCCGACGCACAACATGTGCATGTAGATAATGGAGCTACACATCATGTCACTATGCGAGGAGATGTATTTCAAGATTTTGAATCTGGTGAATCTCACACAGGAACTGCGGCTGACGGAAACACTATAAAGTATAATATAATATTATATAATATAAATATGGTTGATCGTTTCATCATTAAAACATTGTGCTGAGGGATTCAGCTTTGTTTGCTGAGATTTGGCTAGTGTATAGCTATCGGGATGAAAAATAACGTTGCCAATATGTAATAAAAAATAAAAAAAGAGATGGTAAAATTCGTCATCCGAGTAATTGACCCGGTGGCTCAGTGGTGAGAGCGCTGGCACGCGGAATGCAGAGGTCGTGGGTTCGATTCCCACCCGGGTGAGCAATTTTTTCCATTTCTTTATTAATAATTTTATACTATAAAGGCTGTTGGAAAGGGTATAGTTACCTGCTTTTGAGATGTTTGGTATGCCCCTAAAATTCAGAAGCAGCTCCTCAATCCGTCCATTAACCTTGGCCTTGACATTAACTGTACCCTTCCCAACAGCCTTTATAGTGTTTCCGTTCCATGCATATTTAGGTTCTTAATTTTTTAATTGCATAGAAAACACTAGCCTAACATAACCGATTTGATGCAGCTTTCATTTTCGAAAACATTATGCCATGGCTGAGAACAAATTTTTCTACGTGACACGACAGTTGACGCCAGTGCCATTGAAGTTGATGGCACGCCTGTTATGCAAATTTAACACAACAGGCCAAATTTATGTGAAAAATCATGACAGTTTTGTTCTAAACAAACTTACTAAAACTTAATTTGAGAGAGTTACAATCGATTCAAAAATAACATGTCTCGCTCTCACCACATACATGGTGCGGGCGCAGGTTAGGCCCCGCATATCTCGTACGAACACCCACAGGAGGCTCGAGCACACCGGATGCGTATGCGTATATGTAAGAGTAGACGGCAAGTTGTGTGACCTGTGATTAGAACTTGAAATACATATTGTGTACTGGTCCTTATAACCTTAACCATGAGCATTTTAGTGAAGTTTTGAAACACAAATGCGGCATACTATATCGCCCACAGCATATTTTAGCATAAATAAAATAGGACAATTAAGTAAGTGCAATAAATAGGCAGTTATCTACTTTTTATACAATTATTTACATCACAGACAATTTAACTGCAGCTCTGTCTACCACCACCTATAAATAAAGGTGTGAGTTCATGTAGGTACTTGCATTGCATACTTTTCACTGTCAATTTTTTCAAAGGCAAACCATTCACATTCAGCTATATCATTTAATTCACTATGGGGGCGCCCACCACCGGGCCCTACACCCTCCACTGACCCTCGGATCTGATAACTCATAACTGCGAAAATAGGCACTTGCACTAACTAAACCAGACCCTTGAATGTTTGAACTTCCGAATTGTAACGCCTAATACAATTTCATTTATATCATTTAACTTATTCATTTCATCAGCTACGCTTCTTTCACTAACCAATATAACTTATCAACAATGTAGGTGCATATACTGACAGAAACAAAAGCTTTAAAAACTCTTGCCAAAATTGCAATGCCATCGCAAAAAAATTTGACTGCGAGTTAATTTTTTCAATTTAAAAGGTCTTTATTTTCTACATAATAAACACACAGAACAATACAAGTATTTTAAACTGTGTGAGAGCACGGGGTGAGCGCATTGCTTTAGCAAGCGAGTGGCAAGCCTGGAATATTACACATACGTCAGACTCACAATTTCCGTGACCGCATTGCTTTAGCAAGCAAGTTGTAAGCCTGGGACGCCACACATACGTCATACACACAATTTCCGCGACCGCTATAGCAAGTGACGTAACCCGCCTACCGCCCGCAGTCGTGCCCGCGGAGGGCGGCGGCGGCGAGGGCAGCGGCGGCTACCTGGCGGACGGCCACGCGCTCACGGACGAGGAGTGCGCCTTCCTGCAGAGCCACCTGCCACCCGCCAAGCCCGCGCTGGAGCAGGACATCCTGTGAGTACCCCCACTCCCACAGGCTACAGGCTTTCGCTGAGCGGCTAACTTCGGTGAAGGTTCCACTTGAAAACGACGCAATGTTTACGTTCTTATGGCTGATAATGATAGCATGTAGCTGTCGCAAGCAAGCATGGCGTAAACATGACAGATTACAACATAAGTCTTTGCTTTATTACGTCACAGCTTAATACCGAGATTCTACAACGGTTCTGATGCGTTAACGTAAACTATTCAACCAATCACATAATGCCTTTGTTCTCACTTTTATTACGTCACGTCATCACGCCATAATGTGATTGGTTGGTTGTTTTACGTTAACGCGAACGAGATCGAAGTAAAAACTCTAACTAGGCCCTCTGTTTCGTTCGATTGCAAGTCAGCTCGAAACTAACAACATTTGAGGGGCTCTAGGACTCGCAACTAACTACTCCACTTGGTTGATCATTTAGCATGCCGCTGTTTTAGTAATACTTTAGGGTCGCTGGTAGGTACCTGGAGTCGGATCTGCTGCTCATGCTTTTCCCATATATAAAAACAAAGTGTAATACCGTTTCATTGACTTGCAAACTATAAATAAATAATTAGGAGGGAGACTTTTATTAAAAAAAATGTTTGCACCCGGCCCAGCTTTCAGTCATGTAATGTCAAGTAAGTTGCATAAATTATTTGCTGATCCCTTTTCCCTATGAGAAGGGTTAAGACGGGGTAGGCAGACTGTAATGTATTGCAATCCTGCGGGCATGTTTAGTACTTTTAGTTGGTAGTTTGTTGACTGTGTTAAGCAAGATGCAGTTAACAATATTATTTATTAATATTATTTAAAGCATGTTACACAATATTATTTATACGTGCACAATATGGTTGATTCTGTGACCGTCACATTTAAACACACAAGCATTTTTGTAGTCCTCTGCTGAACGCAGGCATCCCGCAGGGTACGCCACAAGACGCGCTGGGCAGTTGGCGGGTTGGCATTGTGATTTTCGGACTATATTGTCATTACTGGAGGCGCTGATATTAGATACTAGATAGATTGCGGATATTAGATTTAAAAGAATTATCCATTCGCACACTTCTTGTCACATTTGAATTTAAAACAACTTGCGAAAGATTATTTGTTACCTAATTATGGTTTTGATGTTTGTGTTGTATGCCCTAACCCGCTATATAGTGGTACATGTGTAAAACCTTTATTTATTTATGATTCATTTGTCTCCAGAGACGAGCTAGAGAACGACGCGTGGGACACTGGAATGGATGCAGAGATGCAAGCGGGCTTTCTCGAGTTCCTTAAAATATCGAACCAGATCAAGCGATAACCGCGAGCGCTTGCTAGCGTAGTTTGGCCCAGGCATACATAGACTTCACATACAATGGAAACTCAGCACTGATACACCTGTGAGTTATTGCTATGTACTTTATTAACAAATTTGATTAGAGACATTCGCCAGTGAGCAATCACTTGTGCCTGCATGCAAGTTGCAAGCAATCTGTATTTTTCTGTAATACAAAATAATAGCTATCTCTCAGGATTGTTAGTGCTGAGATTTTACATTATATGATTAAATAAATTATGCGGGCACATAATTTCAACAAAAAAAAAATACAAAATCATAGAAAAGTATAAAAAATCATTAAGTATATTTTGCATGAGACCAACTCTTTGATCACTCTATATCGCTACTCTGACACAGTTAAGGTCTATTCTTGATTAAAAAAAAGTTTAAATAATATTATCTTCTGATATGAGTGAAACTTGATTAGTCACATAGTTATATGTAGAACCTGCCTTATGATACCTACAAGTTCAATGCTCCTTTAGAGTGATTAAATATTTGGATCCCAATAATAGGTAACTAAGCCGCTAATTGAATTAATTTTAAGATACAATATTTTGTCCGTACATTTGTATAATTTATTTATCCAAATGTTACTTTGGTCTGTTGCTCTGAGACTGTGTTTACGTATAAGTACCTATGTTAATATTGCAATGTTTTAGAAAAGTTACTTTATTTCGTATCCTAAAGTGTTTTTGGTTTGTTTTTACGATGTTTTTTATACGTAAACACAAGAAAAATTGACTAAATGTAAACAAGCGCATTTTTAGAGGATAGCTTCGTTATACATGATGCCTCTGTGATTAGGTGATATTCATACTTACATTTTTTCTAAAACTTATTACTTAAACTTACTTACTTAGTTTGTTATTAAATTATCTGACTTTTTCTATAGCATTTGCAATGAAAAGACAGTGTTTTTTCTGGCATAATGAACCTTTTGCAATAGTTGATATTTATATAGTTTTTTAATGCAGAACATCACATTCTTTTTATTGGAGATAGCTAAGAGGTCAAAGTGCATTTACTTTTTGGCATAATGTATTTTGTTGTTACTTGTAGTTAGTGTTTTAGAAACACCCACCATTGATGATTATGAAGCCATATTTACGAGCCATTTCTTGTTTACATTTTGTCTCTAAAAATATTTAGTGATCTCATAATTTCTCCATTTATTTTTTACGTGTAGTGACTCCAATATGTAATGAAATGAACAAAGATTATGGGCTTCACATTTCTGAGCAAAAATACACGATTTTCGACTACTGTTGACAATGAAATAATAAATTGAAACCAACCTCTGCAAGTACAGTTTATGAGATACAGATATGATTTTTGCCATGTATCAAGATATATAAAATATACTGTACATACATGTATGTCTGTTAAAAGATGTTGTCATGTCCTATAAATTATTTTGTGCAAAGAAAAGTATAGGTAAGTACTAAAGTTATTGCTTTCATAGTTACCTGCGCAAGATTGCATTTAGTTTTTGGTACTTTTTACTATATGTAGTGTTTCTTATTACTTCATCAAGAAAGTTTCCTCACGTATATTCTATTCTATCGCTTATTTATGGGATTGTATCTGCTTTTTAAAAAGTAAATCTACTTACTACCTAACGTATTTCTTACTATTGAACCAGTGTTTCCCTATGCTATTAAATGCGAATTTCGGTGATAATACTTTTATAAGAGCATAGTTCATGTTAGTATTTTTGTGGAATATAAATAAGACATTGTTATATAGGTAAAATAGTTTATTAAATATAGCAATAACAAAAAGTAAGTACATATACCGAAAAATATCACTATCATGAAGTAATATTAAATAAGTGCTAAGAATATAAAGTATCAAAAATATATGAATGCGGTAATGCACATCAGCTTTAGCACAAATTTTACCGATAAAAAAAAAACTTAATTATAATTTATTAGTGGTGAATTAATATTTTTTTAACATTTTAATTGATCTTTGCTACATTTAGTAATTTAACAGGAGACAGTGATAGCCAGTCTGGTGTGATATAAATTATCTAAAACGCATGATAGCTAATTGCAATCTATGCTATATTTTACCAAGCAATAAAAAGTGCTACCTTACAAATCACAATATCATAATAACGCCAGTCCTTTTTTAATAATATTTATGCAATATTCAAATTATTTATTTGAAGCAATTAGGAAATGTTTATAATATTCCATTGTATTTTTGTTGCAGTGATATTATGAATGTTATAAGAATAAATGGATATTTTAATAAAAGTCATTTAAATAAATTTTTGTTTTACTAATCTATCCTAGTTCTGAAGTATATTTAGCAAAAACAACTTGATAAAATATATTCTATTTTAACGTGATAAATTATTATTAATCCACTAATACCTTGTAAGGATTTAAAATTCCCTTAGGATCCATGACATTTTTGAGATCTTTCATTAGTTGTAAAGCGGTGGTATCTTTACTGTAGTGGATGTATTGAGTTTTACGAAAACCAATGCCATGTTCAGCACTAATAGAACCGTTTAATTTACTCACTTCTTCATATATAAATGGCTCTAACATTGATGATATTTCTCTACTGTATTCAGGCACTATCACATTTATGTGAATGTTGCCATCACCTGAAATGACGAGATTAACAAAATCATTCAGTAGGTAGAACTTACTTTATGTTCTATTACGGGTAATATCCAGAAAATAGGGCAGTTTCAAAAAAAAAATTAAGTATATCGTAACTAGGTAGGTATATAGGAAGTAGGTGAAGGTTGGTGCTATGTTTTTGAATTTAAAAGTCTTCAGTTAATTAATTGGATTTAATAAACTAAAGCGAAAGTTACCTATGTGACCGAAACCGTACACATTTGCCTTCCCTCGTAACTTCTGACGTAAAACTGGCACTAGGTCGTAGTAGTGCCTAAGTGGTAGAGTAATATCGTAAGAGAAGAAATATCCCTCACGAAGACTTGCGATTGCTATACTTTCACGTAGTTTCCAAATATTCTGTAAAATTGATAACCAATTACCTATTTACCTTTTCAAATCTTTGACAATCTAATTCAGGGAGTGAAAGGCCCTTGTTAATATTGTACCTATTTACCTATCATATAGACGCCAGACCTGTAGGTGTAGGTACGTACAATACCACATACAACTCACCTGCATCTTAGCTGGTTCAGAACTACAAATTCCATCCAAAATGACTCCATTTTCCATCTCTTTTTGGAGTAACCTCGTTAGTTTTTCTTTATCGTGACTCTCATCACTGCCATGGGTCTCCAGTATGACATAGAATGGATAATCGGGCAACGGATTACTAAAAAAAATACAGACTCATACGACATGCAGCTGATGCATCCCAGTGAAGCCGCATCAGCACAGGACTAAAAATATAGCTATAAAATAATACCTATAGCTCATTAGATGCACCTATTCCGGCTATGTATGTGATACTTACGGAATATTAAGAATTCGAGCAGTAGAAGACATAGAGTCATTGTCAGCCATTTCAAAGGCAGACAATATTTCTGCCAACGAAGACTTTGCACTACTGTACAATTTTAGTACATCCTGAAATTTTTTTACCCCTGAAAAAAGGATAGCAGTTGATTTGTAGGTAAGTAGGTACTTATTACCTTTTTACACTGTAGAACGAAAGGTGGTGAAAATGACGTTCAACTAGGTAGAAGTCTAATAAATACTGTCAAGAAAGAGGTAGATTTTTTATCAAACTGATAGCTCAAAAGGGGCAATATCACTTACCAAAATATCCTAGAGTAACTGCTTTCGGCAATACAGGGCAGTGAATCGCTACTTTTGTTACGACTCCCAGTGTTCCTTCCGAGCCTATAAATAAATGCTTCAAATGATATCCCGTGTTATCCTTCTTCAATGTTTTCAATAGGTTTATAACTGTACCATCCGCTTTTACCTTTAAGAAGTTAAAATTCGAATTAAATTATCGAATTTGATTCACCTACCTTTCCTACGGCCAATTTCTATACTAGAGATCATAAAGAATCTCGGATTTTTTAAATTCCTAAACTTTATTAGGTAAAAGTAAGTACTTAATGTTTTTAGACCGCGTAGCTGAAAACACGTTTGCAAACCAACTGCGATTAAATTCGGGTAAAAAAAAGTAACTCACAGCTTCAATTCCTAATACCGATCCGTGCAAGTTGCCATATCGAAGAAGCCTCAGGCCACCGGCATTGCTAGAGACGTTGCCTCCGATGTGGCATGTGCCCTTAGCGCCGAGGTCTAAAGGCATTATCAGATTCCGTTCCCTCGCGTAACTGTCCAAGTTCTCCAATACACATCCAGCTTCACACACTAATGCGCCTAGACAAATAATTAAAAAAATGTAGATACCTAAGTAGGTAGGTATGTACCTATTACAAAAAAGTTCAAATGTTGTTTGAGCTAAACATAGTCTAAATTTGACATACTTATTATATTCCATAGATTATGTTGTCAAATGAGATTTTTAAACAGTGTCTAACTTTAGATGCAGTTTTGTAATAACACCAATAGGGGTTAGTGAGTTTTCACACCTCTTACAACCTGTACCTATACCTACTAGAACTCACTTCGAACGAGGGCCTTAAGGCGGTTGGTTAAGTTTGACCAAAGGGTGATATAAAAAGTTTTCAAGATAATCATTCTCAGGTAGGTAGGTAGGTAAAGTACGGAATGGGCCCTTACTCAAAAATATATAGTCTCGTAGAACATCGAACTCACCGGAAATTTCATCCAGACTTATGATTTTATTCATCAAGGAGAAACTGATGACAATCTCATCGAACACCGGAACGGACCCTCCCACGATACCGGTGTTCCCGCCCTGGGGGCACACAGCCAGCTGCCTGTCATTGCAATATTGCAGAATACTCGATACTTCATTAGTATTCCTCGGTTTTAAAACCACTTGGGATTGACCTGCAAAAAATAAGTAAGGTCTTACGAGTACCTAATGATACATACATACATACCTACATATAATCATGCCTTTATCCCTACCTAATGATAGATGGATTTTATTATCTACGTAGATCTTATTTTTCCTGCCCTGTTCCTATTATACTTGGGGTCGCCCGCCCCCTAATTACTTAATTTGCAATAGCAAAGCCGAAGTAAAGCGATAGCGAAAATTGTACAATATTCGCCTTGAAATGTCAAAGTTCCTTTGAAATTCATTTTACGTAATACGAATTTGACAAGCAATCAGCGATTTTTGTACAATTTTCGCTATCGCTTTGCTTTTGCTAGTTAGGTAATAAGGGGGCCGGTTGGTGTAATATACCTAGGTACTTATACTTTTTCTTCCATTCCTTATTATCCGTCATCTCATTATTTACTCCCAATACATACTCGTACCATGTCCTCTCTCACACAGTCCATCCAAAACGTCTTAGGTCTTCCTCTTCATCTTCTACAGGGTGTAACAAAAAGGGTATGTGAAGCGAAAAGCTACGTAAATAGCCCACTGTAGAGAACCTATCCACAAAATTTGAGACTCGAAATCACATGTTTATTTTTCCCAATAGTATGGAGAATTTTTAAATATCTCAGGAATTTTCATACAATCTTGAAAAATAAACATGTGATTTCGAGTCTCAAATTTTTTGGATAGGTTCTCTACAGTGGGCTATTTACGTAGCTTTTCGCTTAACATACCCTTTTTGTTACATCCTGTATATCTATACATATAATAAAAACTAGTGGCCGCCCGCGACTCCGTCCGCGTGGACTACAGAAAAAACAAAATGTCGAAATTATCCGGGATAAAAATATTTTCCCGGGATAAAAAGTAGCCTATATGTTAAGTGGGACATGTCACAATATATTCCTGAAAACTGCATCGAAATCGGTTCAGCCGTTTCTGAGATTACCTACCGTGCACAAACGCACAGACAAAAATTCAGAAATTCATTCTTTTGGGTACCTACAATTGCGTTGATAAAGGTCTCCTGTAGTATTTTTTCTCATTATTTACCCAAAAGAATGATTTTTGAAATTTTTGTCTATTTGTCTGTGCGTTTGTGCACGCTAATCTCAGAAACGGCTGAACCGATTTCGATGCAGTTTTCAGGAATATATTGTGACAGGTCCCACTTAACATATAGGCTACTTTTTGTCCCGGGAAAATGTTTTTATCCCGGAAAATTTCGACATTTTGTTTTTTTTTTTGTAGTCCACGCGGGCGGAGTCGCGGGCGTCCACTAGTTATTAATATATGTATAAATTTGGGATACATTATTAATATATGTATAGATTTAGGATACAGGAGCGTGCAGACGCAGCCAGTGTTTCATAAATGGACCGTCCATGCGACCCTCGACCACTACGAGTATCTTAACACATTTATCTTACTTTTTGACTTTTCCTAAAAATGAACTTTTTTACCTCTACAATTTTTTATCCAGTCAATATTGTAAGGCAGTATGTCGTCATAGTCAGTGAGCACCCTGTCTTTTCCGAGAATGATACTGAAATATTCTATATCATTCTCCAGGACTTTATTAAAGTTTTTTCTTTTTACGTTGTATATTTCCTAAAATTGAAATGAAGTAGATATTTTTCTATAAATAGGTATCATAGGTACACTTAATTTAACCAAATTGTAAAGTAGATAGGTTAATAAATAATTTAAAGGATCACTTACCGACGAAAGTTGGGGAATTTCCTGAGATGCCAATCTGGCTTGAATAAAAATATTGGGTTTACATAAATATTTTATAAGAGAAAAAGATAAAGCCGACAACATTGTGAACTCGACTACAGTAAAATTATTATGTACATATCACTACAAGTCAAAAAGTAGGCAATTTATTATTATGGACTTGAAATACCAACGCCATGGGTAAAATTAACTCGAACTACTCTATAACTAATTATTAACTACTAAAGTATGTAGTAGATAGATAGTAAATGACTCGTACTCGTAAACATTGTGGATGGATATAATTTATTCTTGCTTCGTTATCAGCAGAGAATGAAAATAAAAGATAAAAGAGCGTTAAGTCCAACGAGATACCTAGATTGTTTTTATTGCATTTTGATACTAATCATCATCTATACATACTGGGTGTAAAAAGACAACTTTGTTCTTTTAATAGCTCGTATTCTTTGTAACATCACGTCACGATAATTTTTTTTCTATGGAAGCACCCCTGGGAAACCACAGGTTTCCAAGATATTGAGGTCGAAAGTTACATGAATATCAGCATTTTTTTTAAATAAGTCCATCTGGAAACAGTTAACAAACATTTCTTTTAAAGACACCATATTAATATTTAAAAATTTTAGTTTTATAGGTACATTTGTCAATCAAATACATTGCTTGCAATAAAAAGAGATTTAAAAAAAAATTTTTTTTTCGTTTCCCAGGGTTGGTTCCATAGAAAAAAATGATCGTTACGTTACAAAGAATACGAGGTATTAAAATAACAACGTTGTCTTTTTACACCCTGTATAATAAAAATGTAACGGATCGCTGTCTGTACATGGAAGATAAATGAGAAAAAATATAGAATACCTTTATCAACGCAATAGTACCCAAAACAATGATTTTTGTCTGTTTGTCGGTTTGTCTGTGCGTTTGCGCACGCTAATCTCAGAAACGGCTGAACCGATTTCGATGCAGTTTTCAGGAATATATTGTGATAGGTCCCACTTAACATATAGGCTACTTTTTATCACGGGAAAATATTTTTATCCCGGATAATTTCGACATTTTGTTTTTTCTGTAGTCCACGCGGAGGGAGTCGCGGGCGTCCACTAGTACATATTATATTTCGACTTAAAATTAGTGTGAATTTAACATTTAAAATAAGTATATGCATCTAACAGCTTTCATCATTCAATATAGCTAACGCCCTATAAGTATGTTCATGTAATTACAGTAATAAACTCATGGTTTGTTAGCAATTCATTAGACAGAGATACTAACCCAAGTTATTAAAAATCAACGTATGTAATAAAAATATCATCTAGGTATGTCAGGATCACGGTCAATTCATGGGCCACAATTTACTGTCATTAAACCCTTCAAAGTTAACTACCTTCCTGCTCTGTGTTACTTTTCCTTCTAAATAAGGGTTCCATTTTACTTTTGGTCGAACTACACGGAACCCTACAACGGTAACTACCATACATACCTACCTATGTATACTCTATTTACTCTCACCTTAGCTACCTTGTTAGTAACATATAATATAATGAATCAGGGCACGAACTAGACTAGGGGTAATAAAGTAGCTATACTTAACTATTTTACTAGCCGCGTGGTGCCGGCAGAGTAGAATTCGTACCACCCCATGTCTGCCCGTGGGTATCGTACGAGGCGATTAAGGGTTTTCCGGAAGGTGGGCAGCAGCACCTCCTGTGTTGACAACATAGTCCAAAATACAAACTGCGGTCACCAACCCGCCTGCCCAGCGTGATGACTATGGGTAAATACCCCCCATGGCAGCGCACAGCCTTGTCAGGACTGCAATAGGCTGATGACGACGACGACTTAACTCATCATCTTCCTGCCCTGTTCCCATTTATTTGGGGTCGGCGCAATATGTACTTTTCTTCCATTCATCCATATTATCCGTCATCTCATTGCTCACTCCCAGTACACGCATATCCTCTCTCACACAGTCCATCCAACATTTCTTTGGTCTACCTCTTCCTTTATATCCATCCACATTCATGCACAACGCTCTCTGTAAAATATGCCTTTCATCCCGTTGCTTTACATGCCCGTACCAAGACAGACGGGGTGTATGGGGTCCCATATAAGTTCTAACAGGACCCAAGCCATCCTCACCTGCTCGCGGTGCACCTTGCAGAACAACGAACGAGGCTCTGGCCACCCGCCAACCCGCATTGGACCAGCGTGGCGGGTTACGGTCCAAACCCCCCCCCCCACCATGAGTAGTAATTTAGGAAGGCCCCAAGTGCCCGGCGGCTCCGGAGGCAACACTGGCGTGTCCGACAGGCGCCGGTCAAGTGCCGCGTGCTATGAATCCCCGGGCGGGTTCCAACTGTACGCAGGCTGCTTCCTACCGGTCGGAGTGGAGGTTGTTGGGGGAGGCCTATGTCCAACAGTGGACTTCTCAGGGCTGTAAATGACTCATTTCTTATTTTATCCATTCTTGTAACTTCACACATCCATCTCAACATTATCTATACTTATTAAATTGACAAATCGATAAAAATCGTATAGATAGGTTAGGTATAACATAAAATTTACTGTTTAGACTTTATTTAACCTTATTTATTAATAAAATTATTCCCTTTCATCGAACAACACTTTGTAAGGATTTAAAATTCCGTTAGGATCCATGACAGTCTTCAGGTCTTTCATTAGCTGTAAAGCGGAAGCGTCTTTGCTGTAGTGAATGTATCTCGGCTTGCGGAAACCAATTCCATGTTCTGCACTGATGGAGCCGTTCACTTTCGCTACCTCCTCGAATATGAATGGTTCCAACATTGATGATACTTCTTTCGTGTATTTGGGCACTGTCACGTTTATATGGATATTACCATCACCTGCAAAATATAAAATAAATGTTAATCTCTTCCTCAAGTATTCCTCCTTTCGTCACGTTCCATGACTTTTACATGAAGCTCATGGCAACTTATTAATCTTGACTTACCAACGTGACCATACCCGTATACTTTTGCCGATTTTTCTTTCAGTCGTTTTCTTAAAACTGGAACTAAGTCGTAGTAGTTTCTCTGAGGTATGGAAACGTCATATTTGAAGACATATCCCTCACAAAGGCCAGAGCTTGCGATACTTTCTCTCAAATTCCAAATTGTCTGGAAATAAATTTAGGTTAGCGTAGGTTAAAGGTAATCACCTGTGGTCGAATATGTGTGGATCACGTAGCATATCGTATACCAGATGTAGGGATAACTACTACTGGTAACTAACTCTACTAGTGGTACTACCCCAATAAAAACATCCCATACTGCATAGACTTCCCTGTTTTAACATACCGCATTTTGCGAGTTTTAATTACGTCTATTCGAACACCGCTACCTACAAACTATAGCATTAACAGTTGAGACAGTGAGGAAATTACCTGCATTTTAGCAGGTTCTGAGCTAACAGTTCCATCCAATATCAGGCCACTTTCCATCTCCTTGTTGAGGAATCTGGTGAGTTTCTCTTCGTCATGTTTCTCGTCACTACCGTGGGTCTCGACCAAAACATAAAACGGATAATCTGATAAGGGGTTGCTGGAATAAAAGTATAATAAGTACATAACTACTTAGTTATTATTTATCGTTATTTCAGTAAAAAAAAACATGTTAATATAGGTAAATGATAATTGAAGCTGTTCATCTCTTGATTCTTAGATCTACTTATTTTGAAAATATAATCTCCAAACAATCGAGCTTAAAGGTATTCTGAGCTAAGCAGCATGCTGCACTGCTGCCGCGGCAGTGTTGTGCTCTGTGATCGTGGTGATTGTATACTTGTCAAACAAAACTTTCACGAAGGTGATACCTTAAAGGTATGATTACGAGCTAAGCAGCATTGCTGCCGCAGCAATACTGGTCGGCATACATTATCTACAGATTTATATGAGAGTATATTCCGTGCTACGCAGCAATGTCGCGGCAGCACTGCAGTGAGCACTGCTGCGCCAGTGGCAGCACCTACGTGAAAGTTTTGTTTGATAAGTATACAATCACCACGAACAGCACAATACTGCCGCCGCTGCATTGTTGCTGCAGCAATACTGGTCCGCATACATTGTCTACAGGTTTAAATGAGAGTATATTATTCCGAGCTACGCAGCAATGTCGCGGCAGCACTAAAAAGGCTAGCAGTGCAGCGTACTAAGCAGTAATCATACATTTAGTGTTGTGGGTACTATAAGGAATCTAAAATTATTTTTTAAAAATTGGTAATATTTGTCATATTTACGGAAGTTTGAGATTGTTAGCAGTGGAAGATATAGCACCATTATCCGCCATTTCAAAGGCAGACAGTATTTCTCCCAAGGATTCTTTGGCACTTCTGTACAATTCGAGAACATTTTCAAAACTCTTTACACCTGCAATGAAAGTCTTTATCATCAATAATACAATAGGTAGATAGATACTATGATAATTAAGGCAACTTTGTTCTTGAAGAAATCTTACCGAAGTACCCTAAAGTCACTGCTTTCGGTAAAACAGGGCAGTGAATAGCAACTTTTGTAACTACTCCCAAAGTTCCTTCAGAACCTATGAACACATGCTTTAGATGGTATCCTGTGTTATCCTTCTTTAAAGTTTTCAGCAAGTTTATGATTGTGCCATCTGCTTTCACCTGTAAGTATTAAATTACCTAGGTAAAGTTCCTATTCGGTTACGAGTAACGGGTGGGGTTTATTTAATTTCAGTCAACTTACAGCCTCAACACCGAGAACAGATCCGTGTAAGTTTCCGTAACGAAGGAGCCTCAGGCCACCAGCGTTGGTTGAAACGTTCCCTCCGATGTGACACGAGCCTTTAGCGCCGAGGTCTAAAGGCATTATTAAATTCCTTTCTCTCACGTAGTTGTCCAAGTTTTCCAACACACATCCTGCCTCACACACCAAGGCACCTGAAAACGTCAGTGAGTATTACAGCTTAGGTACTTATGAAAATCATGTTGTTCTTTAGTGGTTCCCATTTTCCAAAATGAAGGTTGAATCCGGGTGACGAAAACACCTAACCTACTTAAAAATACTGACCTGATATTTCGTCCAAGTTAATTATTTTGTTCATTAATGAGAAACTGAGGACGATCTCATCGAATACTGGCACCGAACCCCCCACAAGTCCAGTGTTTCCTCCTTGGGGACATACCGCCAGCTGCCTCTCGTTACAGTAGTGAAGGATGCTAGACACTTCATGTGTATCTCTCGGTTTTAACACCACTTGCGATTGACCTGCAGAGGTTTATGATCGTAATATAATTTACCAATAATGTAATGATAATTTACCAAAAACAGCAATAAGTTTCATAGTTTTGAACAAGTCAGTATCAGCGGGTAACGGATCTGAAAACTGAAAAGACATCTATAGCCACTTATTACTAGAGTCATCGTCACGATTAATTTACCTCTGCAATTTTTAATCCAGTCAATATTGTACGGCAGTATGTCGTCATAGTCAGTGAGCACCCTGTCTTTTCCTAGAATGCTACTGAAAAATTCTATATCATTCTGTAGGACCCTGTTGAATCCTTTTCTTGTCACGTTGTATTTTTCCTAAAATGAAAAGTTAATACAGCGCATAATTCAAGCCCTTAGAGATTATACTACTTTAAATATGTGTGTGTAATAATGTGCTAACCTAACTGTACTGTGCAGATGCGGGGATTTACTAGAATACTCGTACATCCAGCTGTATCTCCTTCCTTGCATGTCGCAAAAAACAATTGGAACTCAGAGGCATCCCCTCAGACGATGAGCTACCAACTTCACTCTGTTAAACCTGGCTATAAGATCATTGTGATGATAGCCACCTTATTTTGGGAACACACAGACAGGCGTATGTATATCTACTATGTAGGGATACCTAACTTTAACAAAAAGATGCGGCCGGTAGCGTGCTAGGATACCTATTCGTATTAGGTATTGTAGATAGGACCTTACTTATTTGCAAAGAACTTTGCATATTGCGCTTTGGCATTGGTGTGTTCCTATCGTTTATTGAGCTATTTATTAAACTTAGAGCCTATTTTCCATCTTGATAAAATTTGAGAAAGTTCAACTTTATCCTTCAGATAGGCTATCCGATCCGACTATCGGAAAAATCGACCCTCGGTGGGTAGGTACTAATAGTTGCTTATATAATAGGGCGTACCGGCCCCCTTATTACCTAACTAGCAAAGTGATAGCGAAAATTTTACAAAAATCGCTGATTGCTTATCAAATTCGTATTACGTAAAATGAATTTCAAAGGAACTTTGACGTTTCAAGGCGAATATTGTACAATTTTCGCTAGGTATCGCTTTGCTTCGGCTTTGCTATTGCTTTTACGTAATCAGGGGTCGGAACAGATTTTAATGTTAATTTAGAATAAGGTAACACAATCTGGAAATATACGTTCCGAGTAGTTTTAAATTCTTTTACTGGGTTCACAACGAACTCGATGATTAACCCGTGCCATTGGGTTGGTACACCTGCGCCCCGTAACAGCGCCACCTATGGCTCGATTTCATACAACGAGCTGTCTGTTGTGAACTTAGCAGACCAACCGTCGTCGCGAGAGCAATAGAACAATCTCCAAAACCGTTTGACTCATATTTCGAGACATCTCTCGCCTCCTGGACTTCGTACTAGTACGTACTAGTTAGTGATACCGGTCGATAAATGTAAGAATAGTGGACTGAATATCTTCTTGTGACCTGTGCCCACTACCTGAACATCCCGGAGCGTTGTCACCCTCGTGCGTGGTTCTATCGGTTGAAGGGTAAGTCGCTGGACCCAGTCCAATGCCTTACAGTTGCTATGGGATCTCATTTATGACCCTACCGTTCTGTTCTGGCTACCCCATTTTGGAAACAGTCGCGTGTATACTCGTATTATTATGTACTTATGTATTATGGTCTAAATCACCTTACTACCGAATATTTAGGATCTAACACCTAATGCAGAGTGCGTTTCTCAAAACAGATCTTTTGAATGGTGGCGCTAGTTACTATGTGTATGACTACTTTTTCTGTATTACTGCATACGAAAAATGTTAGTTTCAAAATCAGGCATAGGAGTTTTTCTATGAAACAGACTAAAGTCCACTTAGTTAAAGACCAATGGTTAGCTTCCTACACTTAAATAAAGTAATATGTATCACTGTATCATAGGTACTAACCATGCTATGTTATTCAGCTATTCATTACAATATCGGTAATTAACACCACAGATTTAATATACAATAAGTAATAGGTATTTGGTGCCTTATGGCGATATCCGCGTGGTAGGTACTATTGTAGCATTACTGTAGGCAGGTAGGTAGGTATTTTATTTACTTACCTAATTATTCTATGCTAATTATATATTTCTAAAAAAAACATTATTTACTTACAGAAGAAAGTTGAGGCAGTTCCTGAGAAGCTAGTCTTATTTGATGCAAAATATTAGGCTTTAATAAAAGTTTTACCACAGTAGTAAATGAAAACATTCTAACCTTGTACGCTAAGTACCTTAACAAACTGAGATCTCTTTGTAATCTTTGTTGTTGTTACGTTGTTGTTATAGCTTGTCTCACTTATCTGCGTTTAAAGTAGAAGTTCTTTTCATAGAATAATTCCAATGCCTGATTACGGAACTAACATTTTTTATATGCAGTGACACAGAAAATGTGGTCAAACACATAGTAACTAGCGCCATCCTCCATCGGAACTATTCTATGAAACGGACAATATTCATGCAAATAATTTAGATGTTCGTAACGTGTTGTGTTATCTGACCCTGACTGCGATATGTACATACCTAGAGGTTTTAAATAAACACTTGAAGATATTTGTACTTTGCTCGTAATAAAGAAGATAGGTACGTAATCAAATTAAAATATCTACCATCATACTTATTAGTAATGAGCGCGAGTGCGTTGTTTAGTGTTTAGTAAGAAGTAAAGTAAGTGACAGTATTTACAGGTTGGCAAAAAAGAGTTTGACGCGGTGACAGGTGGTACTAAATATTTTGCTTAATGGTAACACCACTTCTCTGTCGAATAGGACAAATTGTTACGCTTGTGTCATACATAAGCAGTGGTCGGAGTAGGTATATTGATTTTACATACTTGCGTCATGATATCATAACATGGACATGCATTTTTTCCGGAATGTACCGGAGTTTCCAAAAACTAGCAGCATAGCGTTGAGAGTATTGATACATTTTTAACTAGTTTCATGTAATAATTTCGAAGTTTCTTAGTATTCTTAGTATTCTTTATTGTACACATAAATTTTTATCATAGACAGTAAGTTGCAAAAGAAATAGTACAAAGGCGAGCTTATCTCTAAAAGAGATTTCTTCCAAGTTTCGGTATTTTTATTTTATTTTTATCATAATAATCCGGAAACTCGGAGGCGTATCCACATTAACATATACGTTTGATGTCAATGACCTTAATTCAATATACCTACTCCGACCACTGGTCATAAGCTAGCCACAATATTGTAACCATTTCATACGTTTACTCCCTATATTTTGCCGAGTTACTATGAAAAAATGAGCATTTGAAATGTTGTGGCGCCCTAATTTTTTCAATACCCTTTTTTGTCAGGCTGTACAGCCCGTTCTAGTCTTCTTAGTACTGCTGGTTACTTCTTCCTCGAATTGCTTTTGCTAGATACGTAATACGTAGGTACGGGGGCGATATCTGACAGCAAAAATTGTACATTCGTTGATTGCACATAACAGATAAGATAATAACTTATTGTTAAATCTTATGTACACATTTCTTAACAACAATAGCAAAATTTATACATATTAGACATGGGTAACTCCGGACACAACTATATCCTCGGATATATATCCAGAGGTGGATATGAATCAACTCCTTCACTTTAAAGAAAGTTACCATATCCACTCCGACCTACCGAATAATGCCGAAGATAAGAATAAGTGAGCGAGACGGAATGCGAACGCGCCGGAATTCGCGGTACTATCGCAATGGACGCATTAGCGCGAATGTAACATTACACGAGTATATACGAATACTCACGAGCGACAGGCATGCCGTTTAGTATAAATATTTGTTTTCGTAATTATAATTTTCAAAATTTCTATTCATTCCGTTTTATATTTGATCTTAAGTATTTTGTTTTTAATGAAAATAAAAGCTGTTTGGATTTGGAATTATTTTTAGGACAATAGTTTTAGTGTACCTATTTAGTGATTTTTAAATACGCCTATCAAATATTCTAATAATTATTTGGATAGATCATCCCAATCATATCTCGGTTCGCTTAATCTCTTCATTCCCGGATATGTACGCGGAGTTGGATCCGTTAAAAGGACACCTACAACCACCTAACCAAACCAATCCCAGTCATATCTCGCTTAAATCTTTTCGTTCCCGGATATGCACGCGGAGTTGGATATGTTAAAAGGATATATATCCTTAGTCGGAGTGATATACTACATGTTCAATCCTTTCCCGGATATGATTAGCCCATGCCTAATACATATTACTCAACGAACTAGGTCAAAAGACCGCTCCTACGGGTAAACTACGCGAACTAGTTCCTTCAATCCCCATTTCGTAGTTCGTTAGTTCGTGGCGAATGAACGAGATTGACGTCGACTGAACTAAGATCGTCACGCACGGGACAGCTAAACATATAAAAGGCGAAAAATGTAGGTAAAGGGTTAATTTATTAGGGTAAAATCATTCCATAAATATTGTAGCATGTTACAGGAACCGTATTAAAACGAGCGAACGATGTGATCGGATCGGTCTAATTCGAGCTAGGAACTGACGAACTAACGAACTAGAAGAACGACCTAGTTCATTTAGGAGCGGCGAACTAAACTGAGCGCTCCCTGTTGCGAACTAGTATGCCCAAGACTAAGAAGCACAGACTACTTAGTGACAGAAGTGAAAGACACAGACTACTTAGTGTGGTGAAAGACAACCACAAGACAAACAGTGTTGCCAACTCACATCCAATGTAACCAAGATTTTTGAATTTTACCCCTAAAAACCACTAAGTTTCAACTTTAAAACTACTCTATGAAACGGACAATACACGTTGAGTCGTTATACCCCTAAAAATTCTGCCCCTAAAAGTCCCCCTAGTTATATTTTTTCTCCCTAAATTTAAGGCTAAAACCCCTAAGTTGTCACCACTGAACCCCTCTGTTTTCACTAAACACTCGACTTATCAAGTGTTCACTGTTTATTCATCTGAGGTGTTCACCATCCATTATCTGTCGCAAGTCAACTGTCAGTGTCACTCTTGCAATATGACTCAGTGAGATATTGTGAGCCTCACATGTGATTGCTGTAGTTTCTTTACTCTGAGGACTGCTGCTGCTCCCACGTGTATATATTTATGCAATTTTTAGATTGTGCCCCAAGTGTTAGGTTAAAATGGTAAAAGTAAAGAAAAACCCTAAAAAGAAAGTAGTCGAAGAGGTAAAAAAAGTGGAGGATGTCGTAGTTCTGCCGCCTATTCGTATGTCGGATGAACCTACACCGAAACAGGTACTTTAGTAATATAAAAATTACAAGATTTTTACATCCCAATAAAAGAAAAATAATATACATTACATACCTGCACCCGTATGATGAATTTGATGAGAGTGAGATGTTAAATTCACAGAGCTATTAATAACTAGATAAACTAAGTGTATGTATGTACTTTGCATGTAAAAAAATAGACAAAGGAATTAGAATAGACAATCGTTCTCGAGCCAGGACTGAATGATTTAAGGCTGATATGGTTTGCAATCCCTTTTTACACATCAAGTAGAAACACTTGCCTTGTCTAGTTATTACATAGCTCTGTGGATTTAAAATTGAGACATCTCGCTCTCATCAAATTCATCATACGCATGCTGTAATATTAAATATTGTTTATTATCTAGGTGAAATGGATAAACCGACAAAGAGTCCTCGTGTTTGCGGCTCGTGGAATAAACCACAGGCATCGGCATCTCATGGAAGATATAAAAAAACTCATGCCGCATCATAAAACTGAATCAAAAATGGAAAGAAGCAAGAACTTGTATGTAGTAAATGAAATCAGTGAAATGAAAAACTGCAATAAATGCATATTATTTGAAGGCCGAAAAATGAGAGATTTATATCTGTGGATGGCTAACATTCCAAATGGACCAAGTGTGAAGTTTTTACTTGAAAATAGTAAGTGTAAAGTTGTATTACAGATAGCAAGAGATTGTGTGTTTTTGTCTATACCTTTTTGTAAAAGAGTGAATGAATGATTAGCAAATGAAGACTATTTAGTTATAATTTTTTACTGCACAGTAATATTATGCTAATTTTATTATCATTTCTTTTCAGTTTACACTATGGGTGAGCTAAAAATGACAGGAAATTGCCTTCGGGGATCAAGACCCTTACTATCCTTTGACCCACAGTTTGCTAAGGACCCTCATTATGTATTGCTTAAAGAATTGCTTACTCAAATATTTGGGGTCCCTAAACATCATCCCAAGAGTCAACCATTCTTTGACCATGTGTACACTTTCATGGTTCTGGATAACCGCATATGGTTTAGGAATTATCAAATATTATCTGAAGATGGTGCTTTAGCTGAAATTGGACCAAGATTTGTTTTAAATCCAGTAAGTCATCTACTTTTACTACTTATCTGAACTAAACAGAATGTATCATATTTTTTGAGATAAAAGATATCAGTTATTAAGTTTCAAAACCACATTAGAAATGGGTCAGATTAGGTAAATCATACCTAATCCAACTAATACTAATATTTAAAAATACCTAATCCAAATACCTGTTCCTAATATTTATGCAGTATGGTCATTCCATTACTAATCCAAATACCTGTTCCTAATATTTATGCAGTATAGCTGTTCCATTACTTATCCAAATACCTGTTCCTAATATTTATGCAGTATGGCCGTTCCATTACTATTACGTATTAGATAAATTTGTAAAATCTTGATTCAGTGAATATTTATTATCGGTTTTCGGTGACTAGAATAGAGTAGATGCGCTTTTTGTATTAGGTTAAATAAAGTATTTTAATTTTGAAAAAAAAAATAGGAAAAAAATCTTCTGAACCCGGATTCGAACCAAGAAGTATTTTTGCTAAATAATAAAATTTAAACTTATAGGCTAAGCCTTATTTGATTTCTCTTAATGAGATGATATTTTATGTGATACCTAATATGTTGTATTAGGTACCGACTAGTATTGAAAAATACCTAATCCACATACCTATTCCAAAGTTTATGCCTCACCTCTAAACCACATTCAATTTTAACCAGTACTTTTTGTGTGATATGCAAACAAACATGAAACTGTCTGTCACATCACATACAAAAATTATGAATTGTAGTTTAGGATTTTATTGGGTCATAAGGCCCCATATTTTTTTACTGGTATATCCAATGTTAGACAAACCTACGTTACAGACATATTATTGGAGATGCCACAAATATTCGGCTACTATTCGGTATTCGGCCGAATAATACGTACTATTCGGCCGAATACCGAATCATGGACAAAATGACATCATATTTTTCAAGATTTGTATTTATTACCAAATTACAATACTTTAATAAGTAAAATTAATCAGTGGGAAGTTGTGATGGATAAAAACAAGCTTTTCAGCATTTGATGGTAGCAATCTTGTACGTTGGGAGACAAGCAGTTAATGTTCCAAGTTGCAATAAGGAGGGCAGTCATTTTGAAAGTGTTGAACTTATATGTTGTAGTAGTAAGTCCATTTTTTGACTTTGTAGAGGAATCATGTCTTGAAAGACTTGTGTTGGCTGAGCATTGTGCTCTGGGTTCTTGTTCGTTATAGGTGGCTCTTTAAGAGTGTATGCGTATGTTCTTCGCTCATTTCTAGATATTTTTTCTGGTATCAAGAGGGGTTCCTCTTGAGACTTGGGTTTCATAATTTCTAGTGATGTATTTATGCTTTGTTTATCTCTCTGAGGGAGATGAGGTTTCTTTGTATGTCTGTTCAATATCTCTTTGTAGACCTCACAGTCCTTATAATTAGCAGGATGGCTGCTTAAGCAGAGGGCACATTTAGCAGGGCTTTCCCTCTCTTTTTGTTTTGTGATTCTCAGCACACTTAACACACCGATATGATCTTAAATAGTTATTTTTAGTATCGCCATATTGCTGGCACCTCACACATTGCACTATTGATGTTTTCTTCCTCGGGTCCTCAATTTTAACAACAGTATTGTATATGAATTGTATATTCTTAGCTTCTTTGTTGTTGATGCTTGGTTCAAGGTTCACAAAAAATGTTGATGTGGGTTGTTTATTAGGGCCAATTCTTGCGTTTATTATCTCACCCTAACCAAATTACCAGTCTTCTTAATTTCCTCCAGGAAATTCGGTAACATTTTTCAGATTTTAGGGTAAAAGTGTAACCAATCAATCCTTTTTCCCGTACCAGTGACATTAATTTTTTATAACAGTCTGCTGATATGCAACTAATACAAAGTTGATTTTTTGTGACAATCTTAATTGTTTAACATATAGGCTATTTTATCCCGGGAAAATGTTTTTATCCCGCATTTTGTTTTTTCTGTAGTCCATGCGGACGGAGTCGCGGGCGTCCACTTCCAAAAATCATTATTCTCTTGGGTACTATTACGTTGATAAAGGTCTCCTATAATTTTTTTCTCATATATCTTCCATGTATAGACAGCGATCCGTTATATTTTTATTATACATATGTATAGATTGATGTTATTTTTGCATTTTTAGGTTTGTATTTGTAACTAGTGGACGCCCGCGACTCCGTCCGCGTGGACTACAGAAAAAAACAACAAAATATCGAAATTATCCGGGATAAAAACATTTTCCCGGGATAAAAAGTAGCCTATATGTTAAGTGGGACCTGTCACAATTAACTATTTAAATATTCCTGAAAACTGCATCGAAATCGGTTCAGCCGTTTCTGAGATTATCGTGCACAAACGCACAGTCAAAAATTCAAAAAATTATCGTTTTGGGTTCTATTGCGTTGATAAAGGTCTCCTATAATATTTTTTCTCATATATCTTCCATGTACAGACAGCGATCCGTTACATTTTTATTATATGTATAGATCTTTCGAATAAAATATAAAAAATGTCTTCAAGTCGACGCAACCCTGCTACGAATAAACTGCATGTAAACTTACAACCAGTTAATTAATCTCGATTTTTGACAGCAACACATATGGAATATCTTTTAAATTATACTGTGAATAGCTTCTACTTACATTAAAGTTTTTCATTAGTAAGGCCCCCAATTTTTTTTTTATTTCATGATAAATCAGTGGCCTAATTGTGTTAATCTTAAACTTAAATTAAATTGCATAGGTAAAACAGCATAGCCTTAATAACATGTTAAACTGATGGTTATTAATTTTTCTATACTTACAGGTAAAAATATTCTCTGGATCATTTGGTGGAACTACATTATGGGAAAATCCAAAATATGTTAGTCCAGCAAAACTACGCCAAGCATTCTCTAAGAAAGCTGCTAACAAATATGAACAAAGAATTGAAAAGAAGGCTGTGTATGAAGCTACTAAACCTGAAACTGGTTACCCTGATATGGAGGGTGCCGATTTCTTTAGAGGAGATCCCATGGAAAAAGCACAGGAAGTTCTTATAAAAGGTAAAATAAACATGACACATTAAACAGGTTTTTTAGGTTGTGGTTATCTAATCAGTACATACCTATTATAAAACAAAGTTGCTTTCCGCTGTCTGCCCCTATGTATGTTAAGATATTTAAAATATGCCATAGTAAAATAGAATAAAATTAAAGTTTATAAAAAGCCACATCAAAATCTGTGCAACAAATTTTTAAGATAGAGGGATTCAAGAGGAATGTTATATGTATTACTAAGGACCCACCCTGGCTTCGCACGGAAGTAATTCTCTCGCGCACGGACGTAGTCGTGACCAGCTACTAGTACGAGTAGATATTATCAAAATTTTAGAAATTTTTAAAAGCATCGAAATCATAAGTGAACACTAATAAATAATTGTTTGATTTTAGAAGAAATCAAAGAGGAAAATAAAAATGAGGAGAGTGAAGAAGAGGTTTTACCAAAACCAGTATTTTCCATGCGGAAAATTAAGACTAAACCTGAAAAAACAATTCGTCGTAAACAGTTAAAAGCCAAGAGCAAAGCCATTTCTGACCAAATCAAGAAAAGGAAACAATTTAAAAAGAAATTGGTTAAGAAGGTTTGAAATAAATGAAAAATATGTTTCGTAAATAGAATTTTATTTGCATTAAACATGAAAAATGTACTTATATAGGAAGAAGGAGATATCCAGAGGTAGAATAAGATCAAAATCCGACTAGTTTGGTTCATTGTTATAAAATGCCAATCTCAAAGGTCCACTTTTTGTATGATTCTACCCCATAATTTAAATAGTTATACATCAGCACCCGTATGATGAATTTGGTGAGAGTGAGATGTCTCACTTTTAAATGTCAAATCCACAGAGCTAAGTAATAATAACTAACTAGACAAGGCAAGTGTTTCTAAAAAGGGTGTGTAAAAAGGGATTGCAAACCACTTCTATCAGCCCTAATTCATTCTGTCCTGGTTAGAGAACGAGTGTATATTTGAATTATTAAGTCTATTTTTTACATGCAAAGTACATATACTTAGTTTATCTAGTTATTAATAACTCTGTGAATTTGATGTTTAAAAGTGAGACATCTCGCTCTCACAAAATTCATCATAACAGTGCAGGTGCATTATAAATTGGTTATAAAATATATCATATAATATTTAACAAAAGTTCATATCTTTTAATTCAGAATATGCTGAGTATACATATACAATAAACATGATAATTTACGGAAGTACTATGACACAGATCATAACAAAATACCCAAATGAGCACACATTGATTATACATTTAATATCGATACCGGACGGCCATATTGAGATTATTAGAAATCACTAATGCTCATGCACAATATCATGCGTGCATTGATATGCAAGCTTTAAATTAAATACAAAAAGTGATACGAAAATGTATCAGTAAATGAGAACATATAAAAATCCTAGCAAATAACATCTAAGAGAAAATAGCCACTAACAGTATCTTCTTAAAATTACAATCAAAAGGACACAAAATACATTTGTGCACAGTTTTACTTACAAACTAAGTCATAAAATATTGTACTTTTCAGACTCTTGTAAAATAAAAAAATAGATGTCCATAAATTTTGTACGTATGTACCTACTAGGTAGAGGCCGTTTTATAAAATAACTAATGTAGTCACATTCTTATACATCGTAACTAGCGCCATAATTAATTTGAACTATTTAATGAAGTGCACTCTACATAGAGTCCGTTTCACTATACCAATACATAACTCCTATGCTTAATTTCGTTGTCTGCAGTGACAGAAAATGTGGCCATCATCCATAGGAACTATACGGTGAAACGCGCTCTACAGTATTCGCGGCGGATATTTGTACCTCTGGAGTAGCCATATCATGCGGAATTCCTCTCATTTGCACCTATATTGTACTGTCATGAGTTTCGCACGAACTTTACAATCATCACAAAGATCCGCTGTGACTACCTAGTTAAGTACTATATATGTATAAATGTATAAAATTATATAATTCACACATACATAATAAATAGTCCATCATGCCTTAAAGCTATCATTCCAGCCGGCCTAGCACGGCTGCAGAACACGATATGATAAATCAATTTATCGATACCTAGCTGTCAAAATACGATAAATATAGCCGTAATGTTGAATTTTATCGATACTTCGAGCATAACCATGCCGGTTACGTTACACGGCACGATACGATATGATAGATAAAAAAGCGAGCATATATCGGTTGATTATCGATAGCGCCGAGCATAACTGTATTTTGATGTTAAAAATATCGACTTTTGACATCTATTCAAGATATTGTTATCGAGAACATTGAAGTCCTAAACGTAGATAGGTTAGAGAAATCGAGAATACCTGTTATATTCTTTGGTTCGATAGGTTTTCAGTTATATGCTCCAAACTTAATATTTTTAATTTAGTGTTTTAGTTTACTCGTTTTTAGTTTACATAGGTAGGTCAAAGGTAAAATTAAATAATTAGTCATTAGTATCGATGACATGGCGGCTAATATCTATCGTATTTTGACAGCTAGTCGATAAATCGGTTTATCGTCCCAAGTAGCATTTCCTGCGAAACAGGATATGATAAACCGATATATCGACATTTAGCCTGTCAAAATATGATAAATATAACTGCCATGTTGAATTTTGTATAGAGACGATACGATATACACGATGCGTGGTCATGCTAGGGGGCATATCGTGTTTCGCTGGTCATGCTAAGGCAACATGACATCTGTGTCAAAAAGGAAAAAAGAAAAAAAAAAGAATGAACGACAATTGAAGAATAAAAATATTTTACACTAGATACATTTGTTTAACTTATCGCGCGCTTTATCGTAACATTGCACATCATAAATATTAAAATTCAACTTAACGTTCCACTGATCATGCTCGCGAAATCGATAATTATGGTGGTATAGATACGATACGAAATCCTTTATCGATATCCACATTACGCGACCATGCTAGCCCAGCAGACTCCTAGCATGACCACGTATCGTGGATATCGTATCGTCACTATACAAAATTCAACATGGCGGCTATACAGGGTGTTTTTTGTGGCCACCATTAACGAAGGGTACGTACTCTATTCATCAAATAAAGTAAGTTTATGGCAAAAAAAATGCTGGGAAAAAAATATTTTTAATTCCTTGATCGTGCGAAATTTATAGCGTCTAGTGTTTGTTAGTTTTTTTATAGACAGATATTAATTATTTTTCGTGAAAAAATCCTGCTACGCGCGTCTATGTGTATTTATGCAGAAAAACGCAGTCAATTTACTCAACTTTGGACCCTAATATCTTGGAAACCAGAAACTTCCCAGGTATGCTTCCATGGAGAAAAATGATCGTGATGATGAGGAGATTCCGTAGTTTTCGGGAACGTTGACGACCAAAAATCACCCTGTATTTATCGTATTTTGACAGGCACAATGTCTATAAATCGGTTTATCATATCGTGTATCGCAGGTCATGCTACTGGGGCAGATATAAAAAATAAGATTCATCTTCAGTATAAAACTCTGCTTTAAAAAATGGATGTTAATTAAATACAAAAACTTATAATTAAAACTTGATTACGAATAATACTTTACGCAAGTAAGCAATATAAATTATTAAAATTTGAGAAATACTAAAGCTAAGATTAATTAAAATGTTTAGTAGGCAGGCAATCTGTAAAAAAGATTGTATTTTTAGAATGGTTTCTGGTTTAAAAAAAAAATTATTGGAATCTTTAAACCTTACCAAACGTGCTTACATAAAAATGATAATGCACATAAAATGCACATTCAATCGATTTAACCTTCTTATTCGGCCTGATAAAACATATTTAATGTTACTTATATCACAAAAAAAAAACACTTATTGTGCGTCAATACAACAGAACGTATAAGTAAGCGAACAGTTTAGCCCAAGTGGCCATTCTTGCGTCCCCCAGTACATATCAAATGTACTAAGACGCGTATCGTCACGTCGGGTGTTAAATGTGTGTCGACCCTTATTGTGCGTCACATTAATTAACCGAATACAACTGAACGTATAAGCCAGTGGTTCCCAAAGTGGTCCAGGTGGACCCCCAGGGGTCTACAGGAGACTCGACGGGGGTCTACGTTGGGCGTGAAAAAATTGAGGTTCACAATTAATTTGTATGTGATGTAGGCCTGTAGGGGGTCCACCAGAACCAGTAAACTTTTGAAAGGGGTCTACGAGAAATAAAAGTTTGGGAACCTCTGGTATAAGCCAACAGTTAGGACCTAAGTCTATGGGTCGCGTAGTTCACTGGTGGACACAGGCTCGTTTATTAGGTTTCTCTCTTGTTACCTTAACTCTTGCTGGGCAGGTTGTCTAGTTCGGTGTCCCCCTGAGTGCGGGGGGCGTCCCCCCCGAGCTGGGCCAGGCGCGAGCTCTTCCAGCGGCCGTCGTCTCCGTTCATGTTGCGGTCCTCGCACACGCACAGGAATAGAGAGTCCACCACCATCTGTTGGATAGTACCTTATTAATATTATGCTGTCAATGAGTTTTAATTTTTTTTTAGAGTAGCCTTCTCGAACACGGTTTTTGATCTTAAAATATATGAGCTTTATCCGATATTTATTTAGTATGCGCCGAGCTCTTAATGAACATAGACGTGTTTATGTTTGAGTTTCAAAGAAGTTAAATAAATAAAATATGCCTCCGTGTGTCATACGAGATATAAAAAATATTTTAAAATGTGTAATAAAAGCTTAGGAATTACATTTCACCGGTAACTTATATTTATTTATTATTTAAATCATAATTCGAGTCCGACATATTATCTGTCAACATTACGGCCATCTTTCAGTTTTCATAATTTATGACAATGACACGGCTAACACTTCCATGTGACAAGCGTGTTGTGCACTTCAGCGCAGTTGCTTATAAAGTGTTGCTGTCTCTTTTGTGCTCATGCTAACTGTATCTTTCTTTATCACTCATTACTACATTTTAACAGTTATCTAAAAAAAATATTGTAGCTATCGAAACGCATCGCGCGGTTTATCAATTTTTAACGAGATTTACGAGTACTATGAACGTAACCTATCTATTGTTGTAATAGTTCATAGTATGCTGTATTGTTATTTGCATGTCTCCCATGCCAAAATATGTATGAACTAACCGTTAATCTAACCAACTTGTAAATAGGTACTACCTACTCATATTTTGTGCAAAATGAATGATTGTAAGCTAAAAATAGTATGAAAATTTTAAACTGACTCTGTCTTTAATGCTGGAAAATAAATACCTAAATACGAGCAAAGGTCTTAAACTGGCCGCGCAAATACCTTGAAACTATGCCGAATAAAATACAGTCAAATTAATAACCTCTTTTTTTAAGTGAGTAAATCAGTTGGTAAACTAAGGTAGTTAGAACCTACCTACCTATCTGCAAGTTACGTGAGAAATACCTACCTACTAGTAGGTCAGGTACCTAAGCACAACTATTATCCTAGATACGGTATAATAAGTAAAGCACAAAAAATGATTATACAGATCTGTCCCCTTAGCTAGGTTGTTGATACTAACAGTGGGACAGATCAAACTTTTTATTTCGATCTGTCACCATAGGGGGACAAAATAAATTGACAGATTAGAAAAAAAAATGTAACAATACAAACCTCATACAGCGAGAGTATGCAGTGAGCAATGAAGAAGGAAAAGATGCAAATAACAAGAGTGGGCGCAGCGAAGAAATGCAGATCCGCATTACGTTTCACGAGCAACAGTCCGATGATGCCCGTCACGGCCGTCACTATGCACTTCCCGAGAAACAGTATGAAGTCTCCTACACTGTTTATCGTTGCCACTTGCAGCGCGTTGTTGACTATCGTACTGAATGCCTGTCATAGAAAACACGGTAAAATATATATAGGGTATAATAGAAAGGGTATGTTTACGTGCTATCTTTACGTTAGCTACTTATATTTCAAGATATAAAATTGAGAAGATACAATAACCAATTCAAGGATACTTTGTAAGACATACATAGATAAAATCGCGCCTCTTTCCCGGAGGGGTAGGCGGAGATCACAGATCTCACTTGCTACGATCCTGACACATCTCTTTCGCTTCATCTACTTTTATGATAAGTATTCTTCATGCACGCTCGTCGGTTTTGAAAGTCAATTTATAAATATGCCCTCTAAACAAAGAAAAAAAAACTTAATTTTTCAATCTTTGCGCTGCATCACACAATCTTCACTAACCTTGGTTAACAATAAATTCTAATTTATATTTTATATCCTGTAAAAACGGATGTTTGTTGCTCTTTTACACATTAACTTCCTACCTGACGGATTTTGATGAAATTTGCCAGTTATATGTATATCAGAATAGCACATACCTACCTAGTCTATAAAGTTCACACGAGAGGTCGCGGGCGTCCGCTAGTCTAACTATAAGTGAAAATAAGTTTGTATCCACGTGGTCTTACCTTAGCAGCAGCCTTGCAGAAATGGCACCTCTCAATAGTGATAATGGTATAGGCGTTGTGGTTTAAGTACCGAATGAACTTTTCCAAGCAATAGAAACAGCAGATGCCGCATTTCAAGCCACACTTCGCGCAGTCTGAGCCTTTTTCAGCGCTGGCCGATAATCTGTAATTTAGTCATAAGCACAATAAAAATTAATCACAGACGTATTCAGTAGCGTAGCAAAGTAGTGTGCGTTACCATTGAGGATTGGAAAGGAGGACCACATTAGAATTTTGAGCTTTATAATGTGTCAGCCTTTATTAAAAGTACCCAAACGATTGTAAATTTAACCTTTAATTTGTAAAAGTTGGCACTCAAAAGTTACATTCGGTTAAATGTGGACCCTCAGTCGTGACTGGTAGGTACCCATATATTTTATAAAAGAAGCGAAAAAGTTTATAAAAATATTCTTAATCTAGAAAAGAACAATAAGGCAAATATCAACTCGTATGACAAGATGTACGAACACCTGATGTAGCTGGTGCGGTAGGCATATTACAGACAGTGACGGATTTACCAGCAGGCTGAGTAGGCTCGAGCCTAGGGCGGCAGATTTTGGGGGCGGCAAATTTGGGGAACGATTATTATTATTATTTTTTTTACCTCATAGAAATCAAAAATATTTTTCTATGACGGTTTTCTGATGTCTTACAGATAGAAGTCTGCAACAAATTTTGTCGATGACTTTTCTCTCTCACTTGTCATTGCACATTCCGAGAGTAGTAAACTTCCATATTCTAGAGTAAAACAGCTAGTTCGCCGCCCCTCAAGCAGTGATCGGCCTCGCGCCTCTGCGCCCTTTGCCCACACTTCTTATGAGTGAAGAGCGCAATTGTAAAAAATATGCCCTATAATTATTTTACGTGCAATTTCAACGAAATTGTTGCATTGTAAAAATAATGTATGATATGACAATTGTTGAGGCAAGGGCGGCAAAAACTATTCAGCCTATACCTTGAAAATTTGTAAATCCGCCACTGATTACAGAATAAAATTAATCACGGCATGTAAAAACACTGCTGTCTAACTAAATATGTCACTTGTTCAGCATTACAATATTTGAATGTCACTTACACCCTGTAATACCCACACAACATTCCCAGAACAAAAACGGTATACGAGTAAAAACATTATTCATATAGATACTGACTAACACAGCTAGCAGAATACGTAAGTCATTCGAAATAATTATTTATTTAAAAGTAGAATGTAACTAAATGTAAGCCGTGGTGCCGGCAGAGTAGAGTTTGTACCACCCCATGCCTGCCCGTGGGTATCGTACGAGGCGATTAAGGGTTTCCGGGAGGTGAGCAGCTGCGCCTCCCGTACTGACAATAGTCCAAAAATCACAATGCGGTCACCAACCCGCCTGCCCAGTGTGGTGACTATGGGCAAAATCCCCCTATAGCAGTAGCCTTGTGGTGTGCCCTGGGGGAGGTCTACGTCCTGCAGTTGACTGCAATAGGCTGAAGAAGAAGAAGAATGTAACTTACTTCGCATGTAAATATGTCAAGATCAGACGTGGTATTTTGAAGAGCGTGATGAGGAAAGATCCTTTAGCAACTGAGCCCAAATGGTACTTGAGCAGTTTGCCAACTGAGTACAGTACTGGCGACGGATGAGCGTTCTGACCTCTGAAACAAGAAAAATGACATGTAAAAAAAACTAGCCGTTGCTTCGCTCGCGTGGATGTCGCTTATTGGCATGTACCTATGTTCCTTGAGGAGTGAAAGGTAGCATTAAACATTATTTCCCGAAACTCCTACGGGTACGGTAATTCTAAAGTTCACGCGGACAAAGTAGTAGGCATTCACTAGTTATCAACATGAGCAAAAAGTAGCTTGTAGATATGCTAAAAAAAAGCGGCATGTTTGCTTGCGAATCTAAGGCATCATTTATTAAACGACTAAATTGAATTGACAAACAACGAATTGAATTGAATGGAAGTATTTGAGCAGCGGTTGAGCGTATTATGTTAATTTAATTTAGTTTGATTTTATTTTTCTTTAATATTATATTAATTTTTGGATTATTTTTTTGTCTGATTTCATTTGTTTTTTGCGTTAATTTATTTTAGTTTAGTTTTATTTGATTGAGCTTTTGATTCGATTTTTTTAATTTAACTTTTGATTTATTTAATGTACTGAGCTTCATCGAATTTGTAAGTTATTCAAATAAATAAATAAAATACGCTACATACCTACAATATCATATTAGCCCTCTAGTTAGTGAAAGGTACGGGATTTAGACATAGTGTAATAGAGGGCACGAATATCGCTAGTTAAATGTATCGCTAGTCTTGTTAATTGTCTTGCCTAAGATAGGCTACTACCTATGTATAGATACAGACAAGTAGACTAGACGTGTATGTAACAACTATTAGTCACTGCTACATTTATTATCCTATTCCGTCATTCGTCAAGAACATGACCCTCGCGGTTTAATATAGCGGGTGTCGTCATTGTACGCCTCTATCTGTTAATTCTGTTATTGTCTTTATGAGCAATGTCCACCTTGACAATAATTTTGATGTCCATTTCGCATATCAACGAGAAATTTCACTACATTTATAAAACAAAGTCGCTTCCCGCTGTTTGTATGTCCCTAAGTATGGTTAGATCTTTAAAACTACGCAAAGGATTTTGATGCGGTTTTTTTAAAAGATAGAGTGATTCAAGAGGAAGGTTTACCTATATGTATAATTAGGAAGCCGTCTCGGATTCACACGGGTGTTATGCTCTTTCACGCGGACAAAGTCGTGGCCGACTGTTAGTATTAGATAATTAGATAACTGTACAGAGTCACAAATCAGTAAGCTTAACATTTGTTAGGTACCTTTAAGTAAGCAATGTTCTGATGTGCTCAAAATCTATTTAACTGCCAAGTTTCATCAAAATCGGTTTGGTAGTTTATGCGTGAAACAGTAACAAACTGTCCATAATCTATTCTCACACACTGTCATGGTTAATAAGATTGGATACCAATAAACTAGATTGTACAATATAAGTTTATTGATTGATACCTATTGCTATACTTACCATAACAATATGCGACAAAATTAAGTAAATTGCTTTGACCTAAATAAATGGTTGCTTGATACAGGCCTATATTAAAAGGTTAATAGATAAAGCAGTTAATTTATCCCTTAATTATTGCACACTTACTTAGACAATGTAACATAGGTTCGAATTGACGCTCGCTATAGTAGGTATATATTTTTTTATTATTAACACTGCCTTCCACCAATAGCGTTTAGAGACTTCATCACGCGATTTAGCGAGTCACAGCGTAAAGAGAACATTGCGTAAATTCTAATTTAAAATGCATTTACTGAATACAAATACTGCGTGGTAAAACTCAACATAATAGAACTTGTAGTATAGTAGTCTTATGTAGAGGTGTAAAAGTAACGAATAAAAGCGTACCCGTATGTATTCGTTACTTTGACCATGAGTACTCGTTACTATCGCATCGTTACCGAACTCGTTACTTCTGATACCGCATATGGTATAGTAACTATAGTATGTAGTATGGTAACGAGTCGAATCGACGTGAACTGTCGACGTAATATGTCAAATTTGCAATGGATTTACTATTTAGAAAATTTTAACCACAAACTTAAATTATATTACAAATAATAGTACAAAACAGTAAAAAACTTTCGACGATTTAAAAAAATATATATAAGTACTTTACAAACCTAATCACCGTTCTTTAAAGTAAGCGATTTAAAAGAACCGCATCACGCGTATAGGTAGAACATACGATCAAAAACAAACGATTCAATCAACAAACGTATCAACCAACACCACTTGCGATCCGAAACAGTGTATTATAGGAAAAATACCCATGATACGAAACATGAGAGTAACGAGACGAATTCCTGGGTAACGTTTCGTTACTCGGTACTTGATGCAGTACCCGTTACTCAGTAACGAATACATACGGTTTGTTACAGCTTTAGTCTTAAGTTTTAATATCATGTGTTTTTAGTAATAGACCAACAGTCTTAAGGAATGGTCGTATCATTTATTATCTAAGAACCGAACCCGATACCACTCAGTTGTTTAGCATTTCAGTATACCTACATATATTTTCCTGGCAGTCGCTCACACCCTGTATAGTGTACTAAGGCTAAATTGTGTATTACCTGAAGTACCAATGCGAGACAGCCCCCGCAATAGTCATCTGCTGGCATCCGAGAATGAACTCGCTACCCCACACCAGGCAAATGAGGCACAACCACCACATACTCTTCACCCACAGCGGGTCGAATTGGATCGAGTCTAGAGGAAACGCTGTGAACACAAAGCATTATTATCGCGTCTAAAAAGCTCAAATTATTAATTTGTATGTATTAAGGGGGGAAACCAGTTTAGACCGATCAAAAAATCGACTTTTTTTTTATTGCATAAATCGTTAGTATAACTCGTCAAGAATATGTGGTCAAAATTTGAAAGCAAAATTCGCATTATTTTCAATGCTATGAGGACCTGAGTGACCGCCCGTCGGTCCGGAGTCGAAGCGCGCGGTAGTTAGAACGGAGCGGTCGCTCAGTGACCCTTTTTCGGTTACCTGCCTCAATTATTCCTTAGTACCGCTGTACTAAGGAATAATAGAGAGGGGGGCATCTCGGCAGATGTTGTTGTTTGACCTGGGGTAGAACTTTCTCGAACGTTTACGATATTTCGACAGAGCGTCGAGCTTGGCTAGTTCAGCTCCGGCTTTCTTACCGAGTGTTGTCAAAATGTCAGCGTATCCGAAAGGTTCCCGTGAGTTTACCGAACGACGTGGTAGACCACGTAAGAGATCATTCCATGGTAATCAACACACCAGAGTGATAAATGTATATATTAATAAAATTAATAATTTTATATAATTAATAAAAAATAATTACTGCCTCGAATCTCGTTTTCGCTACATTTTATTTCAAACGCGTTTTTCTCGAAACGACTTTTTTTCCACTTGTGGGCATTCTAGCTTGAAAAGTTATTGACCAATCGTTCTGAAATTTGGTGTGAACATTCTTTATTCAATTCATATCTAGATGAACCTAATTCTGGAATTATATGATTATTAAAAATATGTCTTTTTATGCGAAAAAGGTGAAAAAATATGGTATAAAAACATAACATTGTCTTCAAACACCTCAAAAAAATGCAATTTTCAATTTTTTTTTACACAATCAGGTTCATATTCTTAGGAAATATGTTGTTAACGAAAAAAAAAAAATGTGATGATTACAGATGAAAATTGCTACCACAGGAATGCCCACCAGCAAAATACTCCGATGGTAATCGTCCATGGACAGCACGATCTAGCGACACTGTTTCCGGCGGAAATCGCTTGAAAAAATTCTCAAGTCTATTTCAAACCATGAATAAAATATTCTCAAATTCAAAAAAAATTCTGTTTATATTATCCATATGTAAAAAATTCACGAAAAACAACAAAATTTCGGCCTCCTAAACTGGTTTCCCCCCTTAAGTGTGATGGACTTCCTTATTTATGTGTTAACAAGTGTACTGCTAATAAACTTGCCTGCTTGAAGTAAAAAAAACTATAAGTAACTCTGTTAGGTCAAACCGAAATAACCTACCTATCTACGCACTAAGTATGATAATCTATCTATCTATCTTCTATATCTATCTACACATATAATAAAATTGTAACGGATCGATGTTTGTGCACGCTAATCTCATAAACGGCTGAACCGATTTTGATACAGTTATCAGGGATATATTGTGACAGGTCCCACTTAACATATTGGCAACTTTTTATCCCGGACAATATCGACATTTTGTTTTTTCTGCAGTCCACGCGGACGGAGTCGCGGGCGTTCACTAGTATTTAATAAGGATTATGGAATCAGCGAGCTAAAGTTATACGAGTTATTGATATGTTACTAAGAAATACCTACACGCCATAATTATTCCGCATTGAGGTCGCTTGGGTATTTTATTCGATATTAGGACAGAATTAGGCCGATTATTTAATCGACTTTCAACACACACGTAGCGTACGTACTACGACTGTATACTGTCAGTGTGTCTATAAATAAATAAAATAAAACTCGTCACAGGATCGCCCGATACAATTGGCGCGGAAAGAAAACATGAGATTATTGCGAAAAATCAAATTAAAAATGATTTTTCTGCGAGTATATAACACTGTCGTATAACTCAAAACAATGGTACTCGTTCAAATAATGAATTGCCTGGCTGTCACACACACCCTGAATATGATTCTAAGATCATTTTATTGTTACCTAATCTAATCACCTATTAAAAGAATTTCACCTATAAATTTAAAATTAATAAGGTATGTAGATCCGTAAAAGATCCGCACAAAAAGTAACGGATATGGATCTTCCTTTTGCCTCGGATATCCACGGATACGGATACGGATCTTCGGCTCATCACTAGTACGTACATAGATATGTAAAGCGCAATACACAACAAAGCCGGCGACCTATGCGGCAACTTTATATCGGCGAGGTACTTTCAAATAGTATTCTCACTTTCACATTGGCTTTCGTGTGTATTGCGCTTAAGTGCCTAATGAATTTCCATCGATATTTACGTAAACCCACCCAAGGCTATTGGTGTTTTCATTTATAGGACATAGGGCATTACACAATCGATATTGAATAGAACTAGGTTACGCGGTTAGGTTCGGCGCTTTATAAGACCCACTTTTGATCATGAGCATCAAACAATACCTATACCTTTAGGTACGAGAAGACTTGGTAGGTCGAATACCCATGAATCACGTTTTGTCACTAGAGCCCTAGACTAAGTAACATTATTTCTCGATCGAATCGATAGAGGTTCGTCCCGATAGAAACTTTTATTTTCGCGCAATTGTAAAGTCAGTTAACATAGTTTGGCATAGACGTTCGTGCGTTATATGTGATATCAGATGTCGCTGCCTGTATCAATTCCATAAATTGTTAATGCCTATTTCGATAACAAAATCCTGCGGATTTTCATGAAACAAAATAAAATAAATGAAACAATATTAGATTTACAAAGACACTAGCGCCAATATTAGAGGTCTTCATAAAAAATAAAAACACTTCTCCATTAATACAATGTATAATCCGTTAGGATATGGTTGATCGTTTCATCTTTAAACATTGTACTGAGGGATTCAGCTTTGTGTGCCGAGATTTGGCTAGTGTATAGCTATCGGGATGAAAAATAACGTTGCCAATATGTAATTTAGAAAAGAGATGGTAAAATTCGTCATCCGAGTAATTGACCCGGTAGCTCAGTGGTTAGAGCGGCTGGCACGGTTTGCAGTGGTCGTGGGTTCGATTCCCACTCGGATGAATTTTTTTTCCATTTCTTTATTTAATAATTTTATAATATTAGTTTTAAAGAAAAGTGCACAATTTCAGCACGTAATTTTTTATGCTAATTAACTTTGCTATTCGTTTTATTGGGCACCTTAGGTACTGACATATAAAATCGCAAATATCTCCAGTTATCCACGAGGCACGGTGCTGATTTTCTGTAGATAGACATCATCATCAGCCTATTGCAGTCCACTGCTGGACGTAGGCCTCCCCCAGGGCACGCCACAAGACTGCCATAGGGGGTATTTGCCCATAGTCACCACGCTGGGCATGCGGGTTGGTGACCGCAGTTTGTATTTTTGGACTACGTTGTCAACACGGGAGGCGCTGCTGCCCACCTCCGGGAAACCCTTAATAGCCTCGTACGATACCCACGGGCAGACATGGGGTGGTACGAATTCTACTCTGCCGGCACCACGCGGCCAAGATAGACATAATAGTGAGTAATTAAATATATACAGGGTGTCCAAGAACCTGGCGTCCAACTGGATTCCCACGATGCCCCAAGTTCTAACAGTACTCAGAAAAATATTTTAAAAAATCCACCCCATGTACTTACAGAATTATACTGATTTAAAAAAAAAAGGGGAAATGAGCATCCTGTGACATACTTTTGAATGCTGTGACTGCTAATGCTGATAATTTCGATATTTATTGGAGGTTTTGTAATCTAGGGTATTGCTGTGTCTAAATAGAATGTAAAAATAAAGTACTTATTGTACCATTTTAAAATAAAATATTATTTTAACTAAAGGTGATATGGAAAACTATTGAATTTCGCAACTTTGACCGACTGTAGTGTAAAAAAAATGTACCAAAATAGTATGGCAAGTGACGTCAAATTTTGACGCGTTTATTCCTCTTTTTAAAAAGGTATAATACTTACACATTAATTTGAAAAAAAAAATTTTGATAATATTTTTACTCAACAACCCAATTTTTACGAAGTGCCTACCTACTAACGGTAACTGTCGGACCCTTTCTTATCTTAGAAACTGTTATGTTACTACTATTATTTACTTCGGTTCCAAGAGTGAGCAAGAAGGAAATACACACAGGTAGATGGGTTCCCAGTAGAATAAAAGCAAAGAATGTTAGTTTAAAGATATTTTATTACAATAAATGTTCAAAATGTTGACCACCCGCGGCAATACAAGCTCTCACTCTCCTTAAAAAGGACCGCTTTATGTTTCGCGAGTAACTTTTTTGACGTATCACCTGCACTGCTTGTGTTATCTTCTCACGAAGGTCAGCGATGTCATTAATGGGCTTCGCATAAACGAGCTCCTTCATAGTTCCCCAGAAAAAAAAATCCAGCGGATTTAAGTCAGGTGAGCGGGCTGGCCACGGGATTGTTCCTGATCGCCCAATCCACCTGTTCGGGTATTGCTCGTCCAAAAACTCTCTAACGGATACGCGAAAATGTGCTGGACAGCCGTCGTGTTGGAACCACATATCTGGTGGGGTCTCTTCTAGTAAGTTTGGCAAATCATTTTGAAGAAAATTTAAATATGATTCGCCAGTCAAATTCTCGGGCATCTCAAATGGACCAATAATATTCCCACAGAGAATACCGGTCCACATGTTCACTTTGAACCGGTACTGGGATCTATCTTCTCGCATCAAGTGCGGATTTTCCACATGCCACTCGTGCAAGTTGTGTAGGTTCATGTAGCCATCCTTCTTAAATGTTGATTCATCTGACCACAAAATTTTGTCGATAAAGTTTTCGTCTTCTCGATGTTTTTGCAGGATTGTTTCACAAAACGCGACTCGGCTCGGATAGTCTCGAGGTAAAAGACTTTGCACTCGCTGTACGTGGTACGGATGATATTCTTCTTTTTGGAGAATACTGTGTGCTGTGCTCTTCGGTATCCCCGTATCAGCTTCTATTCCTCGCACAGAGATGCTTGGATTTGCCGACACCGCCTCTAAAACTTCATCGCGTATGAAGTCATTTACGGGTCGTCCTTCACCAGCTACTTGATTGGGGAACCGCCCGTCACATAGTGATCTGTGCACATTAATGAAAACTCGATGGTCGGGATATCGCGTAGCCCTCGGATACCTTTCTCTGTAAAGTCTCGCTGCAGCTCGTCCATTACCTCTACATTCTCCATAAATGTAGTGCATATTTGCGTATTCTTGCGGAGTGTAGGTCGCCATGGTAGCACACACAAAACACAAACTGTCCAAACACAGGCAAAGGTCGTCGTAAAGAGTTCGTTTCAAAGTCCAGAGCACAAAGAGTAATCGAGTCCAATAAACAAAGCTTTAAATCGTAGTACGTGATCAATGGTAACAATAAGAGAGAGGTGCGTAGTAACGGCAGGAGGCAGTGACGCGTACTGACCGTACTGTTATCCTAAATAGCACGATCCCAGATAGCGTCACTATCTATCTCACTCGCACCTCTAACCTTTTTCTCCCTCACTCTTACCTGAATAATGGGGTACCATAAAGAAGAACCAGCAAATCGCAAAGATAGTTTCTGTCTTGCTCCCTCCTGTTGTAATAACGAATCACTATGGTGAGATGCATGCACATGCCGTCCCTTACGGTCTAACCTGTTTTTTGAGAGGCCTGTTGTTATTTTTATGAGCATACAATAGTAATTCTTTAGAGGTTAGATTCAATTCGTCGTAAATTTTTCTTTCTAAGAATTCTGTAAGACATCGTAAAAATTGGGTTGTTGAGTAAAAATATTATCAAAATTTTTTTTTTTCAAATTAATGTGTAAGTATTATACCTTTTTAAAAAGAGGAATAAACGCGTCAAAATTTGACGTCACTTGCCATACTATTTTGGTACATTTTTTTTACACTACAGTCGGTCAAAGTTGCGAAATTCAATAGTTTTCCATATCACCTTTAGTTAAAATAATATTTTATTTTAAAATGGTACAATAAGTACTTTATTTTTACATTCTATTTAGACACAGCAATACCCTAGATTACAAAACCTCCAATAAATATCGAAATTATCAGCATTAGCAGTCACAGCATTCAAAAGTATGTCACAGGGTGCTCATTTCCCCCTTTTTTTTGAAATCAGTATAATTCTGTAAGTACATGGGGTGGATTTTTTAAAATATTTTTCTGAGTACTGTTAGAACTTGGGGCATCGTGGGAATCCAGTTGGACGCCAGGTTCTTGGACACCCTGTATATGTATATACAGGATGATTTTTGGTCGTCAACGTTCCCGAAAACTACGGAATCTCCTCATCATCACGATCATTTTTCTCCATGGAAGCATACCTGGGAAGTGTCTGGTTTCCAAAATATTAGGGTCCAAAGTTGAGTAAATAGACTGCGTTTTTCTGCATAAATGCACATAGACGCGCGTAGCAGGATTTTTTCACGAAAAATAATTAATATCTGTCTATAAAAAAACTAATATAATCACTAGACACTATAAATTTCGCACGATCAAGGATTTAAATTTTTAAAAAAAATAAAAATTTCCCAGCATTTTTTTTGGCATAAACTTACTTTATTTCATGTATAGAGTACGTACCCTTCGTTAAAGGTGGCCACAAAAAAACACCCTGTATATACAGGATGATTTTTGGTCGTTAACGTTCCCGAAAACTACGGAATCTCCTCATCATCACGATCATTTTCCTCCATGGAAGTATACCTGGGAAGTGTTTGGTTCCCAAGATATTAGGGTCCAAAGTTGAGTAAATAGGCTGCGTTTTTCTGCATAAATGCACATTGACGAGTATAGCAAGATTTTTTCACGAGAAATAACTAATATCTGTCTATGAAAAAACTAGCATAAACACTAGACACTATAAATTGTGCCTGATTAAGTAATTAAAATTTTTTTTTCAAAAAAATTTACATCGTTTCCCAGCATTTTTTTTTTGCATAAACTTACTTTATTTGATGTAGAGTACGTACCCTTCGGTAAGGGCGGCAACGAAAAAACAACCTGTATATAGCCCTGTGTCTACAATAAAACATGATTCGTTTCCTAACGCTCAACGGTGACTTTTACTCGCTTTCCCGAAATTCTAACATAGTGGTGCAATACCAGGATACCCAACCACTACAATTGGTGACCCCTCACTGAAGAAAAACACGCAACTGAAACCCAACTGAAGAAAAACACGCAACTGAAACCCAACTGAAGAAAAACACGCAACTGAATCCCGACTGAAGAAAAACACGCAACCGCAAGCTGAAGAAGCCGCAACCTATCGGCGATGATGAATCTGCACGCAACCGCACGCAGCTGAAGAAGACGACTGGCATACTCATCAGCAACCTGGCCGAACACTGTGGCGTGGTGACTATGGGGAAAAACCTCCCTATGGCAGTAGCCTTGTTGCGTGCTCTGAGGGAGACCCATATCCAGCAGTGGACTGCAATAGGCTAAGGTGCATAACCCAGGTAGCTCCTGACTGTACACCACACCTTTGTTTATAATTTCTATTGCAAATGACGATTTTAATAACCTGACTAGATAGAAGGGGAAGTTTTGGACAAATGGGATTAGCATTTTATTATGTTTTCTCACGCGATCTAATTTGTTAAGTGTTAAGGTGCTGCTTTGCTAATGTAAGGCAATCTATTATAGCGTGGAAAATTATAATTAGATAATGAAGTACAATTTAAAACACTAGATGGTTGCCTGCGACTTCACATGTCATCAGTCCATCTGGACGCAGAGTCAACAAAGAATAGCAAGTAGCGCACAAATAAATAACTAATCAACCCATATGGAGAATGGTTACAAGAAATGGCAATGTATAAAGTATCCAAGAGCCCCATGAAGTGAAGGATTTATAGGTACTCAATGATCGGGAGGATAATCTTTAAAATGCATTGAAAAAATGCAAGTAAAAACACTTACATCTAACCATAGAGGAATAAGATCTAACTAAAAAATGGTACTAGTTTAGCATTTCAGTATTTTCCTAGCCGTCACTTACACCCTGTACAAATTGTTATTATTCCCGTAGAAGATGATCAAGCACCTAATAGGAAGTAAACGAACTTAACTATTTTTATTGTTGAAGAAACTTACTTTTCAAACTGGCACTTCGATTGATATTCTGAGCTTGAATGGCAGAGTTGTCGATATGATCTGGCAGTGTTGATCCATTTATGAAAAAGTTGGTTTTATAAGGTATACCTGGGTAGTTTGCAGTCGCCAAACAAACCTAAAAATTATAAGGAACCACTGTAAATCTGTAATGTAAATAAATTGTATAATAATTTATGTATAAAGAAAATTCTTACCACAACTATTGACCAGAATGTGAAAAATAATATTAGGAAGAAAAACGTTATTATAGGTTGCAGGAACAATGCTGGTATGGATGCTAAGCAGTGGGCAGTCTCTCGGAATAGAGCTGCTAAGAAGGAGACTCGTGACCGCATTACGAAAACCAGGAGTAATAGTATTAGCTGAAATAAATGTACGTTTGAATATCTGGACTAGAAATATTAAGCATTTAAATTATATTAATTTTAGGGTACCTACAGTAAATACATTTGGTAATTCACAAAATACTTACAGTTATTACTGTTGCTATTATTGAGTACCATAAAAATGCCTTCTCATTTTTAAGAGATTCCTGAAATTGTTAAATTTTATTTAATAATACAAGAAGTATCTAATAAACAAAATGTTATTGTAAAGTTACAATCTAAAATGCAATCTGACTGAACAAATCTGTACTTACAGCTAGGAAAGGTGTGTCCGAAAAGTTCCTTTGATGTGTCCTTAGTTCATGGTATGTGTACCAAAGTAAAGCAGTACCAGCCACACTTACTATTGATACTACTATCATAAAAATCCACGACACAAATGTTGCCAACAAGTGCAGAATAGACACCATGATCAATGAACATACTGGAATGTTTTAAAAGTAGAATAAAAGGATAAAGGGATGTAAAATAGAAATAATTTAAGTAATCATTTAGAATCATCTGCATGATTTAGATGTTGAAGTAAAAGATTAACATGCACAAATGGGTCTAACATTTTATGTTTAGTGTGGGGAGAATACAACCATAAAAATATCATTTTATGGTTGTATAGAATATTTTAAGCTTTCATTTTAGTCTATTGTTTACATTGTCATGGCAGGTAGTTTCTGGTATAATGTATGGATCAAATTATACTGTATACTTATGATAGATAGTTAACTTTACTTGCTACTCACTGAATGCTATTATAACGCATATTATCATTTCCTTCCAAGAAGAGTACAGGTCTGAGAGCATTTGTTCAACTGTGTCCCAACTGTTTAGCAAGTCATAAAAATCAGTAAATACTTTTTGTGTCAATTCCTTTGCAGACTTTGGAAAACACCTATTAAGCAGTGGAAATGTCTCATAAACAGGCAACGTAGGGCATGGTCCAATAAAATTATGCAAATCCTTGGTATAAGTAATATTATTCAAATTTATGTCATATCGGCAAAGATTTGACCCAGTCTCTTGATAAAACTTTTGGATTTCAGCAAGAGAATCTATCTTTCTCTTAGGACATTCTTTGACACATATTTTAAGTGATCTTCGCAATTCCTTTACATCCATAAAGAATAAGTAACTTTTGTCCTCAGTACTTATACCAGCCAATGGGAAGTTTATCAACTTTTTATTGTTTTTCACCCCACATGTATTACCAAAGGAATCATATCCATTTAAAAGTCTTTGCGGATTTCCATATACAAATGATATAGCAGCCACAATAATCTGAAAAAGGGTTATTCTTAACTTATACAATTTTTTTTACAGAATGGACATATATGTTGTAAGAGTTGACCAAGAAACTCAGGAATTCTCTCAAAAGCAATAAGATAGCAAATTCATTAATAGCTTTCCCCCACTATACTAAATGTGGCACCTGCTTTATGATCCTACAGCCCTAGCTACCCCATTTCGGAAAAACAGCCTTGTGTCTATGTATCACTAATCTATACATATAATAAAAATGTAACAGATCGCTGTCTGTACATGGAAGATATATGAGAAATTATATTATAGGGGACCTTCATTAACTCAATAGTACCCAAAATAATGATTTCAGAAATTTTTACTGTTTGTGTGTTTGTGCACCCTAATCTCAGAAACGGCTGAACCGATTTCGATGCAGTTTTCAGGAATATATTGTGACAGGTCCCACTTAACATATAGGCTATTTTTTATCCTGGGAAAATATTTTTTTTCATTTTATGTTTTTGTTTAACGATTTTCGCATAAAAAAACGATAATTGCAAAGGTTTGATTATTGATATTACTTATTAAGAATATCTTTGTTGCAAAAAAAAAAAAAGTAAGCCAGAAAGACATTTTTTTGGGATTTATTACTATTTAAAGATTTTAAGTAGGATTTTTTTGTAAAATTCTTTAAGTAGGAATATCATGGAAAGGGTTAACTTTAGGTCAGTAGGTCTCATAGTAATATTGATTGGAATTACCCTATACTTTCACCCCTAAACGGCTCTGCCACTAATTTCCCTACACCCTATATATTATTAGGAAAAACAGGAGAGCACCATAATTGGATCTCACTCCATTCTAAAATTTACTTCGGGTCAGTGCTGAATACAATCATTCAGTGAATGACTTACTGACAGGCAAAGCACAGTCAACACTATTTGGCATAGGAAATTGTAGTTTGTGCTTAGCCCTACACATACCTAAGGAGAGGAGAGCATTAAGAAAGGAATTTACCATTTATTATTAATGTATACTGTGTGTCTTGGATAGAGTTAGCAATATTTTAAGGACATGTTGTACACTTAATTTTATCGATAAAAACAACTCACTTTTATCTGAGTACCTGAGTAGCAGGCTATGGGTGCTTGTGCAAGGGTCAATTTCAAATAACAATAAATTCAAAACTATGTGACTCAGAGCAATAAATAGGTGTTTGTTTTGTTTTTTTACTAGGTTTCTGTAATTTACAAAAAAATGCACATTAACAGGCTAGTTTTCATAGCATGTTACATAATAAGAAAAAACAGACAAAAATCTACATTAAATTTTTTTTATGTGGCATGTTAAGTAGCATATGTTTTTTTTTCTAATTTTAATGTTAGACAATACTATTTTAAATCCAGAGATATTGACAAAATTTACTACTAATATGAAAAAAATTATTTAAAACTCAAAATAGCTGTCATTTCTAAAAGAGGGCAATTAGACAGCCATATGAAAGTATTTTTATCGATAAAATAAAGTGTACAATAATACACCCTTAAAATATTGCTAACTCTATCCCAGACACTGTATATGTAAACAGGCAAGCAGTTAAGGCAACTGATTTTGCCTGTATCTGAATGTTTTCTTCTTAGGTTTTTCCATGTTCTTTAATGTGTTTGTCTAGTTTGTTTTTGAAATTATTGACACTTGGTGCCAAAACCACTTCTGGTAGTTTGTTTCAAGAGTTCATCACCCTGTTAGTAATAGTTTTTGTGGAGATCCCATTCTAAAGTTAACATGGAATGTCTTGATATAATTATATAGGTGCGGCTAGTAGAAGTAGGTAGTGCGGTAGTCAATATGAGTGAATGAATACACAAAAGAAGCTCCTCATTGGCATCAGGATTAAACAAATTCATAGCTATCAGTAGAAGAAATTGATTATAATTTATTATATTATGTTTTTCTAACTTACCATCATAATCCAGAAAATAATATAGATAACCAACCAAAGGACATCGGTACATCCTTTTTTGGGGGCTTCATTTTGAGGAGATATTTCACTTTGCACACACCCCATTAAATTAAATTAAACGCGACACTAGTCCACTCATAAATACTCAATATTTATACAGTTATGATTGCAAACGTTTGTTGAAAATGCTGAAAAGTAATAAATAAATAAACCAGTCTTGACATCTATATGATGCAGATGCACGCTTATGCGCGGGCACAGACGAGATTTTTTTTTTTTTTTTTTTTTATTTATTAAGGGCATTGGTATGCAATACCTTCAGCCCAACCAGAATTCAATACACAATAACAAATAACAGGTAATATTCTTATAACAAATAAAGATTACTATGAAATAGATAAATAACGAATAACATACTATTTGAAATAAAAACTACTGAAAATTATTTGTGAACAAAGAACAAAATACAAAAAAAAGTTAGAATTAATTAAATTTTACCTACAGTATTTATAATGAATTCAAATATTATAGTGTATAGCTCCCTATACTTCAATAATTCCTGTACATTACTGGGAATTTCATATTTTAAAATATCTGAACAAGAAGCAATGAATAACAGACGCTCCAAAATGAAGTTTGGGCATACAAAGAATATATGTTGCAAGTCACAAAAATTATTATCACAATATTTACAAAAACTATTATTCACCAAATTTAATCTAAACAGGTGAGATGGGAAATGACAGTGTCCAATTCTAAGTCTACAAAGTGAGGTTATGAAATCTCGACCTAAAAATTTTTTTGACTCTTCGAACCACGCTATAGTAGAAGGAACTGGTTGAATTATTTCTAACCATTTCCCTTTAGATTCCCTGGAAGAGTTTAATACTAATGACCATCTTTTTATCATGTTTGTTTTTAAAATTAATATTAAATCAGTATAAGGGACTAAATAATTACATGTTTTACTATTTACACAGGATCGAGCTAGAGTATCTACTAACTCATTACCGACAACTCCAGAGTGAGCTGGTACCCAGCAAAATTCAATAATGACATCATATTTATTTACAATAGTTTGTACAAGATCTCTTAATTTATATATTAAATAATTATAAGAAGCAGAAATAGATTTGTTAGAAAGGGATTGCAAGGCGCTCATAGAGTCGGATAGAATTAAAAACTTTTTACCATTAACATTTGATAAAGAGCTAATATATTCTACGGCATGTAAAATTGCCAAAATTTCAGCGGAAAATATAGAAAACAATGTATTACATTTAAAAACTTGCCCAAATTTTCTATTTGTATCATAAAAAGCAAAACTAGTTCGATCTTGTGTTTTAGAACCATCGGTATAAATTTTTAAATAGTCTGGCTTAGTATTTAAGAATTCAAAAAGCTCAAATTTGTTGCTAAACCTAGTTAAATTGATAGATAAATCCATAAAAATACTAAAATAATCAAAACTAAAGCACGGAAGTAAACGTGACCAAAATACAATATCTTGAAATTCAAAATTAAGCAAAGAAATAGATTGACTAATGGAAGTAGAAGCACATAGGGGTTGGTCATTATAATTGGGTATATTGAAATATTCTAAAAATCTCTGTACGACACAATTATCACGACTAGCCAATTTTAAACAATATTTATCTGTTATATAGCATCGTCTGATTTGTAAAGGAACAATACCAGCTTCTACTTCTAGAGAATTAATAGGAGATGAGTTCATAGCACCAGTAATTAGACGGAGAGCTCTATTTTGAATTGTATCTAATTTTTTCAATAAATTATTATTTGAGTTTATATAAAACATACAACCATAATCGAAGTGGCTACGTACTATACTAATATAAAGAACTTTTAATATTTTAGGATCTGATCCCCATCGAAGACCAACCAAAGATTTCATTATATTAATATTACAAATAGCCTTTTTGCTAATATGTTCGATATGAGGTTTCCAAGAGAGTTGACTATCCAATACAATTCCTAGGTATTTAATCGAGTGTTGAACTGATATTATTTGTTCATTGTAAATTACACAAGGATACAATTTATATTTTTTACAAAAAGGTACAACTACACATTTAGATACATTAATTGCAAGTTTTAAATCTCTATTTAACATATTGCAGACTTTACGTAGACATATATTCATAGTAGATTCACCTTCTATGATGTTTTTACACTGTAGATAAATGACAAGATCATCAGCGAAAAACTGGTAACTAACGATATTTGGAATTTTTTTCATGAAATGGACTAAACTAAGAACGAAGATAAGGGGGGAAATAACAGAACCTTGAGGGGTTCCTTTAGAAGTAAATTGTGGGCCATGTCGCTGATATCTTACTTTTAATTTAACAGAACGATCGTGCAAGAAGTTGTAAACCCATAATAGGAATGGACCTGGAATTCCCAGTTTAAATAAACTTTTGATTAGACATCCGTGATCTATATTGTCAAAGGCACCTTTGATATCCAAAAATACAGCCAAAGTAGTCTTATCAGATTGAAAACCATTCATTATGTCACCAACTAAACACCCAACGTTATCTATAACGCTCTTGCCTTTTCGAAAACCGCATTGACCATCAGGGATCAAGTTATTGCTTTCAATAAACCATTCTAACCTGTTTTTGAGCATGGTTTCGAAAATTTTTGAAAAACAAGATGTTAATGAGATGGGTCTATATGAATCTATACAGAGGGGATTTTTATTAGGTTTCAAAATTGGAATAACAACCTGTTCTTTCCATGATAATGGTATTTTCTTAACAACCCATAGATTATTATATATTTGTAACAATACGAGGTGACCTTTGATACTTAGACTTTTAATCATTTTATATGTTATATGGTCAGGGCCAGGGGAAGTATCTTTTTTTTTGCTCTGCAAGGCAGCAGTTAACTCAGCAATAGTGAATGAATTTAAAAGCCACGAACAGGAATCAGAGACTGGTGAAGTGAAAAAGGATTGTAAATTAACATCTTCCGAATTATCAGCTAAAGGACAGATTTTGTTAAGAAAATCAACTGCATTAGATTTATTTTCAAAGAATTGCGAATTCTTTAGAATTGCATTTTTTGAATATTTAAATTTTCGCACATTATCCCAAATAAATTTAGACGGGGAAGTTCGATTAAAATTAGAGCATAAAGTCATCCAACTTATTCTTTTTTGTTCCAAAATTATAAATTTTTTCTTGGCATCAAATTTTTTATAAATTAAATAGTTTTCCATAGAGGGAGTTAGTTTATAGAGTTGAAGGGCTAATTGTGACTGCTTCACAGCTTGATCACAGGTATCATTCCACCAAATGGTATTTTTTTTATTTTTTTTTGTATTTCTACGCAAAGATCTCGAAATTAATGGCAACTTTTTATTATGAGACGTCAAAATAATGTCATAGATGTTGTTTACAAAATTACTATAATCTAGTAACGGATCATGAGAAAGATTTTTATAAGTTTCAAAAATAGAGAGACATTTAAGTTGGAATTCTAACCAATTAATATTTTTGTTATTGACTTTAGAAATCAGATCAGCTTCATCTAAATCATCGACGGACAAGGAGCTTTCGTTTGCCGAAGTATAAACATAGCTGTTACTGTTAACCCTATTATCTGAATACATTACGCTGAGAAGTATTGGGAAATGATTGCTGCTAACTGTGTCATGTAACACAGAAAAGCTGCAACTCGAGCTTAAAGCTGACGAAGCAAGCACCAAATCCAAAACATTACCCTCTTGTCCTGGCCCAGCTAATGTTGTAAGTGTGTGATCATTCAGGCATACCAAATTATTATTATCAATGAAGGATAATAAACTATTACCTCTTTTGTTCGAAGATCTGCATCCCCATGACGTACTATGTGCATTAAAGTCACCAATAATTAAACTATACTTAGAGGACATCATAGAAAATGAATCTGAAAGGTCGCCAATATTAAACTTTCCATTTGGAGCAGGAGGACAATAAACACATAAAATATCAAGATGAAACGAACTACATAACTCAATTGATATTAGTACATTTTGAAAATCATAAGAGAAACATGTATTTATAACTTTAAACTTGAACTTAGTAGAAATGGCTAGAGCTATACCCCCATGAGGGCGGTCGGAATCCATTCTTACAATAGTATAACCTGATATCTTAAATGATTTATTTGAATCTAACCATGTTTCATTTATGAGTATAATGTTTATATTTAAGTCAGAAATAAAGTGCACAAATTGATCTAGTTTGTTAGTAATACTACGACAATTCCAATGAATAATATTCAAATTAGCCATTGTAAGATGTAAGGTTAGATATAAGACTTTCTTTGATTATTTTTGATGAAATATTAGTGCCATGTACTTCTTTTTTACATAAGAGATCAACAATTGTTTTAGTTAAAGTGTCTATTAATAATTTTGAGTTCATAAGTTCGCTCAAAAGAGCTCTGTTCTTGGGAGTAGTTATTCCAATGCTTGCTTCTGAGTCTACCTCAAGTGGAGTAATTGTAGTTGGACTTATACTAGGCTTACCAGGATTTCCTTTTACAACAGACGAAAATGTTAATTGTTTTCCTACAATTTTATTTTTTATTTCAAAGATCTTGTTTTTTTTCATGGGGCACTCATTTGATATTGCAACATGATTTCCATTACAATTCGAACATTTGAGGTTGTCTTTGTTCTGACAGACTTTGTAACTATGTGGTCCGGAGCAGTATGAACAAACTTGATCATTTTTGCAGGTCCGACTGCCGTGATGAAATTTATAACAGTTGTAGCATTGTAGTAGTGGCTTAATATATGCTTGAACATTATACCAGAGGTATTCATATGTTACATGATCTGGTCTGACAGTCGATAAAAAGGTTACAAGGACAGTACGTAGTGGAGAGAAGTTCCCATCAGCCATCTTTTTACTAAATCTTTTGACACCAATTATTTCCACTGAAGATTTAAGATTCATTAGAAGGTCCTCTTCTGAGATGTCTGTAGGGACTCTGATAATTCCTTGAGACTCTATTTGATCAAAAGGAATATAAGCATTCCAGTTATGCTTATCTAAGAGGTCTTTGTTTAGTATAAAATTGTTGGCATGTTTCTTGGTGAGGAAGAATATCTTAATAAAGAAGCTGCCTACAGGCTTTACATATTTTATACCGAGGTCCAATAGCTTAAAGATGCCATTTATTTTAAGTAGGTCCAATTTTGTTTGTGGTGTGGTCGAAGAAATCATTACGGGATATTCCTTAAGATGTGATTCAGTATAAATACGGTGAATTTCCCTAAATAACCCTCTTTTAGTTTTTAAAAATCTGTTTTGTACCTTGTTGGATGGCTGGTCGTCAATGGTGGGAGAGTCTAATTTTCTTTTTTGGCGACTAGCACCACTGCTGCATTCACTCATTTTGTTTTAGTAATAGTATTACAGGGTCCAGAAAGAAGAAATCGAAGAGCAAAAGTAGAAATAAGATAAATTAAATAATTTAAATCAAATTTTCCGCCCTTTCAATTCCCGCCGTTTTCGCACAGACGAGATATGTTCTCAAAGAGAATATAATATACTCAGACACATTGTGGTTCTGTGGCACAGACTAAGTAGAAATGGCTAACCACAGACTACTTAGTGTACTGACGCTTTACAACTACGGGGTATTCTATATATTGAGACCGGAAAGATACGGGAAAGATGATTGTTGACAGCTTATTACTCTATGTTGTCTATGGTGGATAGCAACCATAAACAATTTTGCCGTCCGGCCGACCTAGGGTTACCATATCTCAGGATTAGTCCTGAGATTTCAGGATATTTCGACTTTTCTCAGGATTGCGGCCGGATTTTGCAAATCTCCTGATATCTCAGGTTTTTTAAAGATGTCTTTAATCAAAAGTTAAACCAACTAACTATAATCTTCTTTCGGTAACAACTGAACAGTTACCGTGTTATTACAAAATAATTTAAACATATTTTTAGCTAAACATGACCTAAATTTGGCAGATATGCCATACATTTTGCGGTCAAATGCCAGATTCAAATCGAGTCTAACTTTAAGCACTCTTTTGTAATAACACCATTAAAGTCTATACTTATTTATCCAAGTGAAATAAACTAAAAATACTTAATCTTTTGGTAACAACCCCGCCCCGGCCGCCGCGCCGCTCGAGTGCGATGTGCAAGTTGCAACGCGTGAGCTAGCTCCACAGTATATAAAACGATAATAGTACGTTTTTGAGAGAAAAATTTTAAGCGGTATAAAATCTCAAGACTTTTCCATGTAAATCAGGTCTTTTCTCCGGTCTTTTGATTTTTTCATCTGGTAACCCCAGGCCGGCCGCCATTACTGTTTTGATTTTAATTACAATAGGTATTAAAATATGTGTAACGAAACGTATGTTTTATCTATAGCGTTGTTGATAGAATATGAAATATAGATTCTTTTCTAGTCTGTGCTGGTGGATGACCCTATCACAGACCACTTAGAGTACTGACGCACAGACGACAATCTTCAATACAAAGGTCGCCGCCCATTGCATAGTGACCGGTAAAATGATAGATGACACGAACAGTTTTTTACTAACCATTTGTGTTTTCAGGCAAAGGAATCAAGTTTAATAAAGCCTATGATTTATTTCGCTCGAAGTATTGTACTATTATACATATTTATAAAGGAAAATAATAATGAAATAGAACCATATTCTTTATTAAGATTTAATTTTGATACCAATATAAAATTTTTATGCAATATTCTGTACTCAATGCTCTTGGGCTTTGCTTCATTAAATTTCTTATCAATTTTCACACTGATGACATGTTGCACAGGCCCCGTGCAACTCCACCAGACTGATTTGATTTGATTTGATATTTGATATTAGGGTCGATACTGACGATCACACTCAAATATAAACCTAATCTTAGTGGATTTCACAATAAAAAATTAAATGTGGTGTCGTGGGACACCAGGTAGGAACGAAGTTCCTTCGGCTAATGTAGAATCGACACAATTTGCAAAAGAAAAATCGTGCTCAATTTTATTTAGGTTTAAAATGTATCTATAATGTGAGTATTCGCCACGTGCTTGTCCATGAATTCATGAGTATATACTATGCATTGGCGGGGTGGAGTAGTAATAGAGAGAGAAGGGATGAGAGAACGAAAAGAAAGAGGAAGAAAGAGAAATGTATTATACACTATTCGCTTGTGTATACGACTGTCGCACCTGCGCACGTCTCATTTAACGGTTTTATTCCACGCACTTTTTCTTACGGTTTTACTATCACATTTTTTTCAGTTCGGTCGCGCAGCAAAATCCCTATCTCCCCCAAGCCTGCCGTAAGGAACTTCGTTCCAATAAAAATTAAAATGGAGGTGCCCATAACCTATAAAATGAAACACATTGGGTCCACGGGTGGTAATCTTCATATTGAGACCGGAAAGATACGGGAAAGATGATTGTTGACAGCTTTTTACTCTATATTGTCTATGGTGGATAGCAACAATAAACAATTTTGCCGCCCGGCCGGCCTAGGATTACCATATCTCAGAATTACTCCTGAGATTTCAGGATATTTAACCTTTTCTCAGGATTGCGGCCGGATTTTGCAAATCTCATGATATCTCAGGTTTTTTAAAGATGTCTTTTATCAAAAGTTAAACCAACTAACTATAATCTTCTTTTGGTACCAACTGAACACCGTGTTATTACAAAAGAATTAAAACATATTTTTAGCTAAACATGACCTAAATTTGGCAGATATGGCATACATTTTGCTGTCAAATGTCAGATTTAAATCGAGTCTAACTTTAGGCGTTCTTTTGTAATAACACCGTTAAAGTCTATTACTTATTTATCCAAGTTAAATAAACTAAAAATACTTAATCTTTTGGTAACAGCCCCGCCTCGCCCGCCACGCCGCTTCGAGTGCGATGTGCAAGTTGCAACGCGTGAGTTAGATCCACAGTGTATCGATAATAATACGTTTTTGAGAGAAAATTTTTAAGCTGTATAAAATCTCAGGACTTTTTCATGGAAATCAGGTCTTTTCTCCGGTCTTTTGATTTTTTCATCTGGTAACCTTAGGCTGGCCGCCATTACTGTTTTGACTGAATTCGTCGATCAATTTCGTTAATTTCCCAGCTTGTCCTTCTTCTATTTCAGTAATATCAGCTTAGATATCATTTACAAAATGAAGAACAAATGCTGTACCTATTCGTGGGTGTAGCAGTGTACGACAGGACGTTTTGCTCCACCGTTTTTCAATCATGAATGAGAAAACTTGAGAAGACTTCATCTCATAATATGTGGTTAAAGTATGTGAAAGATCCATGGAGCTTATATAGATCAGCTTAAGAATCACCATGTGTGCCACAATCACTTTGAAGATAATTACAATAGGTATATTTTACATGCTTTTCTGAACACGGACTTGCCTAATGCAAAAGTTGTACATATAACGTAAATCTAAAGTGTATGAATAAATAATTGCAATTTGATTAACTGCCTCGGTATTGGGTTTCACCAGAATACATCAGCTGTATCTTCTTCCGTGCATGCAAGTCAACTAAAGTATTTAGTGACAATCCCAATGAAAAGTCTTGAGATTTTGTACCGCTTAAAAAATATTCTCTCAATAACGTACTATTATCGTTTTATACACTGTGGAGCTAGCTCACGCGTTGCAACTTGCACATCGCACTCGAGCGTCGCGGCGGCCGGGGCGGGGTTGTTACCAAAAGATTAAGTATTTTTAGTTTATTTCACTTGGATAAATAAGTATAGACTTTAACGGTGTTATTACAAAAGAGCGCCTAAAGTTAGATTCGATTTAAATCTGGCATTTGACAGCAAAATGTATAGCACATCTGCCAAATTTAGGTCATGTTTAGCTAAAAATATGTTTAAATTCTTTTGTAATAACACGGTAACTGTTCAGTTGTTACCGAAAGAAGATTATAGTTAGTTGGTTTAACTTTTGATTAAAGACATCTTTAAAAAACCTGAGATATCACGAGATTTGTAAAATCCGGCCGCAATCCTGAGAAAAGTCAAAAGATCCTGAAATCTTAGGACTAATCCTGAGATATGGTAACCCTAGGCCGGCCGGACGGCAAAATTGTTTATGGTTGCTATCCACCATAGACAACATAGAGTGAAAAGCTGTCAATAATCATCTTTCCCGTATCTTTCCGGTCTCAATATGAAGTACCACCCGTGGTCAGTACACTAAGTAGTCTGTGCTGTGAAGAATACCACCCGTGAAATTCGGCGGGAAAAGCTGAAAGGGTGCAGGTGTAATTTTCTTGTGAAAATGAAAAATTATTTGTAGATGGCTTGCATGTGTCCGAAAAGTGATGTTTTCTGGTAGATAAGTTATATTTTGATTACTTGTGATGTGAATCTAGTGCGTGTGCATGATTTTGTATACAGGTAAGCCGAGTAAAACTTTAGCTGGATTACGATTTCTTCATGGGCGCATGTAAGTTGTTTCTGCAATAATTTTCCATTTTGACTAACTTTACACTTGTTCTTGAGGATTTTCCCGACGTTTCATCATCATCATTATCATCCATCATAAATTCAGAAATCATTTTACTAGACAATGATTAGGCTGTATGGGCTTAGTTCCCCTTGCCTTTCCTTCGGGATTAACTAAACAAAAAAAAAATACCACCCGTGAAGAAGTCATCAAATACCGTAGAAGGCAAAAAATATACTTACTCTCTAACGAGAGTATTTATTCATAGTCAAATCACATCTCTACTTAGTCTGGGAGTCAAATACAAATTCAAAACACTATATACCTACTTTAATTTTTAACGGTTTAGGTCTGGGTTTAGATATAATGGTTAGCATCTCTACGTAGTTTGTGTATAATGGCTACGGAAGGGTTCGGGATTTTAGATGATATAGCACCAATTTTTCGTCCGTATCTTAAAACTATTTATCAAGATCTAAAATTGGGTACGTATTGTAGATATCCCTATAGTTATCAATTTAGTAAAGTAGGTAGCTATAACAATTCAAATCCATTGTTAAAGGTCTTTGCAAAAGTACTGTAGATTTGGAAAGGATTGCAAGTTCTTTAGATTCTGGAGCAGAATGCCAATTTCGCCTATTGTTACCATATTGCTCCAAGAAATTGAAATGGGAAGTTATATTTGATTCGTCGTCTCCATGGTTTGCTCCTGACTTCAGATTTGATGATGACACTTTTCTTATTAACATCGATCAAGATTTTCTAGAGGAAAAGCTTCCCAGTCTTACTAATTGGAACGAAAATGATCCAAAAGCTCTAGCTGATGTTTTAACAGACCTGATCAATTTATATAAAATACACCAAGTAAGTATTGTGCTATATAATAGTTACATAGAATATGAACCACTTGTTTGTGGGACTTTAGCACTGTACCAGCACCAAACCAAATTGCACCTTGTAATGTCAATATAAAATTTGCTTGTCCCATTACTCTAGAGCAACTGGTCAGCAACATGCAGACCTCAGGTTGGTGCCTGGACTTTGTGAATATAAAGTTAGTTTTCTCTAATATACAGATCTACTACAGAAATCCTAAGGTTTTGTGGATCATCAGCCAAAAAATATTAAGTACACATCTGTTTATTATTTTACAATCAAATCCCAATGTTTTGTAGATCATTAGCCAAAGAATAGTAGAAAGTACACATCTGTTTATTATATTAATGTTTTAAATATTTTTTATGCTGCAGATAAAAAAACTTAATGAAGATGAGAATTCTCGTGCTTATTTTGAGTACAGTGCTCTACTTGGTGATGCCCTTACATTAGAAAAAGATGTTGAAGTATGGGTAGGAAATCATGATGTGGAATTCTTAATAAAACTAAATGTAGATGTTTCAAGACTAATTGAAGTATATAGTGAAGGGTAAATACATTTCAAGTACATATTTCATCTACCTACTTATCAATAATTTGTAGAAAACAAACCCATTTTCTTTTGTAGTAAATACTGTAACTAACTGTACTACATAATTATTGTTCCTAAAATCATATTGTATTAGTGATGTGCTGGATCGTTAAATATATATATATATATTGGCGGATGCAGATCTGAATATGGATATTTTGACAAATTTGAAAACGTTCCAATCCGCAGACAGATCAAACGGAGATAATTGAGTTTTTGTGTTTTTGTGTTTATGATGTACTCTTTTTTGTTTGAACAAATAGAGTAAATTTTTTTGGTTATTTTGAAGATATATTTATTTATTCACTCTCCGAACGTTCGTTTTCTGCATTACAGTAATTAAAGGGAAAATTTTATTTAAAATTTGTCTTGGAACGTTTTTGTAAAATTTTATTAGTATGAACTCATTTCATAAGCTAATTTAGCAAAAAGTTACAATTAACAAAAATGTAAATAAAACCCATAATAAAATTGTAAAAAAAGATATTTTTCATTCAATAAGTCAAGTGAAAAATATTCTTTTAATTACAGTACTTTTTAAGTCAGTCATGGTGGAAAAATCTTTTATTTTTATTTTTTTAGGTAACTAGGTCGCAACGTTACTGTGTTCCTTCATTTTGTGCATTCTCATTGTAATAAAGTACTGTTTTCAATGTGATCATGATTTCCATTTCCAAAATTAAGCTTTAGGTTTCAATTGTAAAAGCAAATGATCAAAAATTACAAAAAATATAACTAATTTCCACTGCGATTAAGGGGGACCGCCTTTAAATATGAATATTTTTCTTTAAAAATCAATATTAAAGAGAAATTTCTTTTTACAAAGAGGATCTAACTAAACCCTGATGTTTAAGTAAACCCTGATGTCTAACTTAATAACTTTCCCAATATAACTTAAACAATATCCATGTTCTTCATGGCTGGATCATTATTAAGCAACTCTAACAGTAAATGATATAAAAATAAAACTTGTCATGAAGCTAAGACTTCTGTGAAAGGTTAGTAAGTACCTACTCTATCGACTGGTTCTCGCTTAAAATACCCTTTCTGTTACACCCTGTACTTAGCCATATTCACACTAGAGAAAGTTTTTCTTTCGAAAATGTTTCTTTTATTTTATGATCTTTCGATATAAATAGGAAATAAAAAACTGTCAACTACCCTATTGGCGCGGAAAGAAAACATGAGATTATTGCGAATAATTAAATTAGAAAAGAATTTCCTGCGAGTTATAACACGTCGTATAACACAAAACAATGGTATGTACTCTTTCAGTATTTCATTATTTGCCTGGCTGTCACACACACGCTGTATATGATTCTGTTTACTATTATTTTATTGCTACCTAATCAATCACCTATTAAAAGAATTTCATTTATAAATTTAAAATTAATAAGGTAAGTAGATGCGTCAAGATCCGCACAAAAAGTAACGGATACGGATGCGGATCTCTGGCACATCGTTTAGTGATGTGCCGGAGATCCGTATCCGCAGATATCCGAGGCAAAAGGAAGATCCGTATTCGTTACTTTAGGTGCGGATCTTTTACGGATCTATTTACCTTATCAATTTTCAATTTAGCTATATGTATATGAAATTCTTTAAATAGGTTCTTGGGTAGCACTAAAAAAAGTATTAAATTCAACACAGATAATTTTTTATTCCTTAAAATCAAATATTTGGTTCCTTTCTGTTGCAAACTTAACAGTATTTAGTTACCATGTCAATAGTATACTCGTATAACTCAAAGGTACTCAATCAACTATCTTCTTAATAAGATCGATATTAATAAAAGTTATAAAATCACCTTTTATTAACTAAACAAAACTTAAATCTTCTAATATTATAAATTCTAGTTAAATCTTTTTATTAATTAAGTAAACTAGTACTGCAGGACACATACAGTGTTAATGTTAGATTAAAAATGAAAATCACAATGACAGAAAAAAGGAACTTAAAAAGTCATAATTAAAATTAAGTAATGGTAAATTATATTTCAAGTAAAAGTAACTTAGCAGCTTTTCCCCCAAAAGTCTGTTACGATGAGGTTCATAAACAATTCCTGCTGAAGTAAAAAAATTCTCACTCGGAACGCTTGTTGCAGGTTATGATAAATATGTACGAGCAATGTCACTAACACCTCCTAACTTTTTACTGTTAATTTGCCAATACTTTAGTGGGTCTTCATCTCTTGATAATCTTTTTTCTGACATATATTCCATGAGCAAATTAGCTTTTGTATGTGCTATTTGATTTCAGATTGCTCGTCGTCCTCATCACTATCTAACATACCAGCAATAGAATCTTCTAGGCTCTGGAAATGTTCTTTTCTAACAGTAATTGGTTTGTCTCCAATTCTGATTGTAGGTTCTGTGAGATTTACTTCAGTTTCTAAAAGGGTTAGCAATTTCTCTGTTATTTCTTTTATAAGAATCTCACTGAAAAATTTCCCTTTATAACGAGGGTCTAAAAATGTGGCTGATTGAAACAAATAATTTTTATCAATTTCTGAAAAACGATGCTCTAATTCATACTTCAAAGCAGACACAAAAGCCGAAACTGCGGATACACTAAACTTTTCTGAATCTCGTCATAAAAATTATTCAATGCTCGTACTAGAGGAATAACGTCAGATATACACGTGTTTTGCGAGCTTAATTTCTTTGTAGTACCTTCCAAAGGCTTCAGTACTTTCTTGAATTAAAATCCAGTCATCGTCATTAAATTGTTCTATTTTATTATTAGAAGAATAAAGCGACAACGAATCCTTGATGCAATCTAGTCTTTCCAACATATAATAGCTGGAATTCCAGCGTGTCGGTGAGTCTTGCAAAACTTTTATTTAATTTTTTGATTGAGTCGAACTTGTATTTTTTCTAATTCTTGTTTTGCCATCGTAGAATGGTTAAAATGTCCAGCAATTTTCCTACATTTTGTAAGTAATATGGAAATCGCATCAACTTTTTTAATTGCTTCTTTAACCACCAAATGTCACTGATGTGCTGTACAGTCGATATTATGTATTTCAGATAAATAACAGGCGCGCTTCATATTGGATCCCCCATCTCTTACCGTACAGTGCATATTTTGTTTCAGAATTCCCCATTCTTCTAACATACTTAGATATATTTCCGAAATGTCATCTCCCGTGTGACGTTCTCCAAGAACTTCCTCTTTCAAAACGTTATTTTTTCGTTGAAAATCTTTAGTAATACCATGACATGTTAAGGATAACAATGAAACTCCTGATGAAGAGTCAGACCAGATATCTCATGTGAAGGAAACTTTCTCAAAATCTTGTAACATGTCTTTTATTTTTTATGACACTTTATCATAAAGCTCACTATAAACAAGGTCTGTAAAATACTTTCTACCTTTTAAAATATAATTTGGAACAATATGGTCCATCAATCGTCGGAACCCTAATTCTTCTACGTGTTGAAAAGGTAAATCTGATAAAGCTAACATTTCAGCAATCAAATAATCTATTTTGATTGATTTGGGGTTTGTATTATCCATGTATTATCCCACGTTTTAGCTTTTTCCATGTAATCTTTAAAAAAGTTTGTTTAATTTCTCTTTTACCGTTTGTAAAGATGTTCCCGGCCGTGATGTTTCGTCGATACTCTTCTTAGCAGAGTCTTCCTGAGAGAATCATTCATATTCTTGACGATGTTTTCTTTGTAAGTGATTTTTTAAAGAAGTTGTGCCTTACGGGAATACTTTCCATCACAAAGGATGATGCAAGAGATTGTATGAAATCTGGTACCCGCTCCAATAGTGATGTGTGATATATCATTGAAAAGGTATTATCTTATAGAATATGAATAAGTATGGCGCCTGTCTTGATTTATAGTCAGATCTGATTGCCAGCCTAATATAATATCAGGGTAATATGGATTTTCCTTTAATAAAAAATGAAAATAAACCTTAAGAAAATGAAATAAAATACGATTATGATTTCCTTTGTACGTTTCCTTTTTACCATTGATTATGTACAAAAGAAGCAACAGCCGCAACGAAGCTTAATAAGTAAGTTTACAATATGCAATGATTACAAATGAAATAAAATGCTTTCAATATGAAACAAAACAAATGAAAACGAAATAATTAATGATAACAAAATGAAATAAAATATTACAGATCCTCATCTAGTAAGACATCATTAAGGAATAAGGCAGGGGCTACAAATCCCTCGTGCCTGGCGTATCCTAGGTACCACACGATGGACACGATGTGAGCACAGGTACCTACAGTACGTCGCCCAGTCAGGCATGTACAGTAGTATTCAGAGATGGTATTGTTATTATTGTTGATTAAAATGTAACAATAATATATTCTTGCTCGAATATGTCGAGATTGGATACGACCGCGCATGAGCGAAGAATTTTCATTTATACCATAGTCAGGCAAATCTTCAAGTGCATTTTGTCTATAAATCTCTATTGTGTATATTCCATTCTGTAGATGCTCACTGCAGTAAGATCTCGCAAGCTTTATTTGATATGTCCCTAACGCCAATAAAATAACTTCCTCTTCAGTGTATCTTGGGAATTCTACATCATTAGCTTCTAACCTCACAAAATCAGCTCTTCTTTGATTTAATCTTTTCCTTTCGACATAATTATATAAAATATTAGGCGTATCTAACTTCAATCTTATTTGTTCTATAATCATATCGGCGTATTGGTTGTCTACGATTGGTTGATGGAAATGGTTCAAAATAGCGGCAGCTATTTTAAAATCATTGAACATACTTCGCAATGCCTTATTGAAATATTTTTGGCGTAACAGTTTGAAATCTCGCTTGAATCTGCCGTTAACCACTTCCACTACCCACCGGCACATGGTAACCATTCGAGATTCGTTAGCTTGTTCGGTAGTCAGTTGAGATTCTGCTCTGTCCTTTGATGGTGGAACATGGTATTCATAGCCACAAGCTTCTATGTTACCAAGGCTATCTCTAAATCCGCGATCCAATATAAATACATCGTTAGGTTCCAACAAAATATAAATCGGATTTTCATTGTTGTTCATAATGCTGCTCATAATGTTAGCATCTGTCTTCGTGGCTGCGTATGGTCCCTTTACATCAATGATGTATCCATCTGTGCATACTATCAAGAAAGGCTTTAACAGATTTTGAAACTTGTGTAAGCTATATGACTGTCGCTGAAACAGGAAGTTGGCACTTTTATGAATATAAATGTATGTTCCGTCGCATATTATAATTGCCTTCGAGTTTTCATCGTCTCCATATATTGCTCTTGGTATAGTAAGGTTCCTTTCTTTGATGTTATTTCTTGTAACGTGGTCCATTCCTAGATGAAGAACTACATATTCCTCGGTAAGACAATCTCGTGCTTTTTTTATTAGCCGCTCTAGGTTTTGTCTTGTCATATTAAATAAACTTGCAAGCCTTTGATTGGAATCACCGGTTCGCAGTTTTGTCAGATATATACCCAGTGCAGTTCTAGGATTTCTGCATCCTTGGATTAGTGAGGGTGTTTGCTCTAATATGGAATCGAATTGTTCGTTATTTCGTCCGGTCCAAAAATGCATCTCTTCATCGGATAACGCACCTCTGGCATTAAAATCCAACCTAGAACCGTGTTGCAAAGCATTTCTCATCATGTCACAAATGTGACTAAACTGCGCTGCATTAAAGTCATGAGTCACGAGACAATTCTGGGGTAGTTCAGCCCAATTATTATTTTGGAGGTGCTCTTGACACACTCTTGCACCGTCGGGAATGTAAATCCTATACTCACAAAATGTATGTATCTTTACAACTTTCGGGATCCTGTAACGAGTTGTGTTTTGACAGTTGTGAAATATACAGTGCCTCGGTGTGTTTGGTGCTCTTGAATACTCGGGAACATGAATAGCATCCACATTTTGTTGTTGTGGTTCCTGGGGTACTTCTTGGATAGGAGGCGGTCTGATAGCATTTTCAGCCCTTTGCCAACATCGATGGCATAAACTTCGCGTATTGTCAAATACTACCTGAAACAATAAACAATATATTTTACCAACCGGTTCACCTCTTAAAATAGCCAATACGTAAACATAAAAATAACAATAGTCAAAATAATGGGTATATAGTTAAGCATAAAATGACCACGTGCGTGTTTACGCAACGAGTAAGTGAATAAATGATTAGTTAGTGTAATCAATCATAAATGATAACATATGACCCAACCATTTAGACCTAAGGTACCTTTTAATTGTAATTAAAATATGATCTTACCTCCAAGACTCCATTGTCTTGAATATAAGCTGCTAATTCTGGTTGTAGTCTTGGGAGATCATCAGTCAGAAGATGACGCTGATATCTTCCGCGGTAGAACCCTCTACGACACATCACACAGTTGCGAGCAGGTTCCATTTTTTTCACAGTAGTTCGAAAAGCACTTCACAGTTCGTTAGAAGTATCACCAAAGTCCAAGAGAAAGCCGGGGTCAACGTAAAGAAACGGTTATCGGAGTCCAAAAACAATGCTATGGTCGTAAATAGTCGCTGAATAGTACGGGAAGACGGGGAAGCGCAGTCACACACACAATACAAACGAACGACTGAAGCTATCCGTTGCGTCGGTCGACACTTGCGCGTGCGCTCGGTCTTCCCCCCGTCCCCCGCCGCTGGTACCCTGCCCGCCTTCCCGGGCAGGTAAGGAAATGATTCATAACTCCTATTGATGTACAAAAGGGTAGTGAATTATGAAATAATAATAAAAACGTTATTCTATTCTTGCTACAACTGGCATGTTATAGTACCTGTTATTTCTGAACGGACTAAGATTTGGAACTAGTGGCCATAATAATTATTGTTAGGCTCACAAAGAGCTATCCAATGACGTACTACACTAAGCTATTGGTGGTGGGTACCAAGATTTTGCATCATCCTTTTACACTTTGCACATTCGTCACTTATTATCACAAAATAATTCCAAATTACTCTACTAAACTTCTTTGTCGACATTTTTTTAAACTTACGTACCAAACACAAACGTTATCTATGCTGCCCAGTGTCACACTAAACCAAAAACAAACAAAACAAAAGCAAGACTCGCCACGCGCAATACAAGTCGAAACATGTATCAAAATCGCGCGCATCGACCGACACATCGTATCGTACGCACTGTCCGGTCTATCACAATCAAAAATATGTACGAAAAAATAGTTTTCATTCGCACTAAATTATAAACAAATCACAAGCAAGACAATCCACATAATACAAGTTGAAACATGCATACAGTCGCGCGGACGCGCGCACCGACACCGACTGCGTAAGAAAGTTAAGATCCGTATCCGCGGATAATGACACCAAATATCCGTATTCAGGTCCGTATCCGCGGATCTACATTTTTAACGATCCGGCACATCTCTGACTAATACTCATGAAGGAATATATACTAATATTATAAATAGATAACAGAGTTTCAATGCCTCTTACCTGGCACTGAATAAAAATATTGTATACAGGGTGTCCAAGAACCTGGCGTCCAACTGGATTCCCACGATGCCCCAAGTTCTAACAGTACTCAGAAAAATATTTTAAAAAATCCACCCCATGTACTTACAGAATTATACTGATTTCAAAAAAAAGGGGGAAATGAGCACCCTGTGACATACTTTTGAATGCTGTGACTGCTAATGCTGATAATTTCGATATTTATTGGAGGTTTTGTAATCTAGGGTATTGCTGTGTCTAAATAGAATGTAAAAATAAAGTACTTATTGTACCATTTTAAAATAAAATATTATTTTAACTAAAGGTGATATGGAAAACTATTGAATTTCGCAACTTTGACCGACTGTAGTGTAAAAAAAATGTACCAAAATAGTATGGCAAGTGACGTCAAATTTTGACGCGTTTATTCCTCTTTTTAAAAAGGTATAATACTTACACATTAATTTGAAAAAAAAAATTTTTGATAATATTTTTACTCAACAACCCAATTTTTACGATGTCTTACAGAATTCTTAGAAAGAAAAATTTACGACGAATTGAATCTAACCTCTAAAGAATTACTATTGTATGCTCATAAAAATAACAACAGGCCTCTCAAAAAACAGGTTAGACCGTAAGGGACGGCATGTGCATGCATCTCACCATAGTGATTCGTTATTACAACAGGAGGGAGCAAGACAGAAACTATCTTTGCGATTTGCTGGTTCTTCTTTATGGTACCCCATTATTCAGGTAAGAGTGAGGGAGAAAAAGGTTAGAGGTGCGAGTGAGATAGATAGTGACGCTATCTGGGATCGTGCTATTTAGGATAACAGTACGGTCAGTACGCGTCACTGCCTCCTGCCGTTACTACGCACCTCTCTCTTATTGTTACCATTGATCACGTACTACGATTTAAAGCTTTGTTTATTGGACTCGATTACTCTTTGTGCTCTGGACTTTGAAACGAACTCTTTACGACGACCTTTGCCTGTGTTTGGACAGTTTGTGTTTTGTGTGTGCTACCATGGCGACCTACACTCCGCAAGAATACGCAAATATGCACTACATTTATGGAGAATGTAGAGGTAATGGACGAGCTGCAGCGAGACTTTACAGAGAAAGGTATCCGAGGGCTACGCGATATCCCGACCATCGAGTTTTCATTAATGTGCACAGATCACTATGTGACGGGCGGTTCCCCAATCAAGTAGCTGGTGAAGGACGACCCGTAAATGACTTCATACGCGATGAAGTTTTAGAGGCGGTGTCGGCAAATCCAAGCATCTCTGTGCGAGGAATAGAAGCTGATACGGGGATACCGAAGAGCACAGCACACAGTATTCTCCAAAAAGAAGAATATCATCCGTACCACGTACAGCGAGTGCAAAGTCTTTTACCTCGAGACTATCCGAGCCGAGTCGCGTTTTGTGAAACAATCCTGCAAAAACATCGAGAAGACGAAAACTTTATCGACAAAATTTTGTGGTCAGATGAATCAACATTTAAGAAGGATGGCTACATGAACCTACACAACTTGCACGAGTGGCATGTGGAAAATCCGCACTTGATGCGAGAAGATAGATCCCAGTACCGGTTCAAAGTGAACATGTGGACCGGTATTCTCTGTGGGAATATTATTGGTCCATTTGAGATGCCCGAGAATTTGACTGGCGAATCATATTTAAATTTTCTTCAAAATGATTTGCCAAACTTACTAGAAGAGACCCCACCAGATATGTGGTTCCAACACGACGGCTGTCCAGCACATTTTCGCGTATCCGTTAGAGAGTTTTTGGACGAGCAATACCCGAACAGGTGGATTGGGCGATCAGGAACAATCCCGTGGCCAGCCCGCTCACCTGACTTAAATCCGCTGGATTTTTTTTTCTGGGGAACTATGAAGGAGCTCGTTTATGCGAAGCCCATTAATGACATCGCTGACCTTCGTGAGAAGATAACACAAGCAGTGCAGGTGATACGTCAAAAAAGTTACTCGCGAAACATAAAGCGGTCCTTTTTAAGGAGAGTGAGAGCTTGTATTGCCGCGGGTGGTCAACATTTTGAACATTTATTGTAATAAAATATCTTTAAACTAACATTCTTTGCTTTTATTCTACTGGGAACCCATCTACCTGTGTGTATTTCCTTCTTGCTCACTCTTGGAACCGAAGTAAATAATAGTAGTAACATAACAGTTTCTAAGATAAGAAAGGGTCCGACAGTTACCGTTAGTAGGTAGGCACTTCGTAAAAATTGGGTTGTTGAGTAAAAATATTATCAAAATTTTTTTTTTCAAATTAATGTGTAAGTATTATACCTTTTTAAAAAGAGGAATAAACGCGTCAAAATTTGACGTCACTTGCCATACTATTTTGGTACATTTTTTTTACACTACAGTCGGTCAAAGTTGCGAAATTCAATAGTTTTCCATATCACCTTTAGTTAAAATAATATTTTATTTTAAAATGGTACAATAAGTACTTTATTTTTACATTCTATTTAGACACAGCAATACCCTAGATTACAAAACCTCCAATAAATATCGAAATTATCAGCATTAGCAGTCACAGCATTCAAAAGTATGTCACAGGGTGCTCATTTCCCCTTTTTTTTTGAAATCAGTATAATTCTGTAAGTACATGGGGTGGATTTTTTAAAATATTTTTCTGAGTACTGTTAGAACTTGGGGCATCGTGGGAATCCAGTTGGACGCCAGGTTCTTGGACACCCTGTATATGTACTTTTTGTCACTAGAAACTACAAAGTTAAAACTATTGTGGTTTCATTATAATTTTTATTCTCTATTGTAGGTTAGAACAAAATCCAGGTGTTGATGCAGCCTTGTTATTGGTTCGATATCCAAATTCAAACAATGCAGAACTGATGTTGTCTCCCTTTTTAACAAATTGCCTTGGAGTTATTACCCTTCCTTTGTAAGTAATTATGTGATAAACTATTTGTATCACAGAACACTATCTATAATGTGAAATTGTAGGTTACATAAGATATGAGAATGTTTACCCGACTGCGCGACGCAATGTGTTTAAAAGCCTATGTATGTATGTATTAGAGTTGCCACGAATAGTGATTTGGCCGAATACCGAATATTCTGTAACGCTGTCGGCTGAAGCGCCGAATATTCGGCACAAAGTACATGCTTGTCGAGCGCGTAAAGAATAATACAAGTCGCGACCTGTTTCCCTCATGCGCGGGCGGGCGTGCGGCCACTTTGTCCGATCAATATAGATAATAAATGAAATATAACATTACGATTATGTATAAAAGTTCGTTCGTTAGTTCTTTTTCAATTGTTTGTTCATCAAAAAATGACACCAATTAATAAAAAATCGCCCATATGGGAATATTATGAGATTTGTAGTGAAAATAATAGACTGGTCAACTTCTAGAAGCTCTGAAACTAAGTTGTTATGATGAATCTTACAAGTGGTGGTCAGCAAACGAAAAACAACACCCGAACACCCTCGAAATTTGCTAAAGATTATCTTTCTTCCCCCGGGAGCAGCGTGTATAGTGAGAGGTTGTTTTCTGAAGCTGGTATCATTTACGACGAAAAGCGTAATCGTTTGCTACCATAAAATGCTGAAAAACTTGTTTTTATCCGTCACAACTTCCCACTGATTAATTTTACTTATTAAAGTATTGTAATTTGGTAATAAATACAAATCTTGAGAAATATGATGTGTCTTTTTGTCCATGATTTGGTATTCGGTATTCGGCCGAATATACGTAATATTCGGCCGAATACTGAATACTAAAAAAGGTGGCCGAATACCGATTAGCAGCCGAATATTCGTGGCATCTCTAGTATGTTCCTTTGAAGCTCTATACAGACCAAACGCGTTGACCGATTTTTATGATTCATACGTCAATCGATTCCTCTTAATCCGTCGAGTGTCACTAATGACATATTGTGAAAATGAAAAAAAAATTAAGGCAACAAACGTTAAGTGGGGTATCGTTGAATAGGTATTTAAAAATCATTATCAGTTTTCTCGCAACATTTTTCGATCCGACTGACTGTTTAGGATATATATCGATTTAAACTTGCGTAACAAGCATTCTCGCATATAAGTTTTTAGACAGCAGCAAGACGAAAACTTCTTACAGCCGAGCATGTTTCTTGAAGGCTACCTATAAGTAGCTATATTAACTAAAAAGTATTAAAAAAAACATAATTTAAAAATGCAAAAACCCGACTTTGTAAAAAAGAATGTAATAATAAAAAAACTGAAAAGATGAAAACAAGCACTTAGATGAGATCTAGAATTCTATAATATTATTATACTGAGCAGTCGAGATCCATTATTCGACAGCCAAGCTAATGTTTCAATGGATCCTGGCTATTCAGTTGTTATGTTACATCATTAGAAAATATTTTATTTTCTTTAATAATAATATTAATATCAATATCAATAATAATATCAAATAATTCTAGACCACCGGACATCTAAGTGCTTGTTTTCATCATTTCAGTTTTTTTATTATTTGATAGTTTGGATCTTTTTACCCGACTGCGCGACGCAAAGGAGTGGTATTGTGTTTAACAGCCTATGTATGTATGTAATGTTTGTATGTTCGTTTGAAGCACTACACAGACCAAACGCCTCGACCGATTTTTATAATTCCTCATAGTCCGGGGAGTGTTACTAAAGACATGACGTTAGTGAAAATCCAATATGGCGACTGCTGGACGCCATTTTGTGAAAATGAAAAAATTTAAAGTCGACAAACTATATCAAGTGGGGTATCGTTGAATAGGTATTTAAAAATCATTTTTAGGTTTCTCTCAACATTTTTCGATTCGACCCACCGTTTAGGATCTATATCGTTTGAAAGTTGCGTAGCAACCATTCTCACATACTTATAAGTTTTTAGACAGCAGCAAGACGAAAACTTCTTGCTGCCGAGCATGTTGAGCATGTTTCTTGAAAAGTATCTATTAGTATAAAATAAAAAAACATAATTTAAAAAATCCAAAAAACCCGACTTCTTAAAAAAGAACCAAATAATGTACATAATAAAAAAACTGAAAAGAAAAAAAACAAGCACATGTCCGGTGGTCTAGAATTCTATTATATTATTATGGAATGAATACTATTAAAGAATAATAAAAAAATATTTTCTAATGACCGTGACATAACAAATGAACAGTCGGGATCCATTATCCGACAGCCAAGCTAATATTTCAATGGATCCTGGCTGTTCAGTTATGTTACGATCATTAGAAAATATTTTATGTTCTTCAATGGTATTCATCTATAGGTATACATTATAATAAAAATGTAACGGGTCGCAGTCTGTACATGGAAGATATATGAGAAAAAATATTGAGAACTTTATTTTATTTTTATTTATTTCGCAAATCAAACAGTGTACAAACTAAAAAAGTAACTATTAAAATAACACAAAACCATTTAAATGTTTCCACATACAGGGTGATTTTTGGTCGTCAACGTTCCCGAAAACTACGGAATCTCCTCATCATCACGATCATTTTTCTCCATGGAAGCATACCTGGGAAGTGTCTGGTTTCCAAAATATTAGGGTCCAAAGTTGAGTAAATAGACTGCGTTTTTCAGCATAAATGCACATAGACGCGCGTAGCAGGATTTTTTCACGAAAAATAATTAATATCTGTCTATAAAAAAACTAACATAAACACTAGACACTATAAATTTCGCACGATCAAGGAATTTAAAAAAAAAAATTCCAGCGTTTTTTTTTGGCATAAACTTACTTTATTTCATGTCCTTCGTTAAAGGTGGCCACAAAAAAACATCCTGTATATGAATCTAGGTAATTATAAATAGAAGGAGGGGAACGGGAAAGGAAAGGGCGTAAAATGGGGAAAAGGAATTTTAAAGAAGAGAAATAACTATAAAATCTAAACGGTTGGGGCACCATTGAACCAGGACTTGATATAGTTCTTAAATTTTTTCGCACTACAGTAAAACAAATCAAGAGTTGGAATGTCGGCCAGTTTGTTAACGCTCTCCGACGCTCGGATTAGGAACGTGTTATGTCTACCTATAATTTGTGTGTGAAGTATCGGCGGTAAAATATCTAGGGTGCCGGACTGTCCGATTAGGGACCCTTATGTTAATTTTAGACAGAAGGAGAGAAGAATCAATGTCACTGTGGACTAATTTAACAATATAACAGACATCAGCTATGTTTCTTCTCTCCTGTAGAGGAAGAATATGTTGTCTGCGACACGTGGGACAAGTGGGATCGTGACATCTACATTTGTATTGCAAATACCTCAAGAATCTCCGTTGCATCGACTCGAGTCTATTTATGTAGATGTCATATATCGGATTCCATACCCGACTACAATACACTAGGATACTACTATTATCAACGCAATAGTACCCAAAACAATGATTTTTGAAATTTTTGTCTTGTTTGTCGGTTTGTCTGTGCGTTTGTGCACGCTAATCTCAAAAACGGCTGAACCGATTTCGATGCAGTTTTCAGGAATATATTGTGACAGGTCCCACTTAACATATAGGCTACTTTTTATCCCGGGAAAATGTTTTTATCCCGGATAATTTCGATATTTTGTTTTTTTTTCCGTAGTCCATGCAGATGGAGTCGCGGGCGTCCACTATTCCATAATCTATAATATAAAAATGAATCGCTAAATGTGTTGGTGAGCGCGAATCTCGAGAACGACTGAACCGATTTCGCAAATTCTTTTTTTTAGCGTATTTCAAGGAATACGCTAAAAAAAAGAACGTACAGGGATGGTTCTAACGGAGAGAAAAATTTAAAAAAATGCCTGAACATGTCTAAAACATTCCTTTTCTACATTCCCATACAAACAATTTGTTCGAAATTTGAAAGTCTGGAAAGGCAAAACAATTGGGTGACGTTAGTTCAAAGGCGTGGGACAGGACAACGTCTGTCAGGTCCGCTAGTCTATCTATCTAGTCTAGATATAAAAATTAATCCTTAATTTTGTTGGTAAGCGCGGATCTCGAGGACGACTGAACCGATTTCGCTAATTCTTTTTTTAGCGTATTCCTTGAAGTACAGGAATGGTTCTAACGGAAAGAAAATTTAAAAAAACGCCTGGAAAAGTCTAAAAACAACCCTTTTCTATACTTCCATACGAAAATTGTAAGTTCGAACATTAGCAAAGAGATTCCGGAAAGGTAAAACAAATTGAGACGTTAGTTCAAAGGCGTGGGACAGGGCAACGTCTGTCGGGTCCGCTAGGAATATTATAGAATTTTTGACCACCGGACATGTAAGTGCTTGTTTTTTTCTTTTCAGTATTTTTATTATGTACATTATTTGGTTCTTTTTTAAGCAGTCGGGTTTTTTGGATTTCATAAATTATGTTTTTTTATTTGAGATTTTTTTTTTCAGAATGCATCAATCTGGAGTTCTAATGGACTATGTGCCAATGGTTACAGAACTATTGAACAATAAGGTTTGATATTAGGGTCGATTCCGGCAGTCACACTTAAACCTAAACCTGATCATAGACAGGTCTCCGAGAAAAGGACAGGTAGGATTAGTGCTGCAAAGGACTTTAGGCTTTTAGGCGTAAATTTCAGCCTATCGAGTCTTTTTAGGACTTGACCAGTAAATAGGCCTTTAAAGGCCTTGTCATTATAAAAACCTTATAGCCTTTTATTTAAAGTTGTAAGCTTTAAAAAAGCCTATAGCCTCTTTTAAAGTACCTAGTAGGTTTTAAAAAGCCTATAGCTTTTTTTAAAGTAGTAGGCTTTTTGGGACTGGAGTCTTTATCAGGAACTTGGTTGGTAGTAAAAATTGCAAAATCCGGATTTTTTTGAAATCCGGATTTCTTAATTTTCCTTTACTTAAAATCCGAATAATCCGGATTTTTCGAAGTTTTAATGCAATTTATGAAAAACTTTAATGAAACAACATTTTAAATTAAATTAAAGATAGTAAAGGATTTTACCTCTTTCACAGTTACGCAAATGAAACAAACAGAGTCAATCACGGATTTCGCGCCATATTCGCTCAAATAAAATTCCTTTAGCCTACACCTAATCCTACCAATTCAAATATTGTTCGAATTTGCGTATTAGATAGAGTAGATAATACTATGATTTATTACAACAGTAGATAGGTTACGTTCATAGTAAGTTGTGGGATGTATGGGGTCCCATATATGATTTAACGGGACCCAAGCCATCCTCGCCTGTTCGCGGTGCACCCTGCAGAACAACGAACGAGGCTCTGGCCACCCGCCAACCCGCATTGGACCAGCGTGGCAGGTTACGGTCCAACCTCCCCCGCTCCCTATGAGTAGGAGTACAGCAAGGCCCCAAGTGCCCGGCGGCTCCGGAGGCAATACTGGCGTGTCCGACAGGCGCCAGTCAAGCGCCGGAGCCAGAGCTGCTAAGAATCCCCAGGCGGGATCCTACTGTCGTACGACGAAAAAGGCTTGGATAACGGACCATAGGCGTAGACTGATAACGTACAATGCATGCACGCTGAGGGTGGACACATAACTCGATGAGCTGGAGGAGGATATGAGTAAGTTGCGGTGGGATTATGTAGGGTTATCTGAGGTCCGAAGAGAGGGAGAGGATACGATAACCCTGAAATCTGGCAACTTACTCCATTCCACCGGGAGGGTGATCGTAAGTCCCATGATGGTGTTGGGTTTATCGTTCACAAGTCCCTCGTAAACAACATCGAATCCATCACGAGTGTGTCGAGCAGGGTAGCATACCTGATACTCAGAGTATCAAAAAGGTACTCATTGAAGGTCATCCAGGTATACGCGCCGACCTCGACACATCCGGATGACGAGGTGGAGGTTATGTATGAGGACATAAGTACAGCCATACATACCTCTAAAACACATTTCTGTGTTGTTATGGGGGACTTCAATGCGAAACTGGGCAAGCGCGTTGAGAATGAGATGAGAGTGGGATAATTTGGGTGCGGCGACAGGAACCCCAGGGGCCAGAGGATGGCCGATTTTCTAGAGATGGAGGGACTCTTTATGATGAACTCCTTCTTCAAGAAGCCGCTTCATAGAAAATGGACCTGGCTGCATCCCAACAAGCGCACGAGGAGCGAGATAGACTTCATATTGACCACCGATAGACGGATATTTAATTATGTCAATTGATTGAATGATCAACAAGGCGAATGCCGGTAGCGATCACCGAATAGTTCGAGGCACATTGAATATTAATGGCAAACGGGAGAGATCACGACTAGTGAAGTCTACACTCCGACCCTCGGCCGCGCACATCCAAAACCCCGAGAGTTTTCAACTCGAGCTGACAAACCGCTTTGCTTGTCTAGGGGATCGATGTCAGTGGATGATATAAATAATAGGCTGGTAGAAACTGTCCACACGGTGGACATCTAAATTTTTTAGACCTAATCGTAGAAGTAGACCCCAGAAACTAACTAATCATACCCTCAACCTCATGGCGGAAAGGCGCTCAATGTCTCTGCAGTCCTCTGATGACGCGGAAGCATATCGGCAGACGTATCTCCATGTCTCTGCGACACGATATCCATAGCTTTAATACTCGCTGCATTAAGGAAACAATAGAGCGAAACCAAGGCTCCAAAGTGTTCGCAAGAGAATTATCTATTGGGCAGAGCCAGTTGACGAAGCTGAAGACGAAGGACGTTAGTGTAGCGTCTACCATCCCAGAGGTGCTAAGGGATATTGAGAGGTTCTACGGACAGCTATATACCTCGGTCGCTAAACCTGTTAGATTAGGCAAAGATCCAAGAGCCAAGCTCTCCCGATACTAAACTGAAGACATCCCGGACATCAGCCTATACGAGATTAGGACCGCCCTTAAACATCTCAAAAACAACAAAGCGCCGGGCGACGATGGTATTACATCAGAGCTTCTGAGAGCGGGTGGAACTCCGGTACTGAAGGTCCTCCAGAGGCTCTTCAATTCCGTCCTGCTCGAAGGCGTAACGCTGGAAGCACGGAGCAGAAGTGTGCTGTTCTTTAAAAAAGGCGATAAAGCCTTGCTGAAGAACTATAGACCCATCTCGCTTTTGAGCCATGTCTACAAGCTGTTTTTAAGGGTAATCACGAATCGTCTCGCTCGCAGGTTTAATGACTTCCGGCCTCCCGAACTGCCGGTTTCTGAAAAAGATTTAGTACCATAGACTATATCCACACGCTACGGCAGATTATACAAAAAACGGAAGAGTATAATTTTTTTAGATAACTATTTATTTATTTATTAAGATTAGACACACCAAGATCACATGTATTAAAAAGGTAGAATAATGGTTATACATTGTAGCACAATACATGCATTAAAATCCTTACGGCCGCGCCTCCCAATAATCCATCTCGCAACAGTTAGTTACAGTGAGACAGATATCCCTGCCTCGATCACGAGACAAGTTACGAGAGGCACATTAGTCTTGTAAGGTAAATACAATAATAATAAACATGGCCTAGGCCCGTCAATATTGTAATACCGGCAACATAAGCTTAGTAGGGTTGATACAAGAACAAAACAATAATAATATACGTAGACACTTCAGAATATAGGCAGGCAACATAAATGATACACAATCAGCTTTAAAATGTAGTAATGAGTGACAAAGAAAGATACAGTTATCATGAGCGCAAAAGAGATAGCAATACTCGTACTTTATAAGCAACCGCGCTGAAGTGCACAGCACGCTTTTCACATGGAAGTGGTAGCCCCGTCCGTCATTGTCATAAATTATGAAAACTGAAAGATGGCCGTTATGTTGACAGCTAATACGAGTATGTGGGACTCGAATCATGATTTAAATAATAAATAAATATAAGTTACCGGTGAAATGTAATTCCTAAGCGTTTATTTGACATTTTAAAATATTTTTTACATCTCATAAATAATCAAAATCGGCATAAACATTTAAAACTCAACATCTTTATCTTTTACTCTTATAATTTCTAAGCCAGTCTCTTTTTAACCGACTTCAAAAAGAGAGGTTGACAATTAGTCTGTATGTTTTTTTATGTGTGTTACCTCAGAACTCCGTCATTTATGAACCGATTTCAATTTTTTTTATAGTTGGTGATTGTATGCTTCCAAGTTGGTACCATATTCACCACATCAGGCTCTTATGATGGGATCTTGGAGAAATCGAGAGCAATCCTCAAATATTGTAGGCACATGTAGTCTGTTTTTATACTTTTACTGAGTGTTTTGATCACCTACATATAAAACATAACATCTGATGATGAAATCTCTGATGAATCAAGGGATATCCTCAAATATTATAGTTGCTTTTTAGATTCTCATAGAGAATTTTGGTCAGCTACACATAATATAAAGGAAACGAGGGTCTGATAATGGAGCCGCCTAAAAACAGATAGTGGAACTTTTTAGTAACAACTTCCCTTTATGGCACGGGGAGGCCTACGTCCAGTAGTGGACTGCAATAGGCTTATGAAGATGAAGATAATTGTGTTAAGTCGTGTAATTATATGTTGCGTTAAGCCGTGTCCGAAGTAAGATGGTTATAGAGGAAGAGGTAGACATGAGAGTAACGAAATGATGGATAATAGGGATGAATGAAAGAAGAGTACCTACATATTGCGCCGACCCCAAATGATAGGAAGTTATAGTTCGTGAGTTTTAACTCCGCGTAGGTATTCATGCCGGAATTTCGAAAACGCCACTAACTCAGTATACGTATTTTTTGAGTTAGTGACATTTTCATCTAGGGGTGCGATGTATGTATCATGGAGAAGGTATACGTCATGATAGGGGCGGAGCTTCAGGGCCCCAATGTGTGTAACGCAGCTGTAACCACACGCTTATGCAAGTAGTTTGGCTAGTCACTACAAGGTAGTTTCTATGTAAAAGGGCGCAGGGCTACAGTGTTAGAATGCTCCCCTCGTCCCATACTTCACCCCCGCTCAGCAGCACACCATTTTGGTATGAAAATATTACTTCCTTCCTCTTTTATTTCTTCTCTAGGGTTTTAGCCCACTAGGCTTTCACTTAATAGGCTAATCCTAAAAAAACGGCTAAAAGCCTGAAGTTCTTTGCAGCACTAGGTAGGACTAAAACGTTTAAGAGGAAGCAGACATTATTTAGCATCATTTTGATGTAATATGCTGAAGGGGGTGCATGTTTGTTTAATGTGAGACTTTTACAGTATATTCTTAGTACCCTTAACTATGTCGTGTAAAAACATGATTTAATGACTTTCGCTCGATAGTTTTGTTTTTTGAAATCAACATGTTTTTTAGACATTTTTCCGTTTATTTCGGCTATTACATGAGATAGGCGTTTAAAATAAATTCTGATGTCAAGATAATAATGATAGTGATCTTTTGTAATATAAAAAAACAATCATAATTGAACACACAATTAACAAAAATGTTTTTGAGACTTACGCCCTTTACTTCTGAGCTCAATCAGATGTTAAGTGCGCAAGCGATATTCCACTCTAACGCTCTCTGAATAGCATTAAATAGTAACTTCGTGTCCGCTGGCGCTCAGTAGGCATGGGCAAATCATATCCGGGAAAGGATTGAACATGTAGTATATCACTCCGACTAAGGATATATATCCTTTTAACATATCCAACTCTGCGTGCATATCCGGGAACGAAGAGATTTAAGTGAAGCGAGATATGACGGATTGGTTTGGTTAGGTTGCTGTAGGTGTCCTTTTAACAGATCCAACTCCGCGTACATATCCGGGAATGAAGAGATTAAGCGAACCGATATATGATTGGGATGATCTATCCAAATAATAATTAGAAATTTTGATAGGCGTATTTAAAAATCACTAAATAGGTACACTAAAACTATTGTTCTAAAAATAATTCCAAATCCAAATAGCTGTTATTTACATTAAAAATAAAATACTTAAGATCAAATATAAAACGGAATGAATAAAAATTTTGAAAATTATAATTACGAAAACAAATATTTATACTGCATGCCTGTCGCTCGTGAGTATTCGTATATACTCGTATAATGTCGTTACATTCGCGCTCATGCGTCTACTGCGATAGTACCGCGCGTTCCGGCGCGTTCGCATTCCGTCTCGCTCACTTATTCTTATCTTCGGCATTATTCGGTAGGTCGGAGTGGGTCGGATATAGGATATGGTAACTTTCTTTAAAGTGAAGGAGTTGATTCATATCCACCTCTGGATATATATCCGAGGATATAGTTGTGTCCGGAGTTACCCATGTCTAGCGCTCAGTACCGCGCTGTGCGCCGACGACGCAGGGTCTATGTCGCTTGCGCCCACGCCAGTAATATTTATTATTTTTGGTGTACTCGACCTAGTTCGAACTCATGGGAAATAAAATCGAAAAACATTCATATTTCCACTTCGATCAAATATAATGGTAGATGCACAGTCTCATACTACATCAAGCATTAATCGATGTCTCCGTATCAATACTTTATACGTACTTATAGAGATGTAAACTGTTGGAGTTGCTTATAATTAAAAAGACTTAAGTTGTTAAGTTAAACCTTATATCTTAGTATTAAAGTTGTACACATTTGCACCCGATTCTGACATATAGCCATTTACGTTAAAGCAATAAACCAATCACACAGTTCTGTTTACTACACACACACATACACACACACACAACTAAAAATATTTATCAAGAAAAATAACTCTAATGCTATTTAAATAAAGTATAAAATTGTAAGAATTACCTTACCTTATCGCACTAGGAACATAGGCATGTCAATATTTTTTTATTCACCGTGAAATTTTAGTCATTTTATTCCCATGTTTAGATCAGGAAATTGAACAAGTTTGTGGAATGAGCCTAGGTTAAAATATACAAAATAAATTTTAGTCTGACTGACATTTCTCGTTGTCTGTAATCAAATCGTCCAAGTTAAATTTGATCCACTTCCTGGCTTCCGATTGAGCTAAAATTTTGCATGCATGTACTATAAATCGGATATCAATACAATATTATCACGACATAGAGCTGATCAGATGACAGAGCTGGAAGGTGGACATTGAAAGTCCGTAATTAAATGACACAACCCCATCAAGTTTGGGCTCATTCGATTCGACTTAATGACTTCTTTTATACTATATTAATAATTTCTTTATTAATAATTTTATACTATATGGTGATCAATGTCTGATAATGGAGCTGGAAGGTTGCCATAGGAACTTCGTAATTTAACGACACAACCCCATCGAGTTTGGGCTCGTTTAATTCGTCTTGACGAGTACTTTGACACTAGTTGTTAACCATCATCTGATGATAGAGCTGGAATGTGACCATAGAAACTCCGTAATTAAACGACGCAACCCCATCGTAAAATTCCAATTATAAAATTAAAAGAAAAAACTTTTATATTATCACTACATAATATAAAACAAAGTCGCTTGCCGCTGTCTGTCCGTCCCTATGTATGCTTAGATCTTTCCAACTAGGGAACGAATATTGATGTCACAATATATTCTTGACAACTGCATCGAAATCGGTTCAACTGTTTCTGAGATCAGCGTGCATAAACGCACAGACACACAGACAAAAATTACAAACATAATTAGTTTGGGTACTATTGCGTTGATAATGGTCTCCTATAATATTTTTTTCTCATATATCTTCCATGTACAGACAGCGATCCGTTACGTTTTTATTATATCTGTAGATTAGGTTAGGTTATAATGAGCCGAGCGAGCGTAGCGAGCATGTCGCGACAGCAGAAGGAATTTTTGTTAAACAATATTTTATAGATTTCCTAAATAATTTCAGAAACTCTTCTTTTATAGACATTACCGGCTGCTAATTCGGTATTGCATAGAATACCTAGGCAAAGTATAAATTAAGTAATATTTCATTCATTACCTACACGTTTTAGGTATTCTATACATTGCCTAGGTATTGTAAACAATACCGGATTTTACAGATTGCCGGTAACATTTAGCGTACTATATCCTAGCTAATATTAGAAATGCGAAAGGAAGTTTTTTTTTACAATTAGATAGGCCGAATTAGATTTGACCGCCATCGTGCCTGATGTTAAGCAAGATGCGGCCCAAGGTGGTACATATTTGCCTATAAAGTGCCTATTCGCTCTAGCTTTGAAGAGACCAATGTTGTAGTGCTCGAAGTTAGTTTATTTATAATAAATAATAATACATAATAATAATAAAAATTATTGATAAAGAGATGAAAAAATTCCTCGCCCGAGTGGGACTCGAACCCACGACGTGAATTCTGTGCATAATAATATTCATACACTATACAACACGTTAACCTAGTCCCACACTAAGATCCCTATACTCGTATACATTATTTACAAACAGCTAAAAGTAATAATTTACCAGTCATAACACCACTCTCCTCATCAATGTGGTAGGTATATTATTATACCTATACAATCTGAATGTCGTAGGAAGTGCCCCACGATTATCTTTTATTCTGATTAATATTGCAGATTGAGATTACCTATTATTTCAATTAATAATTTATTTACATTGTTTTCAATAAAATCGTTTAACTGAAGAAAAATCTTTTACTTATATTTAAATTTTTAATATTTATTTATACTGAACTGTGTTCCAATGCAAAGCTTTTTTATTTGATACCCATTTTGAATATTTGTTAAAAAATATTTTTTAAAGCGGTCTGAATCGGACATTCAATGAGTCAATAGGGTGTATGCATGAATTGTATATGTATATGAAACTACGGAATCTCATTATCACGATCATTTTTCTCCATGGAAGCATACCTGCGAAGTGTCTGGTTATCAAAATATTAGGGTCCAAAGTTGAGTAAATAGACTGCGTTTTCTGCATAAATGCACATTGACGCGTGTAGCAAGATTTTTTCACGAGAAATAATTAATATCTGTCTATTAAAAAACTAGCATAAACACTGATCACTATAAATTTCGCCCGATCAAGAAATTTAAAAAAAAATTACATTGTTACCCAGCATTTTTTTTTTGCATAAACTTACTTTATTTGATGTATAAAGTATATACCCTTCGTTAAGGTTGGCAACGAAAAAACACCCTGTAGATATATAGATGATGACATTACTTATTAGTAACTAAATTTATTATATTATGCAAACAAAAATAAAATCAACACTACTTTGAAATAAATTACTTATAATAATGACTCCGTGGTTTTTATGTTCTCTGCGCTTGACCTGGCATTGACCCGCCTGCTCGAAAGCGCGCGAATTTTGAATTATAACTTCGCAGTTTTTACGCGTAAGAACTTTGTGTTGCGGGTGGCGGGGTATGTGAGCGGAGCAACCGTGGGATTTTTATTTGACTGCCGGGTCTTAAGTGTGACTGCCAGAATCGATCATATTACCTATATAAATATCTGAGAAACATAACTTCAATAATAATAATACAAACTATTTATATTATATAATTGCAGATTCAAGAGTTGTTGAATAACGAAAAACTTAAAAGGGAACTTTTAGCTCAACTGATTGTGAAATATGAAGGTGCTACTCTAGAGCATGATTCCAATAGTGCTGCATTTTTGTTCCAAATCAACGATTTTCATTGGATATTGCAAATAGAATTAGGTAAGCATCTTAAACTTGCAATTACTTAAAAATCTATTGCAAATAAATAAATACCTCTATGTTATAAGAATTTTCTGTTCCAGGGTTAAAATTCCCTGAAAAGCCTCCAGTCTTGACTCTGAGGTCTGTATATCATTGCAGTAAGGGAAAGCCTAAATATAAAGTGTTAACATCATGTCCATATAATAATTTTGAGGGCTATTTGGAGCAACAAGTTGAGATTTTCAAAAATGATTGCAAGGGAATGTCTCCAGGAAATCAACTGATTCATTTGGATAATTGAGGATTGACATAGTTTTTACAAAGCAGCGAATTATCTTTTGATAATATATAACTTAACTAGTAACTTAGATATAAATTATATGAATTGTAAGACTAACTAATACTAAGGCGATTATCACACCGCCACACACCATGCAGCGTAGCGCGTGAAGCTCAGTTTGTATAGAAAACACTCACAGTCCAATACACAGAAAATGCATCCACGCATATCTTTGTAGGTCCGTCGACACGCAACTAGCAGCGTGGTGCGTGGCAGTGTGTTTATCGCCTAAGTATAATAAAAAAACTTTTATTACATACTGTATGTACTTCATTTAATAAGTAAGTACATAGGTTTTCCCTAACAATTACTGGTTCATGATTTGTGTATCATTACAATAAATAAACAATAATGATTAGAGTGCTATTACACTACAAATTTGGATAATTACCATATTGAATTTTGTAACTAAAACAAAATGTTTAATACAAATCACAAAGAGTTTAAACAGTGACAGCTCTTGCCGACAGAAAACCCCACAACATAAGGTATGAATCATTTAACTTTACAAAATATGATTAAACAGTTAATACTAAATCAGTTAGTCAACTTGGTTTCTTCCTTACTGCCAATCAACTCGTAACGATATCTCATGTACATGACTTTCATTCTGTCCCATATGTTTTCAAAAGAATCTATTGCAGGCCTGACATCAAGAAGTGCAAATTGATACTTGTTATCCACTTCTCCTCCATCATAGTAGTCTATAACATATCGGACATCTTTGCCACATCTATCCACTATCCAATCATGGCGATCAAAAGGCAGCTCATACCTGAAAGTTTTCATTAATAAAATTTTAATTGATGGCATTTATTTAATTTTAATTTATGTATAACATGATTTATTTAATTGGGTAAATACAGAAAAAAAAACTTAAGTCTAAAACATATTTACAAATACAAAATTGCCTGCAACTCCTCCACAGCTGGCAACGTGTCCGCATTGCCCCGCTGGATGGAGACTAATTCTTTGTATAATATGATTATTACAGGAGATTCATGACCGTGTGGTATCCACAGTATTTTAATTTCAAGTTTTATGTAAATTTTTACATACCCAAGCCAAGAACGGATGCGTGCTCTGGGACTGAATTTTGTAGCTAACCCACCAAAACTTTTCAATCTAGGATGTCCACATTCTTTAGCATGCAGAGCCTCCCATTTCATTACTTCTTGCCAAGCCTTAAAATATGACAGAAAAATGGTGCCAGTTAGGATAGATAATTTTAATAAATGCATTTAAAGTAGATATGGTATTGTATTTGTAGTATACCTGTTCATTATTTGCATTATGAATACGAATAATATCATCCATGTCTTTTTTTTCAATATCCTCATCCTTCCAACGCCATCCTTTACGTAGCATAGCATTCCAAAACATTTGTTGGCTTGGGTAAACCCAAAATTCAGTAGAACCATCTGGCATGGCTCTAGGAATAGATGACACTTGGCGATCAGTGGGTAGAGGAAATGGTTGATCTGGGGAAGGCTGCTGATTTGCAGGTGGCATCTGTAATATGCAGGAATGTTGACGATTATCATCCCACTTAGGCATAATGCTAATGTAATAATAGAAAAAACAGAATTACAAAATTTAAGTACCATGTTAAATGGATTAATATCATTCCCATGTTGTACAGGGCAGTCTGACACTTTGGCTTTTGTTTGATTTTCAGCTTTATTGTGCATAGGACACTCCGGAGGCGGAACTGCATTGTTGTTGAGATTTCTAAAATCCTTTGATGCTTCAGCTGATACTGTGTTACCCATTTTAATTACTTTTATGCCTTACGTAAGATGACAAGGTTATTGCAGTACCCAAATCTTCATCATAGATTCTGCAAAAGAAATTAAAATATTTATTATTTGTAAAGGTTGATCCTAATATTTGGTTGGGTAACCAATAAATTATAACACATCACATTAGGACAAAGATAAAGGTAAAAATTAAGAAAAAACTAATAGTGATCCATCCTAACCGTGTTATACTCGAAACCAGTGTTGGCAACCTAGAATGATGCGCTGATCGTACCAGGGCGTAAAATTATCGTACCTGACGAAAAATTATCGTATACTTTTGAACGACATAAAAAAAAACATTAATTATTAATAAAAATAGATATTATTACGAACTTATATTGCGCTCAGCCGCTCGTCATGTCCTTTTTCGAATTTTATGATTTTCACATGGGTACATTGCGTACAAATGGCGCGAAAATTTGTGTGTTTCAAAAGTTTTACAAAAATAAAATGGCTCCAAAGTTGATCAGTCGATTATTAAATTTATTCATGAACACATAAAATTGACAAAATATGTAATATTCAACGAGATATATATTTATATATTTCTTATCTATATATGAGTGAACGAAACTATCGAAATCCATTACAATTCGAAAATTATCGTACATTTGTGTACGATAATGAATCGCAATCGTACATCGTACGCTGGTATGAAATTATCGTGCATGTACGATAATTATCGTACGGTTGCCAACACTGCTCGAAACCATAATTCGAGACTAGTTTGACAGTTCATTTTTTTTTTGTTTAGTTTATCCCGAAGGAAAGGCAAGGGGAACTAAGCCCATACAGCCTAATCATTGTCTAGAAAAATGAATTCTGTTCAAAGAAATGAATATATGATAATGATGATGATGAATGGAAACGTCGGGAAAATCCTCAAGAACAAGTGTAAAGTCAGTCAAAATGAAAAATAACTGCAGAAACAACTAACATGGGCCCATGAAGAGATCGTATTCCGGCTAAAGTTTTACTCAGCTTACTTGCGTATAAAACCATGCACACGCACTAGATTCACATCACAAGTAATCAAAATATAACTTATCTACCAGAAAACATCACTTTACGGACACATGCAAACCATTTACAAATAATTTTTGATTTTTACAAGAAAATTACACCTGCACCCTTCCAGCTTTTCCCGCCGAATCCAATTTGACAGTTCATTTTGCATAAGTGTTGCCATAAACGGGCTAATGCTGTTCGTATCGATATTTTAAAAATGCAGATTGCTATTTTACGTATATATTTTTTTATTAAATAAAATTGTTAATTAATTTACAGTCCGAGGTATATATTACAATATAATTCAAGAAAAATGGTTGCTTGTATTTTTGTCGTGCGTAATATTATTTATTAGCATCACTTTTACGGAACGTTTTTGCAATTCATAGAACAGTATTTGGGTTCCAGCATGAACAGTATTCTTCATTGAAGTTAAAATTAAGTATAATATGAAATTTTGTCAAATTTTACAGTCAAGTCTTATTTGATTACAATCATATCGACTATAACGTTACTATTTAATTTCTTCTAATTCTGGTAACCCTTTATCTGTCCCTTGTTAAATATTTTTTTTTTAGTTTATCCTGACCGGTTTCTTGTGAAAATCCAAAATTATTTGTAAATGGCTTGCATGTGTCCGTAAAGTGATGTTTTCTGGTAGATAAGTTATATTTTGTTTACTTGTGATGTGAATCTAGTGCGTGCGCATGATTTTATATGCAGGTAAGGTAAGTAAATCTTTAGTCTGACTGAATACCTTCTCTTCATGGGATCATGTAAGTTGTTTCTGCAATTATTTTGGATTACCATTATCATCCCTCATAACTTCAGAAATCATTTACTAAAGACAATGGATGTATGGGCTTAGTTCCCCTTGCCTTTCCTTCGGGATAAACTATAAACAAAAAGAAAAAAAGTTTATCCCGAAGGAAAGGCAAGGGGAATTAAGCCCATACAGCCATTGTCTTTAGTAAATGGTTTCTGAATTTACGATGGATGATAATGTTGAATGGAAACCGGGAAACGTCGGGCAAATCCTCAAGAACAAGTGTAAAGTTAGTCAAAATGAGAAATAATTTCAGAAACAACTTACATGAGCCCATGAAGAGATCATATTCCAACTAATGTTTTACTTAGCTTACCTGGTATATAAAACCATGCACACGCACTAGATTCACATCACAAGAAAACAAAATATAACTTATCTACCAGAAAACTTAACTTTACGGACACATGCAAGCATAGATTTATTATACTAGTATAATTAATTAATTGGAGGTGATAGCCCAGTGGTTAAGACGTGCACCTTCCAAGCGAGAGGCGTAAGTTCGATCCCAGTCACGGGCCTGTACCGATGAATTTATTTCTTGTACGGATTTTAATGTTGTAAAATTGTCACTTAGCTCGTGCCCCGGAAAGCACGTAAAACTGTTGGGTCCTGCGTCTGATCTCTCTCCGGTCGTGTCGGCTTTCCGTCCCATCGGACTATGAGAGTAACGGAATAGAGAGTGCATCTGTGTTTGCGCACACACTTGTGCACTATAATATCTTCTGCGTACCTGGCCAATCTCCGTAGAGATTGGTCGCCGTGGCCGAAATATGGTCGGAGATCATCATCATAATAAATCTATGCATGAAAGGCAATCAACAAATAAATTTTGATTTTCACAAGAAAATGACACCCACTCCCTTTTAGTTTATCCCGAAGGAAAGGCAAGGGGAACTAAGCCCATACAGCCATTGTCTTTAGTAAATGATTTTTGAAATTATGATGGATGATAATGATGAAGATGAATGGAAACGTCGGAAAAATCCTCAAGAACAAGTGTAAGGCCCTATTCAGTGCGACGCGGATGACCTACGCGGACGTCCGCGACGGACGGTAAAATGTATGAAACCTTACAGCGCGTTCAGTGAGACGCGGAGCTGTCCGCGTCGCGGAGAGCTATCCGCGCTCGGTCGAAATCGCTCCGCGCTGCTCCTCCGCGCCGCGGATGCCCGCGGGCGGACGATACTTTGTCCCAATGTATTTGTTCAGTGCCCAACGGACAGTCGCGCGGAGCGGACGTAAAGTACAGTCTTTGTCATGGCTGCGTCAAATGTGCAAACCGAGAGGGTTATACAAGAAGTACGTCTTCAACCATGTCTTTGGAATCTCCGCGACAATTTATATAAAAATAGAGACGCAAAATTAAAGGCATGGATAGATGTTTGCCAAGCTGTTTGTCCGAATTTCGGAGATAGTTCAGGTGAAGAAAAAAAACAAATCGGTAAGTAATGTTTATTGAAACATCTGTGTTATCTAATAAATGTAACTATTTTGCCAAGGTACAGATCCTTCATTCGAAACAAAGTAATTTGCGAAATTATCTCTTATTGTATTGCCCGATCTTGTACTAATGCGAGCATTGTAATCTGTAAATCCAGCTACAATCATAGCGTCTTCTTCCGTATAACCATCGCGTACTCTAATGAAATTGTGTAAAATGCAGCACGCTTTGATTAAAATTTGTGCAAACGATGTTGATACATTGATAGATCTTTGGAATATTGCAAATTTGTTTGTCAATATACCAAAACTCGATTCTATGTATCGGCGTGCACGACTTAACCTGTAATTAAATATTTTTTTTGTGTGTGTCAAATTTGTACGCGCGTATGGGCGAAGTATAGTATTGGAAATGCCAAAAGCTGCGTCTGCTACAATGACATGTGGCTGTGGGTTGATAGATGTACCTGGTAATAATTTTGGAGGTGGCAAATTTAGATCATTTCGTTCAAGTCTATGAAATAACGAACTTTTCTTGAACACATTAGCGTCAGCTTCGCTGCCACAAGCCCCTACATTTACATAGGTGAAACAGTAATTGGCATCACACATTGCAAGTAAAATAATAGAATAAAATTGCTTATGGTTGAAAAATACGGATCCACTTCCTTTTGGGCACGTGATTCTGGTATGCTTTCCGTCAAGGGCACCTACGCAATTGGGAAAATTGGCATCCCTTTCAAAGCCAAGTGCTATTTTATCCCAAAAATTTGGATCAGGTTCAGGCAGACATTCGTTTTTCAAAATTTCCCATATTAATGAACATACTTCTTCAATGATGTATTTAATTGTCGATTGCCCCAATCGATAACTTAAATGCAAATCAGACATTCTTGACCCAGTAGTCAGGTACCTGCAACAAAAAAAGTGTGTATTAAATAAGTTAATAAGCATGTGTTGTTTTATTATTTATTTATATTATTTTATTTACAGAAAAAGCTGTTCAGTTAAGATGGAAGACCGCCCGTGATGCATACATGAAGTGTAGAGCAATTCTTAAGACATCAAAGTCCGGTTCTGCAGGGGGTGTCAAAAAGAAGTATATTTTTTACGATATAATGACGTTTTTGGAAGACACAAAGGACTTTGAACCCACACATGAAAGTATGGCTTCAACATCGTCGCACAGCTCCCAAAATGTCGCTTCAACGTCATCGCAAAACTCGCAAAGTATTTTACCTATTGCCACGACCCCGGACTTGTCGTCAACAGAAGAAACATTTCAGACACCTGTGAGGACTTCTCCAAAACCGTGGCAGAGAAAAAAAAAGAGATGTATGACAGAATTTGAGTCACAATTATTGAAAATAATAGAAAAGAACAACACTTCCACCACAAACTCTGCGTCGTCCACGACTCTTAAAGACGATGACTGCAGTTTTTTCAATTCCCTAGCACCCATTATAAGCGATTTCGATAATTATAAAAAATTGTTATTCCGAACTAGAATACTGGAGCTAGCTATGGAAATCAGAGGTCCAACTATGAACTCGCCCAGCACATCTGCAACAACCGCTAGCGCTACCAACGATTTACCTCACTTATCAGGGAGTGATGTGGAGGAGTCTTTAGAAAGCTGGCAACACGGTGATTACACTGCATTGTAATTAATTACATAATTACAATTTAAATTGAATAAACCATTTTTGTAATTAAAAAAAAATTTTCATTTATTTAAGTACCTACTTACCTAATTGTGACAGCCAATCGCTCCCGCGAACATATGGGTTTCTTGTATATATCGCAACGCATTAAAGAGGGCTCCAGTTTCGCATGCAACTCCTCAAAAGTCCTAACGGACATCTTGAAATATAAGAAGAATTTCATTTCGTCATTCTGCAAGTCCGAAAACAAGGATACAAATTCTCCTTTAAGAAGTCTTTTCTCAACCAGTGGATGCACATTAAATCTTCTACCATGGCGTCGTCTTCTGTTGTTTAATAAATAGGCCGCAATCACCAAATTCAAAGTTTTATCCATGACACTGTACCACTCTCGATCACGATCCGCAACGCACTGAACGACGAATTCATCCGCGACGGACGCATAACCTCATCCGCGTGAGGACGGTCCGCATCGCACTGAATAGGCCCTAAGGGTCATGTTCAATAGACCATAATTTTCAAGTTTTGCAACTTAGAGAAATGATTTTGATATCATTTTGTAGATAATATCCTTGTTTATTAGAATTTTACAAAAAATACCTACGTTAATGTGCTAGTTTTTGTAGTATGTAAGAATAACTGTAAAAAGGAGTTTTTTTTTTGCTTAAAAACAGCATTAAACATTTTTTTTACACATTTTAAAGTTAAAAGTTTACACGTAGATCTCTTTTAATTAAAAGGCGATATCATTAGCTTACTAACACATTTTTTTTATGTCTGTAGTACCCTTATGTCCAGAGAAATCGATATTTTTTAAAAAGACGTAACTAAAAAAAAAAAAAATGGCCGCTATTCCAAAAAGAGGAGGGGTGGACCACCCTTATGGGTGTTTTTGCCGATAATATTAGGTATATTTTACGCCCCTAAATTATCGCTAGTTCATTACCAAACACACTGTACTCGTAATATCTCACTGCTAGTAATTAATACAATAAATCTTGTAGGAATAGAATTATAACCTATTCTTGTAGGTAGTAAATTATTGAAGTATGTACCTAATATTTTTTAATTTCTATACTAAACAATACCTATTGCTCATACATTTATAGATGATAATATTTATTTTTTCATGTACTTAAGATATTTTTTAGAATTAAAGTTGTCGTCAATATCATCAGCAATTTTTACTCTTCTCTTAGGTTTTCGTTGCTCTATCCTTAATTTCTTTTCTTCTTCAGAAAGTTGTGATAAGTCAAGAGGTAACTGAAAATCATAAAATATTAAGTTAAATACGTTAAATAGGTTCACTTGAGGTTCACAACTAAAATATTAATGAATGTTTTAACAATACCACACACCTCAGCAAATATAAAAACTCGAGCTTACTAAAGTAAAATTTAACTAAAGGGCAAATATATATTGCGTTAAGCCGTGTACGAAGTTTAGGAGGCATAATATTGTCAGATTTATATAATTTTTATATAAAATAGGCCACATGACAAAAGAGAAAAAGGACTAGGCTTCGAAACTTTACGTCTGACAATATGATGATTATGATGATAATGATGACCTCCGACCAATTTCGGTCATGGCGACCACTTCTACTCCTAGATATTACTAAGTTGGCGTTCATGCGCTCGGAGATGGCTTACATTTACATAGCCAATCTTCGCCCTGAACGCCCGCGCACACAGAGGACAGGCTAGTGCGCCATTATTGTATTATAGATAATGGCAGCAGGAGGACGAGTCTTTAGTTCACCACGTTTAGCGTCAAGGTCAGCTTGACGCTGCTCCTCGAACTCGTGTACTTGCTTTATCACCGTCCTGCGCCACTCTGGTCGTTGTGCTAGTTCAGAAAAGAAGATGCTCTTAGCCAATCTCTCCTCCGCCATACGAGACACATGACCGCACTACCGAAGCTGCCGACGCATTAAGTAGGCCTCAATGGCACTTACATTGGCTCTTCGCAATACTTCGGTATTACGCACTCGGTTGGACCATCTGATTCTCATGATGGATCGGAGGCACTTGAGGTGGAATCGATCCAGAGTGCGTATGTGGCGACGGTACATGCACCACGCCTCGGAGGAATATAAGAGATTTGGCAGCACAACAGCCATGTACACACTTATTTAAGCAACATATAATTACACTCCTTCTTCCTGCCCTGTTCCCAATCATTTGGGGTCGGTGCAATATGTAGGTACTCTTTTTTCATTCATCCCTATTATCCGTCATCTCGTTATTCTCATGTCTACCTCTTCCTCTATAACCATCTTACTTCGGACACAGCTGAACGCAACATATAATTTAATGACTTAACACAATTATCTTCATCTTCATAAGCCTATTGCAGTCCATTACTGGACGTAGGCCCCCCCCCTGCCATAGGGGGATTTTGTTACTAAAAAGTTTCACTATCTGTTTTTCGGCGGCTCCATCATCAGACCCTCGTTTCCTTTATATTATGTGTAGCTGACCAAAATTCTCTATAAAAATCTAAAAACGGACTACTCGTGCCTTTTATATTTGAGGATATCCCTAGATTCCTTAGAGATTCCATCATCAGATGTTATGTTTTATATGTAGGTGATCAAAACGCTCAGTAAAAGTATAAAAACAGACTACATGTGCCTACAATATTCGAGGATTGCCCTCGATTTCTCCAAGATCCCATCATCAGATCCTGATATGGTGAATATGGGACCAACCTGGAAGTATACCATGACCAACTATAAAAAAAAATTTGAAATCGGTTCATAAATGACGGAGTTCTGAGGTAACACACATAAAAAAAAATAAAAAAAAAAATAAAAAAAAAAAAAAAAAACATACAGACGAATTGATAACCTCTCTTTTTGAAGTCGGTTAAAAAGGAATAGAACTGTCCTAATGAAATCATCTTCATTTCAGATGTTATCAAAACTATTAACATACAATACATACTGCTAATGTATTTTAGGAAAAAGTGGAAAGTACTAAGTATTTTTTGGAATAAGATATGGTTTTGTAGATTTTGTTGTAAAGCTATCATATATTATGGATCCAAAAAAACTTATTTATTATTATTATTATTATTATATGTAAACAGGCAGGCAGTTGAGGCAACTGATTTTGCCTGTATCTGAATGTTCTCTTCTTAGGTTTTTCTATGTTCTTTAATGTGTTTGTCAAGTTTGTTTTTGAAATTATTGACACTTGGTGCCAAAACCACTTCTTCTGGTAGTTTGTTCCAAGGGTTCACTACCCTGTTGGTAATAAAGTTTTTGCGGGGATTGCTATGTGAGATGCCTGTGCTAAGTTTTAAATTATGACCTCGTAGTTTTGTATTTTTATTACGCTCAAACATTCTATGAAAATCTTGCAAGTCATATCTCTGTGTTAGAATTTTGTATGTTTCAATAAGATCTCCACGTTCTCTACGTTCTTTCAGAGTTGTGAGGTTCAATGTCTGCAATCTTTTTTCATATGTGAACTTTTTTAGCTTCCTCGGTATCTTAGTGAAACTGCGTTGTACCTTTTCAAGCAAATCAATGTCCTTGACAAAATATGGACTCCAGACCTGAAAAGCGTATTCCAAAGTTGGGCGAATGTATGTCTTGTAGATCTTCAGCATAAGGTCTGGGGTTAAGATACCGAAGGCCTTTCGCACAAGGTAGATGAAGCTTCTTGCTTTTTTGGTAATGACTGTTATGTGATCTTCCCATTTAAGATTCTCGGAGATCTTTACACCCAGGTCGGTCTGTACTTTGACTACTTTAAGTTGTGTATTATTCAAGTTGTATGCAAGATGTATATATTTGAATACAACATAATAAGTAGGTACATTAACATGTTCACTGCTGCCATATTTATATTTCCTTGGTTTTCTAGAGGTGCCACTGACCCTAATTTTGTGTCCTGGTACTATACATATAGGCATTGAATAGAAGTCAGCATGTTAAGAAAATTTGCCAGCAGGGAACATGTTAAACACGGTCACCCATACAGTTTATCGAGCATAAATGAACATAATTTTGCTTAATTTTAGGTTACACATACTTGAAATTCCATCCCTAATGGATTAATGTGGGCAGACATATACCAAATATCCCAACATACTTAGAAACATACATACTAATTTATACACATTGACATAATATCTACAAGCTCAAACCTATGAATGTATAAAGAATAACGGACAGAGTGTTGTGCTACAGAGTGAAGCATTAATAGTAAGCTTGGCAATGATATTCCATGCACATTATCCACCCACACATACAAACCATAGTAAGCTCGGTGCCTACTGGAAAATACGCACACATGCCCAACCTCTCAATCTGTGCAGTGACAGCATTACGTCCGTTGTTCTTTATATGTTCTTGCTCAAACCTTAATTATTTTCCTAGGTTCATGGTATCGAATTTGAAAAGAAGATCCATCAGCAAGCACAATAGTTGTCGGATACATTTTCATGTATACTTCTCTATGAATTTTGGTAATACTTGAAACATTATTATTAAGGTATCTGAAAGCTTGCAGATTGTAGAAGTGTTGAAATTTTTTCACCAATACTCCAATATTCATTTCTATATGTTAACTTAATATCTTGAGAACAGCTGAAACCAATATAAAGCACAAATTTAATAGGCACATAATTATTTCTATTTACCTAGTATAAAATATAATCCACTTTAAGTCTGCACCTACCTACATAACTATTTTGTGGTTATCTTTGATGAAACAGATAATGCATAATAATAAATCTGAGAATTATGATCAAGTTTTTCTTATAGGAAATTACTTACGTAGATAGATAGGTTTAAGCTATGATTTATTACAAAAAAATATTAATAACTAGTGGACGGCCGCGAATCCGTCCGCGTGGACTACGGATAAAACAAAATGTCGGAATAATCCGGGGAAAAAATAGTAGCCTATATGTTAAGTGGGACCTGTCACAATATATTCCTGAAAACTGCATCGAAATCGGTTCAGCCGTTTCTGAAATATGCGTGCACAAACGCACAGACAAACAGACAAAAATTTAAAAAATCATCGTTTTGGGTTCTATTGCGTTGATAAAGGTCTCCTATATTTTTTCTCATATATCTTCCATGTACAGACAGCGATCCGTTACATTTTTATTATATGTATAGATTATTTCTATTTACCTAGTATAAAATATAATCCACTTTATGTCTGCACCTACCTACATAACTATTTTGTGGTTATTTTTGATGAAACAAAAAATGAATAATCATAAATCTGAGAATAAAGATTAATTTTTTTTATAGGAAATTACTTACGTAGGTTGCGTTCACTTTTACAAGGTAATTCACTGGGCGATATCCACGCCTGGTAATCTGACCAATAAATAAAAGCATCGACCGTATAAAACGACCGTGTTAGTTTACGTTTTGACATTTCATTCACAAACTATTACGAATCATTCAAACCATTCACGTCAATTTTCGTGACTTGTCAATGTCTAATGAAAGAAGACAACAGCCGCCCGCCATGGTCGATTAAATTGCGCCTTTAAATCCACAAATACAGCAATACCGTGTGCGATTTCGTCATTTTAACAATGTCTCGAAAGTGTTGTGTACCTAATTATACAAGTTTACGACAGGACATTAAGCTACATGCTGTGCAGCTTGTTCTTAGACACCGGTGGCTACGGTGCTTAGAATGAGGAGCTTCCTTATTCTGTGGTTTTAGTGATGATTTCACGAAGAATATGTTTGTTTGCCACAAAAAGATATATTACAGAAAAGACCAATCGCCTGAGGCATGACGCCTATCCTACTTTGTTTTCTATCTTGGAGATTTCTACAGGAAAGCCATCTACTATAAGTGTAGAAAGTACATAGTAAGTTTTATTAATAAAAATTCAATTCTCTGTTGTCACCGTTTACCTATAGGTTTTAATTATTATGTAATCTTTGTTTTTAGATAAGAAAGTTGCACATGATCATGTATACTGAAGAAAACTTCATGTTGATCGTAACTATGCACTGCCACCACCTACTAAAGTACCAAGGGGAGAGGATGGTAAGTATGTTAATATAAAGTTACATTACTTAATTAAAAATAAATATAAGTTGTCTTTACCATGAAGAGATAGGTTAATGCAGATATAGCTAGGCATTAACCATAAGTAAATATAAACAAATTTCTTATGCCTTCTTTCTGTTGCAGACATTTTGTACTAAGACCATGAGGAAACAAGGTGCTGCCTCACCGAGCATTGTTATCTCCGATAACCCGATAGTCCGATGGGACGGATAGCGGACACGACCAGAGAGAGATCAGGTGCAGGACCAACGGTGTACGTGCTTTCTGAGGCACGACCTAAGTGACAATTTTACAACATTATAATAACATTTATAATATTTCATAGTAAGATATATCGTACATCTTAAGTTTAAGAAAATTTGTATCTGCAACTATCCAATCACTGTTTATAATCCATTAAGGGCTGATTTTTCTAAACGTCAGACAGCTTATCAGAAGAATAAAGTTGATGCTGTCCCTGTCATGATTAAGTTTCAGAGAAAGACAGCATCAACTTTATTCCTCTGATAGGCTATCTGACGTTTGGAAAAATCGGCCTTAAAAGTCGCAATACCATAATGTTAAATGATATATTATTCGTCTTATTTCAGGTTAGAAATTGGAATGTCCGAAAAAAACAGCTGAAAACAAACGAAAAATAAAATAAATAAATAAATGATAAGGTTTTTTATTTATGCAATGTACCCTAGGTGTAATAATATTAAATAATAGATATAAAGTAGTATATATACCCATCCGTGCTATTTATATATTCCATTGCCTATGATCACAAGAATTTAAAAAACATTTTTTTTCTTTTGCTGTCATGTTCTAGCCTGACGAATCGTATACGAACCAAAGATTCGGCGGGAAAAGCTGGAAGGGAGCGGGTGTAATATTGTTGTGAAAATCAAAATTTATTTGTAAATGGCTTGCATGTGTCCGTAAAGTGATGTTTTTTGGTAGATAAGTAATATTTTGTTTACTTGTTATGTGAATCTAGTGCGTGTGCATGGTTTTATATGCAGGTAAGCTGAGTAAAACTTTAGTCGGAATACGATCTCTTCATGGGCTCATGTAGGTTGTTTCTGCAATTATTTTTGATTATTACTAATTTTAAACTCGTTCTTGAGGATTTTCCTGACGTTTCCACTCATCATCATTGTCATCCATCATCATTTCAGAATACATTTTACTAAACAATGATTAGGCTGTATGGGCTTAGTTCCTCTTGCCTTTCCTTCGGGATAAACTAAAAAAAAAAGTATACGAAGAGGAGATACCAAATCCCTGATACGAACCAAAGCCAATGTTCCTGAGATGACGGTCTGAACTAGTTCACTATGTAGTCTGTGGCGATATCTGTAAAAAATTATCCTTTTTATGAAAGGCCAAAAGAGCACTATAGAGCAAATATATGACATTAGATTTAACTGTAAAACTGAACGCTTTATTTACCATCTGTCAGGTAAAATTTAATGAGGGATGCCAACTTGCAATATGATTCATTAAATTCGGGTAATACGATGAATGGGAATGAGAATGATAAATTAATAAAGTAAGTACCTACCTAAGTATAATGCAGTAGTAAATTAAAACAACAGTATCTAAGCAATCCCTGATTGAAATTCAACCCTGTATTCTATCTGAATAATTTTTTTTATACCTTCAGGAAAATTCAGGTTTTACGGTTTTTACATATGGAAATTAATAAATCGTCCGGTGTCGGTAAAACGCATGCGACTCGTATTGTTTGTTTGTTTATACGTGAGGGTTGGTCATCTATATAAAATACATACAAGAAAACCGAAGCGAAGCGAGGGTGGACCAGTAAAAACACATTTTTATTAATCATAATAATTATTAAATAAAGTAGGACAAACAGTCTTTGTCAGTTATTTATATTTTGTCAATCAATTGTTTCATAAGCCTTTCGCGCCCAACACCATCAGGAGCTGTTACTGTCCCTGGATCCATTTCCTGAAAAAAATATATTCTTTAGTTTTTATGTAGCTATTGTATTATCTCTAGCTAATGTAATGTTGTATATAACATTGTAGGTATGTATTTTAATCACGTTTATAATTTAAAATAGAAGATTATCGCCCGTAGATTGGAAAAAACATAGCATGAATAAAACACTTAATTACTTATTAATGGAAAAACGAATCTATGTAACGTTATACAATACTAATGAGAAGACTTTATCATTTAGTAACTTTTATGTATCGTGCGCAACGCAAACAAAACCAAAACAAACACATGGAATGGAACGAAATAAACGAAGAATTAAACCACTTTCTATTCTATTCTATTTTTGTTTATGGCCTTTATGATCGTGTCAAGCACAATAATTCCACCAATGTCACGTAGAGAAGAAAAACACGTTGGGGATTGGGCAATGTAAAAAAAAAGGGGGAATATTTATTTTAACTTAATATTATAGGTGCCTAGTTACCCAACTATTTGGACCTAAAACAAGGGAAAACACATTAAAACATCACAATAATTATTGCACAAAATGGACTTAGTACGAGTATAACAATATAATATACTAGTGGCCCGCCCTCGCTTCGCTTCGGTACATATCAGTACATTAGCTACAACTTCATATGTAGGTACAGCGGTTTTCGTAAAAATTTGGAACGCCCGTTGGTTCCCTTCCCGTGGGAATTTCTGGAAATCCGTTCTTAGAGCTTCCTCGTAGTCCCTAATCCGATTTTAGCTTCGTAAAATAGCGGTTTTCGTAAAAAAATATTAATTCCCGTTGGTCCCCTTCCCGTGGGAATTTCGGGAAATCCGTTCTTAGTGCTTCCTCGCAGTCCCTAATGAACATATATGCCTAATTTTAGCTTCATATTTATAGCGGTTTTCGTAAAAATTATGAATTCCCGTTTGTCCCCTTCCCGTGGGAATTTCGGGAAATCCGTTTTTAGTCCTCCCTCGCTGTCCCCAATGAACATATATGCCCGATTTCAGCTTCATATGTATAGCGGTTTTCGTAAAAAATATAGAATTCCCGTTGGTCGCCTTCCCGTGGGAATATCGGGAAATTCTTGTAGCCTATGTTCATCCAGGTCCAATAACGTAATTCTAACGGTGAAAGAATTTTTTAAATCGGTCCAGAAGTTTTTGAGCCTATTCATTACAACCAAACAAACAAAGTTTTCCTCTTTATAATATTAGTGTAGATAAATATGGATGGCCAAATAAATAGTTAATAATTACAAGTCTGCTTAGGAGACTAGAGTTTAATATTGTTAATTTTGATAAATTTGGCCAGGGCTTTCATTATGGGGGAGTTAGTAAGAGTTAGTAAACATTGAAAATTAGTAGGGAGAGGGACGTCAGGAGGGAGGAAGTTATAAAGAGAAGAAGATAGCTTGGGACAATTAAAAAATATATGTTCTACATTACCTTCGTCCAGACCACACTCGCACAGAGAACTGTCTTTTGCTCGGATCTTAGCCACGTGAACAGGTGTGCAAGCATGTCCTAGGCGAAGGCGACAAATGGTAGACGTGACTGTCTTATTCACCCTCTTGTATTTATTAAACCAGGGTTTGCATGGAATAATCGGTTGTATATTTCCATAATATCTACCCTTAACAAGTCTGTTTATATTCCATGAGGCCTGCCATTCTAATGTCAACCGTGGCCCGGCAGACTCCCTCAAGTCGTGACAAAATATATGACTGTGGTCAGGTGATCCCATCCGAGTAGCAGCCTTCGCTAGAGTATCCACAGTATCATTACCAACGATGCCGCAGTGACCAGGAATCCACGCGAGAATAATATTAAGGCCCTGCAGGTGACAATTGTAAAGGGCTTCTTTGATGTCTAGTATTACGGGGAAATTGGATTTAGATTTGAATGGATTTGATAAAATTGCCTGTAATGAGCTCCGTGAGTCGGACAAAATGATGGATTTAAGATTATGTGATAGGGAGTATTTGATCGCTTCTAAAATGGCAATAGCCTCACCAGAGAATACTGAGGATTAGGAAGGACATTTGAAGGACAAGACGATTTTGAATCGGGGAATCCAGACCGATGCCCCCACGCTGCCCTTATCAGACAGTTTAGACGCATCGGTGTAGATTGAACCACTTTAGCTGTCAGGTAAATATCCTCGAGGTTTTTCACCGAGTAAATTTTTGACGTTTCTAGGAGGATTATTACTCCTGTCAGAGTAAAAATTAACTCATTTATGAACGACAAAAGTGAAAAGAAGAACGAATAATTGATTGAAGAGGCGTTCTTTTTTTACTTTCATTCCTTTTTCACCTAAGAGTGAACGCAACCGTAGATAGTTTTTTTTTTTTTTTTTAGTTTATCCCGAAGGAAAGGCAAGGGGAACTAAGCCCATACAGCCTAATCATTGTTTAGTAAAATGTATTCTGAATTTATGATGAATGACAATGATGATGAATGGAAACGTCGGGAAAATCCTCAAGAACAAGTGTAAAGTTAGTTAAAATGAAAAATTATTGCAGAAACAACTTACATGCTGTTGGTTGGCAACATAAAATAGTTTTTAAGCCCACGGCAGTTTGGTTGTGGAAACACCTTTATCTGTTACTCTTTAAAAAAAATAAAATCTCCACCATTTTTAACTATACAAAAGTTTTTCCTTTATTCAATTCTCACAAGCTTCAATTATCAGCACAGTCCCTAAAATCGTCGTGCATACAACATTTGATCCGGCTCGAAGGACCAAATGTTGTCATCCTTGGTTTATAACGTTCTTGGAGCAAAAAATGTCAGCGCATTCTCGTTCGGATATCTCCCTCGCACATGCCAACGTCCATTACTGCAGTTTTAGATAGACATATTTTGTGAGTGAATGGTACGACCGTGTGGTACAGCAGCACAGCAGCAAGCAAAGTAAATCCAACATGGCGTTCGTTCGTTTGTTCTGGCGGTGGATTTGTTTGTGAATTTTTCTGTTTATTTATTCCCTCCAGTAATGTTGAGTACGGTTTCGGTTTCTCCGTTTAGTGTGTGAGATACTTAACAGTATTCCGATAGTGATTTAACCTAAGATAGTGACTTTTAATCCAAGATAGTGACTTTTTTTCATTTTTCATAACCTAGTTTTTGCAAGATACTTACTGTTTTGTGTTTTTTTGTTATTTGTTTATCCTTTATCATGGTTTGGATGGATGGATCATGGATGGATTTTTTGGAAGGATTGTATTTCTTTTTGTGTCATTTCTTTAAATTAAAATGTATTATTCTTCATAACAATAATATTCTTGTTTTATTTGATAAAATGACTATCGTTACGTATGTAAATATTTCAGTTTTGCGGGGGTGAGGTATGATGGCAACAGTGAGCTTGCCTTTGATACTTTTTGTACGCAGTTGCCCTTCTTCTCCTCTAGGAGTAAATGTGTTCTGTGAAGTAGAGATGCTAACGCATTAGACGGACGTCTTCTATTGGTTTGAACCAGGGATTTGGTATCTCCGCTTGTATACATTTCTATGGTTTGAACCTTCAATTCAATTTTGCGATATGGCGTCTCTCTCGCTTACACGGAGACTTTGCCAATGTCACGTGTTGACATCCAAACGTAAAAATATATATATATATATAACAAAGGAAAATGATCAGGGTTTGAACCAGGGATTTGTATACATTTCTATGGTTTGAACCTTACAGAGCAAAATACCTCATATGCCTCAGATAAATCAAAATACCCACTGGCACCTTAATTTTTTATGCATCACAAATGGTAGGCAAAAGAATCATAGACACAACAGCTTTTAATTAAAAAAAAAAATGTTTTATTAGGCAAAAATTTACATTATTCATTGCTATTTTAAAATATTTTTATTCATATAAAATTTTATATGTATTATTTAGTTAAAAAGACCAAATAAAACGCACACATTTTTTAATATTTATTTATTTATCTACTTTTCGTTACATTTATTGTAAACTTTAGTGTGTATTGGTGGCAATGCTGTATATTACCTATGTAGCCTACATATCTAAATACATATCTTTCAAAATCCTATTACATAATAATATTACACCAGTTTAAAATACATACATTAACTTAGTTAAATATTTAGAAAATATTCTAGTACTAGAATTAGTCTTATGCTCTAATCAGTGGCATAGCGTGGGTGGGGCGGCGGGGGCGGCCCGCCCCGGGCGGCAGCCCGCGGGGGCGGCAAAATGTCGCCGGTGAAGTGGTTTGAGATCTGATCTATGATTCATTCATTACATGTGTCAGACACACTATAATGTTCCATTTTTATCTAAAATTTTGCGTACAAAATATTTTTTAATATTTAGGTATTTAAAAGAAAAACTGTGAAATCACTGGCAGAGCTCTTTATAACGTTTGTTTGTTTACCTACGAACGGCAACATCGCATCATGCCGCGCCGCCGCGCCGGCGCGCGCCACCGGAGTTGAGCGGCACTCCTTATTATGTTAATTTCTCATACAAAATCTTTTGTTTCACGCGTCGGCCCGTGTCGATGCCTTTCTTTCTCACTCATTGAATTTAGTACTATGCATTTGTAATGAACTTTGTTTGTTTTAGTGCATCGTGAAGTACCGTTACGCAATCACGCATTACTCGTATGTTTGTTTCGCGAGAATTTCGGATACGGAGTCATTTTGACTGTGTTTCAATCTTTTAAACACTGTTGAATCTTCTAAAACTGAACATTTAGATCTTTACCCAATCTCTGAACTAGTTTTTTTAAATAAAAATAGTCAAAGAAAGCGGTGCAAAAAAAGGCTAAGAAAGAAGCAGATGCGAAGAAGTTTCAAGGTGCATTACTGAAATATTTCAGTTCGTGTTCTGGTTCGAAAGCCACGTTAACGTCTTCGGTGACATCCTGCAGCAGCAGAAGTGATTCCAGTGTAAGTAGGTATATGATTCCTCCATCTAGAATCGTGCGTGGTCTAGAATTACTCCATTTATTTTAGACATAACATGTATGGGCTGGGTCCCTAGCAATAAATTGCAAACTCGCAAGCAATTGACGACTCGATTCCAGCAAATTCAAGAAATATCGGACAAGTTCGGATTTTTGATGCCAACGAAACTTTTGGACAGCAAGTTCGAGTGTGATCTTTCCCATGTATTAGAAGACATCGACAAGGACGAGTTTCAGATAGAGCGGAAGCGTCTCCAGCAATTTGATGCCTGTTCTGAATCAGAGGAAGATATAAGTGGTAAAGGACGACTGGAGCTCCTCCAGTTCATTCATAAACTGAATCTCGGAATTTCGGTTCCAAATATAAGTCATCTTGATTCGTATATATTTGACTTTGGCGATTAGTATTGCAAGTTGTGAGAGAAGTTTTTCGAAGTTGAAGCTAATAAAAAATTACCTCAGATCTACAAAGAGCTCCGCTAGACTATCAAACTTGGCTATATTGTCGATTGAACAAGAATTGGCTGCTAATATTGATTATGACAAAGTTATTTCTGACTTCGCTGCTCATAAGGCCCGTAAAATCCGCTTGTAAAACCGGTCATCCTATTTTACTTCAATAAAAGGTACCTCATTGCCAGTGAAATTTAATTTTAATTAAGCGCCTATAGAATGGGGGCGGCAAAGTGGGTCTCCCGCCCCAGGCGCCGAGATGGCACGCTACGCCACTGGCTCTAATTGTACATTTTCATTTTCGTTTCATAAATAAAGCTGCTAACAAACAAAATGTACAAAGATCTTTATGATTTTTCACAAGCAAAGAAATCAAATGAAAACATGGCTTTTATAATGGCGGGAAAAGCTGGAAGGGTGCAGGTGTAATTTTCTTGTGAAAATCAAAAATTATTTGTAAATGGCTTGCATGTGTCCGTAAAGTGATGTTTTCTAGTAGATAAGTTATATTTTGATTACTTGTGATGTGAATCTAGTGCGTGTGTATGGTTTTATACGCAGGTAAGCTGAGTAAAACTTTAACCGGAATACGATCTCTTCATGGGCCCATGTAAGTTGTTTCTGCAATAATTTTTCATTTTGACTAACTTTACACTTGTTTTTGAGGATTTTCCCGACGTTTTCATTCATCATCATTATTATCATCCATCATAAATTCAGAAATCATTTACTAAAGACAATGGCTGTATGGGCTTAGTTCCCCTTGCCTTTCCTTCGGGATAAACTAATAAAAAAAAAAAACTTTTATCGTCGCGATTCGGCGGGAAAAGCTGGAAGGGTGCAGGTGTCAATTTAATAATTTTTTTTTAGTTTATCCGGACCGGATTTCTTGTGAAAATCCAAAATTATTTGTAAATGGCTTGCATGTGTCCGTAAAGTGATGTTTTCTGGTAGATAAGTTATATTTTGATTACTCGTGATGTGAATCTAGTGCGTGTGCATGGTTTTATACGCAGGTAAGCCGAGTAAAACTTTAGCCGGATTACGAACTCTTCATGGGCGCATTTAAGTTGTTTCTGCAATAATTTTTCATTTTGACTAACTTTACACTTCGGCTGTCCCAAAATAAAACACTGAATATGCCATTTTGTGAAAATACTGTTTATCCCAATTTTGGATGTTCTGTGTTAATATCTTCCGTTTATGGCGTATTCTGTGTTTTTGGACCTTGGTATCTTTGCCATTTTAACCATTTTCAAAAAACGGATTTTTGATTTAGGTACGGTTGCACACAGAACATCCAAAATTGGGATAAACAGTATTTTCACAAAAATGGCATATTCAGTGTTTTATTTTGGGACAGCCGACTTGTTCTTGAGGATTTTCCCGACGTTTCCATTCATCATCATCATTATCATCCATCATAAATTCAGAAATCATTTACAGTGGTCGTATGGGCTTAGTTCTCCTTGCCTTTCCTTCGGGATAAACTAAACAAAAACTTAATCGTCGCTGGATTCGGCGGGAAAAGCTGGAAGGGTGCAAGTGTAATTTTCTTGTGAAAATCAAAAATTATTTATAAATGGCTTGCATGTGTCCGTAAAGTGATGTTTTCTGGTAGATAAGTTATATTTTGATTGCTTGTGATGTGAATCTAGTGCGTGTGCATGGTTTTAAACGCAGGTGAGCTGAGTAAAACTTTGGCCGGAATACGATCTCTTTATGGGCCCATGTAAGTTGTTTCTGCAATTATTTTTCATTTTGACTAACTTTACACTTGTTCTTGAGAATTTTCCCGACGTTTCCATTCATCATCATCATTATCATCCATCATAAATTCAGAATACATTTTACTAAACAATGATTAGGCTGTATGGGCTTAGTTCCCCTTGCCTTTCCTTCAGGATAAACTAAAAAAAAAAGCTATTCGTTACCAAATAAATTAATAAAAATAATACATTACTCTCTCTGTAAATGAAAGCGCAGTAGCAAAACATTGTTATTTTACATGAATGGACTAAAAAACATGAAAACAATGGAGTCTACAAAAAATCTTTTGGATTTGCTAGAACTTGCACGAAAATTTAATTGTTTTTATCTGACAGGTAATAATACTTACTTTCCTTTCAAATGGTTAGAAATACATTTATATAGACGTCGTCTTTTTAATGAATATTAATGTTCATGTAATTTCCTCATGTTCCTAAATAACAAGGTACTGCATTTTAGGTTTGCGTCAAGGGATCTGCAAACCTTTTATCGTGGCTGGACATCAAGTTGGATTAATTAGACCAGATGTAATGAAAAGTCTACAAAGATTTCCTGAGGTTTGTAGTATGATTTGATTTGTGAGCATGTTTGAATGTGTACACTTCACGACCAACAGTCAGTCCTACTTCAAGTAGGACCAATTTGGATCACTATAAAAGCATTAAAAAAAAAGCGAAAAAGCATTCCTGTATATAGGGTTGCATGTTTCCCAAAGCCAAAAGCCAGATAGACCAGTCACTTAGGCGGGACATTTAAGTAAAAAGTTGACTCCTGCTTTCAGCCACATTAGGCACACACTCCTTTGCAAAATATACCTTTGGTTAAAAAGCGTAACAAGTTTATTTAAGCGGGTCACACCATCAATAAGCCTGCACCCTAACACCCTAAACTAGGTCCTACTTTATCTGAATACCTGGCAAACCTACTTGAATGTACTACCATTATACTAAGAATCAGTGTCATCTCTGTCTGTTAGCTATACTATAGCATTTTAATTTTCAATACATCAATTTTCAATATAACTTTATTTATTTCAATGGTTTATTATGAACTACAATTTTATTTATACCAATGGAATGATAAGGCATTTCAAATATATTAATTTTTTTGCAGGTATTTTCTATTACTGGTAAATTTGTGGAGTTGAATCCAGCTTTTAGAGATTATAAAGAAAGAACAACAAGGGTAGCAGAAGTTCTTGAGAAGTTGCGCTTTGAAAATGATATTTGTGCTCTCAAGGGTTGGAGAGACGAGGTATTTAAATATTAATCAGTTGTGAGTGATAAGTAGGTATACCTATAATAATTTAAGTTTAATACAATAATGTTTCAGTGTTTTGAAGTTAGTGTCCCTTTCTACAATGAGAGTCTGCTAGAAATGGATAGAAGTGCAATATGTATGTTTGGAATTAGAAACTATGGAGTCTCTGTCACAGGATATTTGATGCACCCTGCGAAAGGTCTATGTATTTGGTTGCAGCAGCGTAGTCTTACAAAGCAAACTTGGCCTGGTAAATATTCAAATTTGAATAAATCAAGTGTTATTCCCCAAACTCTAAAAATACTAGTCAATTAAATACAATCATGTTTTTAGTATTTTTCTAAGACATCCTCACATTATTCTTATGACAATCAATTTAATTCTTTACATCTATATTTTTTGTCATTGCGTGGTAACATGTTTTTATGTTTTGTTATATTATGGTTTTCTAGGCAAATGGGACTGTTTTGTCAGCGGAGGACTTGCAGTAGGTTTTGGTATTCTTGAGACTGCTATCAAAGAAGCAGCAGAGGAAGCTTCTGTGCAAGGGGATTTAGTCAAGAAAATGGTTCCATCTGGATGTGTCAGGTAAATTAATAATTCATGTCATACTTTCTAGTGGTGTTATGACGTTGTACGAAGTTCATTCGTATACAGAATGTAACAAAAAGGGTATGTTAAGCGAAAAGCTACGTAAATAGCCCACTGTAGAGAACCTATCCACAAAATTTGAGACTCGAAATCACATGTTTATTTAACAACATGGTAACATGTGCAATTAAACAAATTCTAAGAAACTACTTAACTACATTGAGAAAAAAAAAGAAGAGAAACAAATGACTAATTTAAGAAAGTAATTTGTACTAAATTGTATGCTATATTAAAAAAATGTACATTAAAGAATTAAGAGAAAATAACAATCAACATGTCACCTAGGAAGTATCCTTCCTAGCGGGCGCTTTTTATTTCGCTAGGTATTATGGACCTTTTGGTTTTGTGGTTGGCCAGAAAAAATGTACGATATATGTTCATTTACCTTATAATGAAATATGGGGCATTACATATTTGCAAGTAACATTATTTCATTGTCATACTTTCTAGCAGTGACATGATGTTTTACGAAGCATAGATATTCATATGTGCGCGCTACGAAGTTCATTCTTATATAAAAAAAATTACGTAATTTGTACTAAATTGTACGCTATATTAAAAAAATGTACGTTAAAGAATTAAGAAAAAAAAACATGTCACCGCTAAGAAGTATCCTTCCTAGCGGGCGCTATTTATTTCACTTAGTTCCAATGTACCTTTTAGCTTTGCATTTAGCTTTGTGGCTAACAAGAGAAAATGCATGGAGGAAATAAAATGTACGAGATAATATGTTCATTAACCTTATAGTATGAGATCCCACCGCAGGTTTACTACGTTCATCTGTTTATAGAATAAAACCTTATTATTACAAACATTTACGATTATGAGAATATATATCCACTGGGTTGCCTATCAAAATATGGCCGCAAGTATTTTTAATTGAATTTTCAAAAGATATATTTTGCCGACAAATTACGCTCACATGTTTTTCAAATAAAGTATGATTCATTTGATAGAACTGTATGTAGAGATTGCGAAAAACCAGGGTTGCCATGCTAAAAAAAAACAGCTGTTCCATACCATCTCGAATAATTACTGCACTGAAATGTATGAACAGCTGATATTAAAAAAAAAAAATTCGTAGTTGGTCCCATAGTGAAAGTTGTTTCTTTTTACCTACCTAGTTTCGTGTCAAAAGATAATCACAAATTTTCGATAGACCTTATACCTATAATATAAGTATAGGTATAATATGTTACCGGCAATCTGTGTAATCCGGTATTGTATACGATACTTTGGTAATGTATAGAATACCTAAAACGTGTAGGTAACGTATGAAATATTATTTCATTTATACTTTGCGTAGGTATTCTGTAGGGAAATTAGTGGCGGAGCCGTTTAGGGGTGAAAGTATAGGGTAATTCCAGTCGATATTACTATGGGAGAAAGTTAACCCTTTCCATGATATTCCTACTTTAAGAATTTTACAAAAAAATCCTACTTAAAATCTTTAAATAGTAATAAATCCCAAAAAAATGTCTTTCTGGCCTACTTTTTTTTTTGCAACAACGATATTCTAAATAAGTAATATCAATAGTCAAAACTTTGCAATTATTGATCTTTTTAAAGGCGAAAATCGTTAAACAAAAACATAAAATGAAAAAAAAAAACAACGGTGACTGCCTCTAAAATGTCGATTTACTCAAAAAAGACACCTACAATTATTATGTACATAATAATTAAAAAAACATCTACGTGTCATTACCTTTCGAATGAGGTATTAAAATTTGAAATCGGTTAAGAATTCACAAAGATTTGACTAATAACCAGAGGTCGGAATTAGGTAGAGTCATTTATGTACTTGCACTGATTTCATACAACGAAAGAATAAAGTGGATATGCCTCAAATTCCGGTATTAATTTTAAAGACCAGAAATTTTATGTTAATTATCTTTGTTTTATTTGTCTATCTCTGAGGGTTTTATTATTATTTATTTGTAATATTGTTGGCCACACGGGATTGTCCATTAGAAATCCTGGGAAGGTCCACATTAATATCAACATTTCGATGCAAGTACATAAATGACTCTACCTAATTCCGACCTCTGCTAATAACAAAAATTTAAGGAAAAAATCAAAAAACCCGACTGCGTACAAAGTAAACCATACTACGTAAATACATATCAATACTTCGGGGTAAAAAGCAATTAGAATGCTGAAAAATACATTTATTGAAAAAACAGCAGTTTTACAGTTCATTTTCAAAATGTTCACCCCTATTTCTGATGCAAGCTCGTGCCCTTCTTATCACACCCGTTTTCACAACCCTCGAATCTCTGAGGTCCCTTTGCATTAGGGATGGTGCGTATTTACGCGACCTGGTTTTAAAACCAGGTTTTTACTTACTTAAGTACGTAAACCAGATACGGGCCGAAATACGCGAAAGACTGAAGGTATTTGCCTTGCAAGTATCATAGTGATAGTTTGAATCCAAAATTAAACCTTATGCTATATCTATTAAGGTGTATAATCGCGCTACGTGAAAGAAAATACTTTCAAAGTAAAAAAGTATTTTTTTTTTGCCAGCGGGATTATATCACGCAGCCTTATTGAAATAAGGACTATTTTTCTATGAAATACTTTATTAGGCATCGGCGGCGCCCTGCAACACCTGCAACCAGGTACGGGCCGAAATACCTGGAAGACTTTGAAAGTATTTACGTTGCAAGTATTGTAGAGATAAATTAAACCTTAGTCTATATCTATTAAGGTATACAATCGCGCTAACTGAAAGAAAATACTTTGAAAGTATAAATACTTTAGTACCTAGGCATCGGCGTCCGGCAACCCGTGGAATACTTGAAGGTATTTATTTTGTAGCACGATTATGTTCTTTATGTCGTAAGAAAACTAGGATAATATTTCTATAAAAACCTTATTAACAACTTGGTACAAGTTGTTTGTACAGCGGACTCGAAATAGTATGAAGCACGACTATACGTGAGCAAGCTCCTACTGACAGCACCAAACTGCGGCGCTGGAGTTTCAAAAGTGTGCAAAAGTAGGCAGTCTAATGGAAATTTTGTGCCCGCTGCTGCTGACGGCGCCGGAGCTATACCCGATTTGGACCTCCAAAAGTGTGCAAAAGTGGGCAGTCTAATGGATGTGCTGTGCTCGCTTCTGCTGACGGCACCGGAACTGTCCCCGTTTTGGACCTCCAAAAGTATGCAAAAGTGGGCTGTCTAAAGGATGTGCTATACCCGCTTCTGCTGACGTCTCAGGAGTTGTATCCAGTTTGAACCTCCAAAAGTGTGAAAAATGGGCAGTCTAATAGATGTGCTGTGCCCGCTTCTGCTGACGATGCAGGGGCTGTACCCGGTATGGACCTCTAAAAGTGTGCAGGAGTAGGAAGTTTCGTGGACGTGCTGTATACTGTGAAACTCTTTTTTGGTACATTCATACATAGGTACATACTGTAATTAAAACTTCCTACAATAAGTATGGTACACAAGAGAATGAAGTATTTAAAGTATTTCGCTGTCCACTCGCTATAATGTTCCTTATTACAGTCACGATAAGGATTAATTTCCTACGTAGTTAAAAAATACTTTAAAGTACGAGTATATGGAAACCTGGTTTTTAGCCCTGGTACGAATTGATGGACGTACTTTGAAGCCCTGGTACGCAAATCGTCAAGTACCCATGTCTACTTTGCATTTCCTGCGCTGCGTTTATAATTCTATTGCGTAGGTCTTCAATATTAGGTACAGGGACCTCAGCAGCGTATACAAGACTTTTCATTCGACCCCACACAAAGAAGTCCATGGGTATGATGTCGGGGCTACGTGCCGGCCAAGGTATTGGACCACCCCTACCAATCCATCGATTGGGGAATTGTTGGTCCAGCCAATTTCTCACACTTATTCTGAAATGCGCTGGACATCCATCGTGCATGAATATTATGTTTCGCCTAGTTTGTAGCGTTACATCTTCCAACAATTCATGTAAGATATTTCTGAGGAAATCTTCATATGCTTCCCCATTAAGGTTATCCGGTAGGAAATGTGGCCCAATCAAATGGTTATTTACTATACCCATCCACACATTCAGGCTAAATCTTCTTTGGGAACCTTTTGGTCTCTTTAGGTGTGGATTACCCATAGCACGTTCACTCCAGTAATGAGCATTATGATAATTTGTAATGCCATCCTTGTCAAACTTAGACTCGTCAGTCCATAAAATTGTCCTAAGATAGTTGCGGTCTTCAACATCCGCAAAACTACATTCTTCTTAAAGGATCTCCTTCTTCTATGGCCTGAACAGGTGTGTAGTGGTAAGGGTGCAGTACATTTTCATGAAAAGCGTACCACACCTTCCAATGGGAGAGTCCCATAAGCCGACCTATCATTCGTGTAGACATACTACTGGTCTCTTTCGAAATAGTTAAGAACATCTTCTTCGTCTTCCACAGCATACAATCGAGGTCTACCTGCGTCACCTGAAAACCAATAGTTTTTTAAATAACGAGTGCTAAAAGATATCCCTATCCGTCATGTCATACCGACTTTGGTAGCTGCCCCCGCGCCTATTAACGTAACGATAACGCATTGCTTTTTAGTACCACTCTTTTTTTACGATTAAGTCAAGGACGGTGATGGAAAACAACGCGGATTATTCATGCTCATGGTACGGAGAGAACTGCTCGTTAGTCGCGACGACGACGACGCAACAAGCTAGAGTTTAAAATTAATAACTTAAGAAAATACAACACCTATTAGTATTATGTTTATCTTTAAGTAACATTAGAGCTTTATGTTAAAAATTGACTCCAGGTAAAATTAAAATTAACACCTGACATTGCTTACGAGCACAAGTATGACATAATAATAACCATTACTAAGTAGGCACGAGCATGTGTCTGTTATTTTTAAAAATACATGTGCCTAGATATTAGTGTCGTAGGTTAAGGTAATGTATTGTGTGATTTTCGGTTTTATGGACTAAATAAAATAATAATAAGTTTTTCTTACCTCGGTATCTTTGAACGTTTCCACGCTCTCGTACCCGACGGAATGTTCGGGAGAATACGCGGGCATCAGGCAATCGACGATTTGGAAATGTTTCAGCATATTCACGACGAGCTTGTTCAGCGTTCCCTCTGGCAGCTCCGTAACAAAAAAGAATAACTGCGTATTCTTCGTTACTAAACGATGTTCTTTTTCTAACAGCCATTGTTAGTCAGATTAACCTGACAATCAGTCACACAGCAGCCAGGTCCAGGTCGTCGGGAAGAGAATCAATCACAAGTCCAGAAAAAGGCAAGTCGTTAGCAAAAGCGAATCTGAGAGCAAGTAAACTAATAGAGCACTTCCGAACACAGTGAACCGTAAGAGCGGACTGAGGAAGGGGCAAGCAAGGCGCTGTAGCGGCTCTATTCCTGCGACCGAGTCTTGTTCTCAGGCTCTACCTGGGTTTTTCAATTGATCATATCTTCCTAGTTTCTTAACCGATTTCAATATCTCATTCGAAAGGTAATGAAACGTAGATGTTTTTTAATTACTATGTACGTAATAATTGTAGGTGACTTTTTTGAGTAAATCGACGTTTTAGAGGCAGTCACCGTTGTTTTTTTTTCATTTTATGTTTTTGTTTAACGATTTTCGCATAAAAAAACGATAATTGCAAAGGTTTGACTATTGATATTACTTATTTAGAATATCTTTGTTGCAAAACAAAAAAAAAGTAGGCCAGAAAGACATTTTTTTGGGATTTATTACTATTTAAAGATTTTAAGTAGGATTTTTTTGTAAAATTCTTTAAGTAGGAATATCATGGAAAGGGTCAACTTTAGGTCAGTAGGTCTTATAGTAATATTGACTGGAATTACCCTATACTATCACCCCTAAACAGCTCCGCCACTAATTTCCTTACACCCTGTATACAATACTGAATTCGCATCCGGTAATGTATAGAAAAGACGAGCTTACATAGCTTTTTGAGAAATATTTTAAATATTATTTAACAAAAATTCCTTCTAGCACTTCGCCGGTCCCTACCGCGACACGCTTGCTTTGCTCGCTCGGCTCGTGCGTTGTTATTTTAACAGTTCTAACATAACCTTAATTTAATGAATTAAATTAAACAAAGTGATAGAAGTTTAATTATTTCTAAAGCCCTACTTAGTACTCGAACTAGCGCTAAACCGCGTTTTGGAATAATGTTTCATTTTAAACCATGGTATTAAGCTACTTAAAACCTGGTACTATCTTTAGTCGTCGTTTTGGAAAAAGACCAGTTACGTGATTATAGGTAGACGCAGGGTCACATATTAAATCCATAGAAAAAATTGGCACCAAAGAATCTATATATAAAACGTAATAACTGTTATAAGCTAAATATTTTAATTAAACCCTATGCAATTACCATAAGACTTGATTTTGCTTGTAAAAAATTATCACCCTATGCAGCTTCGACTAATCTGTCAAAATCTAATGTCACTTAGATAGCTTACAGTTATTTGAAGCTCCCACTATTTCCACTGCAAAATGTCATTAGGAGTTGCCAACAAATTTTCAGATATTACCTATTTACCAGAGACATTTTTTGGCAGTCGTATATTTTTTCTTATTAATTATAAATATTAACGTAGGTCATTAAAATTTTATAGATACAATGGAATAATAGTTCATAATAATAAATACTGTCAACATTCTGGGCACTCTCCCGGTATACGGTAACTTTGTAAATTATTAAATTTCGTGTAATAAATTAGTTTTTTAGGTCTCTATAAATTACTTTCTAAGGTTCTAATAAAACCCTTCAGTAAATACTGCTATTTTATAATATATTAGTAATTTATATTATGTATTGCAAATCTTTGGCAATGTGAGTATCGAAAGAAACCATATTGCGCCGACCCAATAAATAATGGGATAAGGGCAGGAAGATGATGAATTTATGTAAAGTAATATGACTGATTTATCGACGCTGAGGCAAAACAACTGTAGCTAGAGACGTGATATTTGAAGCGTGGCTTCCTTTTATGAAGTAGAAGTCCAGAGAGGAGGGGTTTCCTGGGATTCCCACAGGAACGGGGAATTCCGGAGTTTACGGATTTAAGAGGATCCGTGTGCAGACAGTATTCTTAAAAAAACATTCAGATATTTTTAGGTATTGAATTAAAACAATTTAAAAACCTTTATTATAGTTTTAATCAAAGTAAAACTTAACAGAAAATAATAATATAGTAAATATTGAATTGTATCAGGCGTCCTGATGATGCCACGGGTGTTGGCGAAACATATGTCCATTAAAATTTTAATTGGTTTTCGGATTAGCAGCTATGTATTTATGGTTGCATGCTAGGTGCTTGGATCTGGCTTCTCGTTGCGACTGTAGTGTCTTGTGTTCGTGATCATGAGTAGGCAGATCCGAGGGTCAGCGGAGGGTATAGGGCCCGGTGGCGGGCGATCCCTCAATAGAGATAATATAGTAACTTCTACAGATAGTATACCTACAGTCTACAGAAACTATGCTCCACTACTTTTCAAGTAAAGTTTTCACAACATATTATACTGTGACGGGTGCAGCTCGCACTTTGCCACTTTTTAATTTTAGGGAAATATATTTTTTGTTGGACACATTACCGATATTACAGTGGAAATAGCATTAGCATAGGAAGTAAGCAAATATGTCATCCGTCTAACACATTATTATTTGTTTAAATATTTTATGTAAAATATTATGTTATCCACTGATTATTAACATAAACTGACTTTAAAAAGAAAAATGTAACCGACTTCAAACTTTAACTAAAAAGCGATAAATAACGTAACTAATTTATCTACTTAATACATATTAAATATCTCAAATTATTTAAATATTTACAACTTAATACCTAATACTTTAACTAAGTCATCATTAACTATTTAAATATTTATAATTATCACATATTTTTTGGAGTCGGTGCCAGCCTAGGTAACGTAGTCTGTTGTGTTGATGGACGCGCGCGGCTGGCAAAGCCACACACACGGCAAAATACAATACGGTGTAGTAGGCAGCGTTAATGCAATTTCCTATTCTTGGTTTTACTATTTAGTGTGGGTCAGTTTTCTTAATTACATTTATTTGTTTGGCTGGCACCGACTCCAAAAAATATGTGATAATTATAAATATTTAAATAGTTAAAGATGACTTTGTTAAAGTATTAGGTATTAAGTTGTAAATATTTAAATAATTTGAGATATTTAATATGTATTAGATAAATTAGTTACGTTATTTATCGCTTTTTAGTTAAAGTTTGAAGTCGGTTAAATTTTTTTTTTAAGTCAGTTTATTTCTCGATTTTTAGTTGTGTTAATGCGTTGTGGACTTAAATAGATGCTAGTTTATACAGGCTGATATTTGGTCGTCAACGTTCCCGAAAACTACGTAATCTCCTCATCATCACGATCATTTTTCTCCTTGGAAGCATACCTGGGAAGTGTCTGGTTTCCAAAATATTAGGGTCCAAAGTTGAGTAAATAGACTGCATTTTTCTGCATGAATGCACATAGACGCGCGTAGCAAGATTTTTCACGAGAAATAATTAATATCTGTCTATAAAAAAACTAACATAAACACTGGACACTATACATTTCGCCGATCAAGTACCTAATAAAAAAATTGTTAAAAAAAATTTACATCGTTTCTCAGCATTTTTTTTTTGCATAAACTTACTTTATTTGATGTATAGAGTACGTACCCTTAGTTAAGGGTGGCAACGAAAAAACACCATGTATACCTAAGGTTTTAATCATTACCATCTCAGGAGTAGTATCTACCCATATAAGTATCACGTTAGCCCTACATATATAGTTTCCATCGACCAATTGCAGTACTGTCCCCTAACTCCTAACCGTTAAGGAGTTCTGTAGCTTGACCATCAGCACAGCAGCATCAGATGTTGATTCAAATATACCTCACAAGCAACAAGTTAGCCCTACATACTACTATATAGTTTCCATCGACCAATTGCAGTACTGTCTCCCAACTCCTAACCGTTAAGGAGTTCTGTAGCTTCATCATCAGCACAGCAGCATCAGATGTTGATTCAAGTAACACGTTTGCCCTACATACTACTAAATATTTTCCATCGACCAATTGCTGTACTGTCTCCCAACTCCTAACCGTTAAGGAGTTCTGTAGCTTTATCATCAGCACAGCAGCATCAGATGTTGATTCGAGTAACACGTCAGCCCTACACACTACTAAATAGTTTTCATCGACCAATTGCTGTACTGTCTCCCAACTCCTAACTGTTAAGGAGTTCTGTAGCTTCATCATCAGCACAGCAGCATCAGATGTTGATTCAAGTAACACGTTAGCCTTATATACTACTAAATAGTTTTCATCGACCTATTGCAGTACTGTCTCCCAACTCCTAACCGTTAAGGAGTTCTGTAGCTTCATCATCAGCACAGCAGCATCAGATGTTGATTCAAGTAACACGTTAACCCTACATACTACTAAATAGTTTCCATTGACCAATTGCAGTACTGTATCCAAACTCCTAACCGTTAAGGAGTTCTGTAGCTTCATCATCAGCACAGCAGCATTAGATGTTGACACCCTGAAGCATATACCTGAGTAAGACATGATTACGTAACAAAAGCACCATGCGTGCATACAATTTTCGGTGGTTGCCCTTGATTTCTCCTGGATCCCATCATCAGATCCTGACCTGGTGAAAATGGGACCACCTCAGAAGTGAACTCTATCCAACCAAAAAAAAAATGTTGAAATCCGTTTATAATTGACGGAAATATCGGTGAACATACATAAAAAAAAATATATATATTATACATACAGACGAATTGAGAACCTCCTCCTTTTTTTGAAGTCGGTTAATAAAACAGAAACCTTTTGAAAATTACTTACTGAAAGTAAAATATTCCGTGAGATATTTTAAGCTTTCGGGAATTGTTCCCGCAATTTTTAAAAACACACTGAAGCATTGTAGCACGTTTTGTCTATACCGCTGTCATAGATCAGGGGTGGCCAACTTGGTTAGACCCAAGATCTACTGTTCACTGACGGCACCCTGTGCGATCTACCAATTACAAACTTAAAAATGAAACAGCATAATTCAGTACCTACACAAATAGGTGAGGATTTTTTTCAATTTGTTTATTAATAATTTTATAGTATTTTTTTTATTAAAAAAAACCTTTAAATAGATTCACAACACAGCGCGCAGTGGTTGCGCAGTCTGTTCCACGTATTTTTTTTGCTTTGCCACGATCGATTGTACTAATATACGCGATCGACCGGTTGGCCACCCATGTCATAGATGAACTAAACCTTGTGACAACCTTCTGCGCTTGTCAGTTTTGAGCAGATTACGGACGATCCGTATATTGAGAGCTAAACTGATATTACTAAACTATTAAAGTCTTATTCTTAGATGAATTAATACTAGGTATAGGGTCATATACCTAGTATTAATTCATCTAAGAATAAGACTTTAATAGTTTAGTAATATCAGATAGTAATACATACATTCTACGAGGTACATGTGAAGTAAAATATTCAACCGATTGCGATCTTGACTGTTTGAGATTAGAAAATAATGCAAATATGATCATTCGTCATGCGGACCAATTGCTATTTGACCGAATGCGATTTTGACGGTTTTTCAGTCACTTGACCGTTTGCGAATTTGACCATATGCGACGGAACTGTATTTTTTTGCCATAAACTAAGGTACTTTATTTCGTTTAGTCGCATAATGCCTAATTTGCGAAATGGGACCCTAGTCCGGAAATAGGGTTGCCAGGCGTCCGGATAAAGCCGGACATAGTCGGGCGTTATGAGTACGTGTCCGGCCAAAATGGACCATCTTTTAGTTACGGCCTTTGTTAGGCTTTTCACCAAGCACGAATCCAGGGAGTGATCATGGGGCTCATGACCACCCCCTGAGGCTTAGGCCAGCAAAGGCAATATAATACTAGCGACATTGAAGTTCGTTAAGTTATTTAATGAACGCGTTAAATTAAGGCATGCTTGCATTTAAATGTGAATCAATTCAAATTCAGCTATGCGATATGGCGTCTCGCTTAAAATTTTCATGAGGTAGCCTATTACCTTTTAAACTATTTAACTATTTACTCTGGAGGAACGGGACAAACGGGAATTCCAAATTTTAGAGGATATGTACCGAAGCAAAGCGAGGGCGGGTCACTAGTATATATAATACGGGCAGCGTTCACTTCGACCTGACCGCATCCAGTGTGCCAAATCCTTTAATGCCTGGCTTGTGCTGTCATACGTTGTTAAGACTTGGCCACTTCGCGAATGTCTTTTTAAGAATTAGCCCTTTGACGAATTTCAGAATTGGCCATTTCGTGAATTAGTCTTTTTAAGAATTAATCCATTCACTAGTCATTTTAGGACTCGGGTGCCATTTCACGAATTAAGCATTATGCAACTAAACGCTTTATCTGTTGTACAGACGTAACCATCGCATATGGTGGTAACTAAAAAACAACATTCTGTATACTTACTTTATAAATCTTTCAAAGATATTTTAAGGGTTGTCCACTATCGCATCACTTAGAAATGTGGCGGGACCAGCGTTTGAAGGCTAATACCTCGCGGGTGACTAACCAAACACTTGAATAAGTACTTAACTTATAAGCAAAAAGTCTTTTAGCTATAACTTTTTCCCACAACGATTTGAGAATCGCCCAATAGAAATAATTCATAGTCACAAAAAGAGAGCTTTCTAACGATATACGTCTGATCTTTATGGGTCGGTGGGGACCCATCTCATACATTTTTGCCCATCATCCTTTGTTTTATTTCGAAATAATTACTGTAAGTACGTAATCCCCCATATTTTATTATAAGGTAAAATGAACATATCTCGTACAATTTTTATTGTTAGCCAAAAAGCTAAATGCAAAGCTAAAACATACATTGGTACTAAGCGAAATAAATAGCGCCCGCTAGGAAGCATTCTTAGCGGTGACATATTGTTGTTTTCTCTTAATTCTTTAACGTAATTTTTTTTAACATTGCGTACCATTTAGTACAAATTACGTACATTTTTAAAAATACAATAATGAACTTCGTAGCTAGTATATATCTATGCTTCGTAGAACATCATGTCATCGCTAGAAAGTATGACAATGAAATAATGTTACTTGCAAATACGTAATGCCCCATATTTTATTATAAGGTAAATGAACATATTTCGTAATTTTTTTCTGGCTAACCGCAAAACCAAAGGTTCATTAGTACGTAGCGAAATAAATAGCGCCCGCTAGGAAGTATCCTGGTGACATGTTGATTGTTATTTTCTCTTAATTCTTTAACGTACTTTTTTTTATATAGCGTACAATTTAATACAAATTACGTACATTTTTTGATACAACAATGATCTTCGTACAACGTCATGACACCGCTAGGAAGTATGACATAATAAATCAACCTATCAGCAGAACATACTCGTAGTTATGTTACTTTGAACCCAAATCACTTTTTTTGTATTTTTGTGTCTACAAATGCCTATATTTTTTACCAGTAAATTTAAAAAAAATTTAAGTTATTTCTTTCCTAAGATAACTAGTCGAAGAAAGTTACATGTTGCTTATTCCTCCGACAAATAAAGATACGATAGCACTTAGATCTTTGTCAAGAAACGGCATGCAAGTGCCGCCCGCGTCGGTTATATCGTCAGTCTTCACCTTGTCGAGCGGAAACGTGGCTGAGCGCTAGCTCGCTTTGTATTAGCTGTTTATTTCATATTCTGCATATTAATTAATAAAAATCAATACAGAAAATGAAAAGCACACGTTCTAGGCAAATGTTATAAATAATAAATAAATATTCACACACTACACAACACATTAACCTAGTCCCACATTAAGATCCCTAAGGTCTTGTGTCGTGGGTACTAAGCAACGTTATATAAATACATAGATAAGTATAGAACCATCCATGACTCGGAAACAAACATCGATAGTCATCATATCAATGTTTGCACCTACCGGGATTCGAACCCAGGACCTATGGCGTCGCAGGCAGGGTCACTATCTACTATGCCTTTTATCTATACTAATATTATAAAGAGGAAAACTTGTTTGTTTGGTTGTATTGAATAGGCTCAAAAACTACTGGACCGATGTCAAAAATTCTTTCACCGTTAGAATCCTTATTGGACCTGGATGAACATAGGCTATAAGAATTTCCCGGTATTCCTACGGGAAGGCGACCAACGGGAATTCTATATTTTTTACGAAAACCGCTATACATATGAAGCTGAAATTGGGCATATATGTCACAGATAAAAGAGGCGTACATGAGGATCCAGTTTTTAAAAATATCTTTATAAAACAAAGCTACATGTAGGTACATATGACACCCATATTGCCTAACGTGTTTCCCAACAAAAAGGTAGTGTCTATATGACCCAGTTCGCTAATGAAATATCCGAGAAAAAAAAGACATGTGCTTATGGGATCCCCTAAATCCCGGAATATGAGATAAATTTAAATAATTATCATGTTAATGGATGCACAATAATGTACTAATATGTCGGTGAAAGTATTACATAGTTATCTAAACCAATTTTATTATAAAAAAAGTTAGAGCAAAATGTATGCTCTATCTAACTTCAAACTGCTCCCCTGTAAAGTAGGGATTTTGAACATGTAACTTTAACTTCTATGGATAGGTGGAAATTATTATTCAATTAATTAAGAATAAATATTTCTGATTATGTAGTAAAAATGTTTGGTGGGTTTGATGTTATTATTTTTAATATTTTTAACTATTATCTATACATATAATAAAAAACCCGACTGCTTAAAAAAGAACCAAATAATGTACATAATAAAAAAAACTGAAAAGAAAAAAACAAGCATGAATACTATTAAGGAACATAAAATATTTTCTAATTATCGTAACATAACAACTGAACAGCCAGGATCCATGGAAATATTAGCTTGGCTGTCGGATAATGGATCCCGACTGTTCAGTTGTTATGTTACGATCATTAGAAAATATTTTATGTTCTTTAATAGTATTCATTCCATTAAAATATTATAGAATTCTAGACCACCGGACATCTAACTGCTTGTTTTTTTTCTTTACAGTTTTTTTTATTATGTATAGGTACATTATTCGGTTCTTTTTTAAGCAGTCGGGTTTTTGGATTTTTTAAATTATGTTTTTTAATTTTATACTTTTTTGTTATGAGTACCTAGCTACTAATAGATACGCTTCAAGAAACATGCTCAACATGCTCGGCAGCAAGAAGTTTTCGTCTTGCTGCTGTCTAAAAACTTATTTGTGAGAATGGTTGTTACGCAACTTTCAATCGATATAGATCCTAAACGGTTAGTCGAATCGAAAAATGTTGAGAGAAACCTAAAAATGTTTTTTAAATACCTATTCAACGATACCCCACTCGATATAGTTTGTCAACTATAATTATTTTTATTTTCAAAAAATGGCGTCCAGTAGTCGCCATATTGGATTTTCACTAACATCATATCTTTAGTGACACTCGCCGGACTAAGAGGAATCGATTGACGTATGAATCATAAAAATCTCCGAGGCGTTTGGTCTGTGTAGTGCTTCAAAGGAACATACAAACATACATACATAGGCTGTTAAACACAATACCACTCCTTTGCGTCGCGCTGTCGGGTAAAAAATGTAACGGATCGCTGTCTGTACATGGAAGATATATGAGAAAAAATATTATAGGAGATCTTTATCAACGCAATAGAACCCAAAACGATGATTTATGGATTTTTGTCTGTTTGTCGGTTTGTCTGCGTTTGTGCACGCTAATCTCAGAAACGGCTGAATCGATTTCGATGCAGTTTTCAAGAATATATTGTGACAGGTCCCACTTAACATATAGGCTATTTTTTATCCCGGGAAAATGTTTTTATCCCGGATAATTTCGACATTTTTTTTTTCTGCGGGTGTCCACTAGAGATAAATAAAAGTATTATTGTTATATGTGTCTTATAAACACATTTCTGATTTGTGACAATCTATATTAGTTTAAAATATTTTATACTTAATTCTGTTTGCTTTGCAGTTTTTTCTATGAAAGTGAGAGAGGACTGTTTCCAAACACTGAGTATGTTTATGACTTGGAGTTACCTTTGGATTTTGAACCACAAAATGCTGATGGTGAAGTAGAAACCTTTGAACTTTTAACTGTTGAAGAATGTATTCAGAGAGCTCTATCCCCTCAATTTAAGACTACAAGTGCACCAGTACTTCTAGATTTCCTTATTAGAAAAGGATACATTAATCCAGAAAATCGTAAGTTGTACTATCATAATTGCTTTCCTTGGGGTCTATGAGCTTAGTATAGATTATCTGTATGAATAATTTATTATAACTTTTCAGAACCCAATTACAGATATCTTGTGGAACTATTGCATGTGCCTCTGCAGTCTATCTACAAGTGGCCATTTACTGCTGTATCAGCCTTAAATGGCGAAGGACAGGACTTGCACTTAGCCAACTGAATATATTAGATATAAAATATTCCTAGAACTCTTTAAAAAAATATTATTTGTCTAAGGTTTGCCGCTTAGTAATTTATGTAACATAAATATTTTTTTATCATAAAAAATACTGGATTATAGCACTATATAAACTTAGGATAGAATCATGGCCTAATGTACTTGATGCAACACTAGACACTCGCTTTAATATTGCTCAAACTCATTTTTTGTTGAGGTTCATTTATTTATTTGTAACTATGTATGTCCATAATTATGCGTTAACCATTACATCTGTAATTATTATTTGTGTAGATGAAGTTAATTTCTGTGATACTTTACCAGTTTGGTATAAAAGCGTTATTTACTGAATTTTTAAATTAACGCATTTTGCTTTATTTAAGTATGTGTTACGGTCTAAAGGAATGTACTGACTTAGAATGCATAGTTGACAGATAACAAATCTCATACATTTTCGTGTAACCATAAACCTACATAGATATGCAATTAAATATCTTAGGTGCTATTGGTAGTGATGGATTATTCCTCTATTTTAGTATTATATTATGATATTTATTATATGTATAGATCAGATAGCATGTGTCTAGTTTGAATGAAAAGGCAATTTTAAGTTTTCATACCAAAATGAGAATACAGGATGATTTTTGGTCGTCAACGTTCCCGAAAACTACGGAATCTCCACATCATCACGATAATTTTTCTCCATGGAAGCATACCTGGGAAGTGTCTGGTTCCTAAGATATTAGGGTCCAAAGTTGAGTAAATAGACTGCGTTTTTCTGCATAAATGCACATAGACGCGCGTAGCAAATTTTTTTCACGACAAATAATTCATATCTGTCTATGAAAAAAACTAGCATAATCACTGGACACTATAAATTTCGCCCGATATAGTAATAAATAAAAAAAATAAAAAAAAATTACATAATTTCCCACATTTTTGGAATAAACTTACTTTATTTGATGTATAGAGTACGTACCCTTCGTTAAGGGTGGCAACGAAAAAACATCCTGTATAATGCATAAAGAAGTAAAAAGTTAAAACTCTTGAAAATAATAATATAAACCAGACAATATGGGTTGTTTATAATATGTACTGAAAATGCAATAATGAAAAACTATTTACTTACTGCTTCTATTGTTATCTAAGATATTTAAAGATAATGTTATTATATCATTTTTTTTACATATTCGTTTAATACGTTCATATTATCAAAGTCAGTAGTCATAGCTGGGCATTAACTCGTTAATCCGTTAATCGTTAATTAACGAAGTTAACATTTCGATTAACAGATTAACTTTTAAGTTAACTTAAAAATATGTTAACGTAGGTTAAATATGTGAACTTCCGTTAAATTTCTCAAAGTCCGTTAATCGTTAATCCAGCACAGATACCTCTGCAATTCCAAGTGTGTTAAAAGGCGGTGTTATCAGACAAAAGAGGCATTTTAGAATCGATTTTTTAAATACTTGTCCGATTACCACAGCTCTAATTTTTTTATATGTTATTATTTAAATCTTTATCTAGTTTGTGGCCAACGTGGAAACTCAATTACTTAAAAAATCTCGATAGAATTTCGATTTGAAATTACCTTTTTTAATACGTTTTATAAGCGAATATCTTGAAAACTACTGTGAATATCAACACGAAACCTGCATAGTTGTATAGCGCTTTATCAGATCTAGTTTATGCCAAAGTACATTTTTTGTAAATTTTGTAGATAATTAACAATAATAAAAAACACATCTACAACTACGCTGTGTTCTAATCATTGCACTGGCCAGTCTCGCTCGGAACATTCAGTACCGCCGTGACCACTGTCAACGCCGGTTCTGTGCTTGTTTTTTTCCGCGCAAATACATAATATAAAATACTATATTTTTTAGTAAGTAGACTTGGAAATCGTAGTGTAACAAAAGTTAAAAAAGAGAGACCTTACGTAAAAAAGACTTACGTAGAAAACGTTAAATACCTACCTACATAGATACTTTATAGTATGTTTTTTAGATTGTACTAACGCCCGCCACGGCTTTGCCCGCGTGAGAGTGCATTACTCTCGTGCGAAGCCGAGGCGGGTCCCTAGTTACATTATAAACCTTCCTTGTGTCACTCTATCTATTAAAAAAACTGCATCAAAAAAATCCGTTCCCCTAGTTTGAAAGATCTAAGCATACATAGGGACAGACATCAGAAAGCGACTTTGTTATAATATGTAGTGATTTCGTATTTAAAAATGATATTCATAACTAGGTAATTATGTTACGTGTCTATTGTACCATTTCTATGACCTAGTATAATTTTATGTATCTACTTAGTTTTTTTTTAGATCCACAAAATCCCGGGAAAAAATCCGGGATTTTCCGAACATTTTGTGCAAAAGTTTACGTGTGTTAGTTAGTATAGTCCTCTTTATGACATTAAACTGCAAATAACTTAGTATCAAAAGCAAATATAACAAGTAGCAGTATATACAGGATGTAACAAAAAGGTATGGTAAGCGAAATACTATAAAAAAACCCCTGTAGATAACATATCCCAAAATTTCAGACTAGAAATCGCATGTTTGTTTTTCAAGATTGTATGTTCATAATATTCCCGAGTGGGTTAGGTGTTCTCCATACTATCTGGGACAAATAAATATGTGATTTTTAGTCTCAAATTTTGGTGATAGGTTCTTTATAGTGGGTTATATTCATAGCTTTTCGGTTAACATACCCCTTTTGTTACACCCTGTATATACACCACTTTGGGGGATAATGGGCGTGACTATTATGTATATAGGTATATGTATATGATTTCAAATTGTTTCGAACATAAATCCCTAAGTTGCCCTAGCTGTCCCGCGACTTCGTCCGCGTGAAATAGTGACTTTCGGCAGCATTTTTTTTTTAGGCTAATTATTTTGCAAGTAAAACACATGTACATTAAAATAAGTTATTAAGCTTATTTGAGTACATTTTTATATGCGACGTTTTTAGTACGATTTTTACGATTTTTAAAAAGAGCTGTTTGTTGCATATCCTGCTTGATAATCATTATGAAGTTGTACTCGCATATTTGTAGTGAGACAAAACTTTTAAAGATTACGTAAATTCCATACAAACATTCATCCCCTATTTCAACCCCTTACATTCCTTTTTTGCATATGGCGCGCAGTGCTTGGCAAGTTTCTTACTTAATTCTCTGTATTGTTCTGTTCTATATTTTTATTTTCTGAGCCCTAAGCTTTTTTCCGATGTCATCACACAAAATTTTTCACCCCCTATTTTTAGCCCCTTAGGGGTATTCTTTAAAAAAATTTGAATGTCGTATTTATTTATATCTAATGAAAAGCCTAAAAGCTTCTAGCTTAAAAAATGACGTAATTTCCATACAAACTTTCATCCTCTATTTCAACACCTTACATCTCTTTTTTGCATTAAAAAGTAGCCTATGTCCTTTGTCAGGCTCTAGACTATCTCTGTACCAATTTCATTTAAATCGGTTCAGTAGTTTAGGCGTGATTGCGTAACACACAGACAGACAGAGTTACTTTCGCATTTATAATCCGAAGGAAGAATTTGAAGATCATACTTTATACCACTTTGGGGTAGAAGAGTTATAAATAATAATGTGTATTATCCAGCAACTGCAACCTATAACCGGTCATAGTTATTTGTTTAGGGATATTTTTTTAATTGCACATCAAATAAATAATCGCCCATCAATCTAATCTCATCTTTTTATATAATTTAAATGTATTAAAGTAATAAAAGCATTATCAAAGTATAATACAACATATAATCACGCCTTTATCCCTTACGGGGTAGGCTGAGTACCAAGGGCCGATAGAACACATGGTGCCACTTCTGACACAATTTTGAGGGTATTGTTGAGATATACAAGTTCGGTTAGTAGTGACAGATGGTCAGCCCATCGCCTACAAAAATCAAGACCCTCTTGTTCACTGACTTGTACAGTATGCCCTTTATATACTTCATTACAGCAATTAAATTATTTTAGTACAAATAAACTCAATGTTTTACAGAACAACTATAGCAGATAATTCGAAAATACATAATATCAACCCAACATAAACTGTTTTCCTCGAATTCAAGACAAATTAATACCTTTTGGTACAAAAATACTACAATCTCATCATAAATACTGACTGCACATCAAATTAACCTTAGCGCACAACTAGTATAAGACGAATGACGTTTTGTCGGTGTGACAGTTCCCTTTTCATACAATGATAAAAATAATAAGTTTAGGTTAGGTTAGAGTATGACAAACAACGCACGAGCCGAGCGAGCGGAACGAGCGTGCCGCGGCAGCTGCCGGTGAAGTTTCAGAATCGAATTTGATGAAACGATATTTTAGTGTTAATCTCACTCATTATGTTATGTTTTGTTTATTTAATTCGGCTTAGAAAATGGTTTTAAAAAAATTTTTTACCAATAGACGATTTAAAAAAAAACCAGTTACGCTCAAAACGTTCAAAAACCTGATCAACCCTAATAGAGAGTCACAGTGATCCAAAAAAACAGCTATGTATCACACAATAACCAATAAGCCCATTTAACTAGTCGATATCGCCCGATACAATTGGCGCGGAAAACAAACATTAGGTACGGATAATCAAATAAAAATGCATTTCCTGCGAGTTATAATATTGTCGTGTAACTCAACCCTATAGCACTTGTTCAGCATTCCAGTATTTGCCTGGCTGTCACCTACACCCTGTAAATTTTTTAATTACATTTACAATTTACGCAGTAAGCAACCCAGTTACAAAATTGATTATACAGGAAAGAAATTAAAATCCCGGCAATTAATCCCGAATTCTACCAGAATACGGATGGCGACAGAATAAGGACGTCCGCGGCAGATTGCGCTGGTTGCGGGAAGCGCCCCGCAGTTACGTCTACCTCAACCCCCTCAAATACCTAAAATTCGTCTATTGGAGCGCCTTAAAATAAAATACCTTAAATGTGTTCAATGTTCAAATTGCTGTATACAAACTATAGTCTTGTGGTCGTTTTATACATACTTCTGAGTGTGTTGTACACCTTCATGTTTGTTTACATTAGGATTTGCAGTAGCCACACGCACCGCACCGCGAAAACATGTCTTAGGGCCTATTCAGTGCGATGCGGACCGTCCTCACGCGGATGAGGTTATGCGTCCGTCGCGGATGAATTCGTCGTTCAGTGCGTTGCGGATCGTGATCGAGAGTGGTACAGTGTCATGGATAAAACTTTGAATTTGGTGATTGCGGCCTATTTATTAAACAACAGTAAGACGACGCCATGGTAGAAGATTTAATGTGCATCCACTGGTTGAGAAAAGACTTCTTAAAGGAGAATTTGTATCCTTGTTTTCGGACTTGCAGAATGACGAAATGAAATTCTTCTTATATTTCAAGATGTCCGTTAGGACTTTTGAGGAGTTGCATGCGAAACTGGAGCCCTCTTTAATGCGTTGCGATATATAACAAGAAACCCATATGTTCGCGGGAGCGATTGGCTGTCACAATTAGGTAAGTAGGTACTTAAATAAATGATTTTTTTTTTTAATTACAAAAATGGTTTTATTCAATTTAAATTGTAATTATGTAATTAATTACAATGCAGTGTAATCACCGTGTTGCCAGCTTTCTAAAGACTCCTCCACATCACTCCCTGATAAGTGAGGTAAATCGTTGGTAGCGCTAGCGGTTGTTGCAGATGTGCTGGGCGAGTTCATAGTTGGACCTCTGATTTCCATAGCTAGCTCCAGTATTCTAGTTCGGAATACAATTTTTTATAATTATCGAAATCGCTTATAATGGGTGCTAGGGAATTGAAAAAACTGCAGTCATCGTCTTTAAGAGTCGTGGACGACGCAGAGTTTGGTGGTGGAAGTGTTGTTCTTTTCTATATTTTCAATAATGTGACTCAAATTCTGTCATACATCTCTTTTTTTTCTCTGCCACGGTTTTGGAGAAGTCCTCACAGTTGTCTGAATGTTCTTCTGTTGACGACAAGTCCGGGGTCGTGGCAATAGGTAAAATACTTTGCGAGTTTGCGATGACGTTGAAGCGACATTTTGGGAGCTGTGCGACGATGTTGAAGCCATCTTTCATGTGTGGGTTCAAAGTCCTTTGTGTCTTCCAAAAACGTCATTATATCGTAAAAAATATACTTCTTTTTGACACCCCCTGCAGACCCGGACTTTGATGTCTTAAGAATTGCTCTACACTTCATGTATGCATCACGGGCGGTTTCCATCTTAACTGAACAGCTTTTTCTGTAAATAAAATAAATAAATAAATAATAAAACAACACATGCTTATTAACTTATTTAATACACACTTTTTTTGTTGCAGGTACCTGACTACTGGGTCAAGAATGTCTGATTTGCATTTAAGTTATCGATTGGGGCAATCGACAATTAAATACATCATTGAAGAAGTATGTTCATTAATATGGGAAATTTTGAAAAACGAATGTCTGCCTGAACCTGATCCAAATTTTTGGGATAAAATAGCACTTGGCTTTGGAAAGGGATGCCAATTTCCCAATTGCGTAGTGCCCTTGACGGAAAGCATACCAGAATCACGTGCCCAAAAGGAAGTGGATCCCGTATTTTTCAACCATAAGCAATTTTATTCTATTATTTTACTTGCAATGTGTGATGCCAATTACTGTTTCACCTATTAAATGTAGGGGCTTGTGGCAGCGAAAGCTGACGCTAATGTGTTCAGAAAAGTTCGTTATTTCATAGACTTGAACGAAATGATCTAAATTTGCCACTCCAAAATTATTACCAGGTACATCTATCAACCCACGCCCATGTCATTGTAGCAGACGCAGCTTTTGGCCTTTCCAATACTATACTTCGCCCATACGCGCGTACAATTTGACACACACAAAAAAAATATTTAATTACAGGTTAAGTCGTGCACGCCGATACATAGAATCGAGTTTTGGTATATTGACAAACAAATTGCAATATTCCAAAGATCTATCAATGTATCAACATCGTTTGCACAAATTTTTAATCAAGCGTGCTGCATTTTACACAATTTCATTAGAGTACGCGATGGTTATCGGAAGAAGACGCTATGATTGTAGCTGATTTACAGATTACAATGCTCGCATTAGTACAAGATCGGGCATACAATAAGAGATAATTCGCAAATTACTTGTTTCGAATGAAGGATCTGTACCTTGGCAAAATAGTTACATTTATTAGATAACACAGATTGTTTCAATAAACATTACTTACCGATTTGTTTTTTTCTTCACCTGACTATCTCCGAAATTCGGACAAACAGCTTGGCAAACATCTATCCATGCCTTTAATTTTGCGTCTCTATTTTTTATATAAATTGTCGCGGAGATTCAAACAAAGACATGGTTGAAGACGTACTTCTTGTATAACCCTCTCGGTTTTGCACATTTGACGCAGCCATGACAAAGACTGTACTTTTACGTCCGCTCCGCGCGACTGTCCGTTGGGGCACTGAACAAAATACATTGGACCAAGTATCGTCCGCCCGCGGGCATCCGCGGCGCGGAGGAGCAGCGCGGAGCGATTTCGACCGAGCGCGGATAGCTCTCCGCGACCGCGGACAGCTCCGCGTCTCACTGAACGCGCTGTAAGGTTTCATACATTTTACCGTCCGTCGCGGACGTCCGCGTAGGTCATCCGCGTCGCACTGAATAGGGCCTTACTTGATTCATGTCATGAGAGTGTTGTTTGATTCATGTATCATTGCGTCTAACATATAACTGGTCAGTCTATGTAGCAATTGGCCTAAATAGCAATTGGTCTTTACATTATTATTTTAAATCGTCTTAAAATATGTCCGTCACATTAGTGTTTCGTCCCGAACGCAACTAGTATATCTTAATAAAATAAATTCTAAATCGTAATCCAAATGAATGAAAAAACATTGTTTGTCAACAAATAATTACACCCGTATTATTTTTAGGGTTCCATATCTCAAAAGAAAAAAAACGGAACCCTTATAGAATCACTTTGTTGTCCGTCTGTCTAGACTCTTTTTCTTAGGAACACGTGGAGGTATAAAGCTGAAATTGATATCAAATGCTTAGATCAATGGTCGCTTGGAGTTGTGAGAAAACCAAACTTCTAAGCCAATGCAATTAAAAGATAGAGCCGTTTATGCCGCAAATTTTCAACACTCGCGAGGGAATCTGTAACATCAAACAGCAATATAAGCCGCATATTTTCAAACTCGTAAGGGAATCAATACCTAAAGGGTACTTCCAGTCGACCTAGAATCTTGAAATTTGGCATAAAGATATGTTAATAGCACACAAAGAAAATTCCGAAAACCTTAAATTTCTAGTTACATCACATACTTTTCTATGACTCGATTGTCGTGATGGGTGAACTTATATACCTATAGGTTTGTACGAAACCCTCGGTGCGCGAGTCGGACTCGCACTTGGCCGATTTTTTTTCTAACCTGTTAACTTCCAGAACAAACAGTTTTTATTTTGTACAGCTCGCCCGCGACTCCTTACGCGTGGACTGCAGAAAAAATATCGAAATTATCCGGGATAAAAAGTAGCATATGTGTTATTCTGATATGTAAGCTATATTATTGTAAAATTTCATATAAATCCGTTTAGTAGTTTGTGTGAAAGAGCAACAAACATCCTTACATCTTTACATACATCCTCACAAACTTTCGCGTTTATAATATTAGTAGGATTATGTTTTTTTATCACGTTTTAACGGATTAACGATTAACGTTAACTTGCGTTAACTTTTTCGAAATGTAACGCTTTAACTGTTAACTTTTTTAGTAACGGATTAGCGATTAACGAAGTTAACTATTTGATTAACGGTGCCCAGCTCTGGTCAGTAGTGTGATGAAATCTTGTAGAATAATATTAGAAGTTGGCCAAAATCCAATAAAATGAAATTTATAGTCTAGTCATTTGACATCAATGTTTAAGGAAATAAGATTATGTAATGTCTAGTTTAAAACTAGGCTATTTCTGGTGAATTTGGCGGTTTTGGTATTATCTATACAGAAACAAAGTAGGTCACGGATACGGGAGGGGCACAGCGCCTCTGATAGCACATTTACTGAAGTAGGTACAAAATAAATTCGTAACTTAGTAGAGAATGCTAAACTAGTTTTTTTATTAGCGTCAGTTTTCGTTAGTACCTATATATCTACTAATAAGGGTTATTCTGAAGTGGCGGAGAAGCTTCTTCTGATTTATCACGATATTTACACAAAATAAAGTTTGCGAAAAATGTGTTTAAAAAAATTGTATAAATGCATATAATGAAATTGAGAACATCCTCATTATTTCATTTTGTGAAGTTGACTAATAAAAATTGAATTCCATGATATTCATTTGGATAACCACTATTTCATCAAGCCCAGTTTATCGTTCCTTTTAACTCCATGGCCTTATAGTTGAGTTAGGTATGTCGAAACTCAATGTATTCAGTTTCGACTTCCCTTTTATATTACGTAATAGGTTATTATAATTTATTAAAATAATATTACAGTGATGTATTAATAGATTTTTTATCTATGATTGCTTTTTAAACTAACATAATTCTACATCACTAGCTTCACCTCTTGTATAATAAAATATCTGGAAATAATTTAATGTCCTCGTAATCTTCAATTAATATAAGAACAATCAATATATCTTACAAATAAAAACAAAGGTAGATATTATTTCCAGATTTTTTACTCTGCAGTGGCACTAGTGAATATGGAATTATTTTAGTAACCAGTAAATATTTGGTATTTATTATTCAAAAATATAGATACTTATGTATGACCATAATTTTGCGGATCAATTTATTTTACTACTTACGATAGTAGTCCCTATTTATTTACTGTATTTGTAAGTAGCCCAAACATTAGGGCGCTTTCAAATACGCTGCAAAGTGCAACGCGTTTGCAGCTGCAGCGCTGCTATCGCTAGATTTGAGAATCGAACATCGATCGATGAAATATGCTACAATCGCGCTTTTTTATTTATATATGGATTTACAATAAAGCACGCCTTCAGCTACCGCCGGCGGCTCGCGCTTGAGGGGGCCTCGCAAGTTTTTAATTATTTTTATTTATATTCATACGTTTGAGGCCTCGCGAACCTAATTTCGTTGACGTCCACGCATGGTCTAGCGCCCCGTCACTGACCGATGCACTGTTCTTTGCAGCTAATTTTAAGGCGCCCTTGTTCTGTACGTACATAGGTATCTCTTAGTAGTGAAATTAAATCAGACATACCTATTTGATATTGTCTACCGTTACGAGTTTAATTTCAGTGCATATAGCAGTGATTTGTAACCGTTAATATTTGTGTCAATGTGAGATCTTAAAAATGCGGGAATAATAATTTTGTAGCAAAATTTATAGCTAATAAAATAATTTATTTTACAGATTTTTTAAGGAGAAAATATGCCTTTTGTTAGCAAACATTTTATTTGTTTGATTCTCACCAGTCCACAGTGAACCAAATTTGACAAAAAGATATTTGTAGTTAAGGGTTTTGTCTTGTCTGCATATAGATAAGTTGTATGTACATAAAGCTATCTCTTTCTTGGTAATGAATTGATGAACATGTAGACATTTTGTAGATATAAATATTCGTAGAAATGTAAAACGCTAGTAATTGTCTTGTATGACCATTACATCATTACAGATGTGTAAAAATTTTGTGGATTTAAGAGCAAACTTCGGTATGGGTAGGATAGTTGAGGCCATTAGTAAACATTTAGTTACACTCATGAACGCATAAAGAACAACGGACGTAATGCTGTCAATGCACAGATTGAAGCACCGTAATGGCGGCGCGTTGCGAATGCATGTGTATTTTCTAGTAGGCGCCGAGCTTACTATGATTTGTGTGTGTGTGTGTGTGTGTGGGTGGATAACGTGTCAATACACATCCCTACTCCATGGATGGAATATCGTTACCGATCTTACTATGAATGCTTCACTCTGTGTATTGACAACACTGTCCGTTATTCTTTATACGTTCATGGTTACACTACAACATATTTTTATTCTGGTTAATTATACTTTGTTTAGCAGTATTGTTTCCATTGTAAACGCTAGATGTCGCTTTCTACTTATAGCAGCAGCGTCTTGCTGCCACAATTAGAGTAACAGCCAATCTCAATACTAGAAATTATAAAGAATCTCGGATTTTTATTATTTCAAATTTGAAATTTTGTATGAAAACCATAGGGTATATGCATGAATTTCTTTTATTTCATTTTTAGATTCTACGTAAAAAATTAATGATTCAAAAATTCGAGCCGGTAAAATGTTTTTGAAACGCTCCGTTTGCTCCATACTAAAATGGCATAGACTTTGACGTCATAATACACAACTGTCTCAAATTAGTATGGGAAAAATGCAATGTTATTTTATAAACGTAATATAACATTTTTTTTGTACTTATAGTTCTTAATAAAATTGTTTATTAATAGGTACAGACAGATAATAATAAAGTGTTTATTAAATCAATGAGATAATTCAAAATGTGGGTAATATTGTATGTTTTTACTCCTTTTATGTTGTATTTTTTTTTAACTTTTAAACACTTGTAACTTTGGTATTTACTAACCGATTGATGTGATTTTTGCGCTATTCGGTTTGTATTTGTAATATCTTTCGAATAAAAAATTCGTTTTTGTGTCAGATGCATATTCCCTATTGAAGATTTAATCTGAAATATACAAAATCCCTCGAGAACGGTTATTGAAATTGGATGTTAGTCATGCTCATATATTATTATAAAGTTATAACACATTTGACGTGGTGTCAACTTTCTTCCTCACGTCGCATGGACTTGATCACCAGTTCACAGACGATGTTCGAAAGGTGAATATGTAAAAGTTTCAGCCCTTAATTCCGCTTATTTTTATACGCAGGTGTATGAGTTAGTCAAAAACAATTTTATACATTTTTATGAATGATGGTATAGCGAAAGATTTTGTACTGGTAATGAATGATATGATTAATTAGTTAGCAATATGTAACTATTTAATCGTTTTTACTTCGTATAACGTTGTCATTGAAATTGTGTTTATCTAAAATAAAAAATGTACTTAAAAGCCTTAAAATGAGTATTATTTTTCAGAAGTCTCACTTTTTTGTATTACCTATAATATAATATCCCACCCAAATAATAAAGTCACTTTTGAAGACTTGAATATGAATAAAATTAACAAGTGCCGTATTTTTCCTTGTCTGTGGAACTTTTGATCATCCAACAATAACTTTAATTTGATGTGACTAAACGATCTCACTTTAACATAATAAAAACCTCAATTCATTTGATAACATTTCTCATATACTTTATTCAAATATTATGATCAATTTATCACATTTTCCAATACTTTTTATCATAAAGATTAGTAAAGAAAACATTAACAGAGTTACAGATATAACGCAACAAACTGGGTATTAGTGATAGATACATAAGTAAACAAATCTCACAAAATATCAAAATTGTTCAAACGCGGGACTATAAGGGAGAGTAAAGCATTAACGTAAAATCGCAACAACACTTAACTAAAAGATACGCGTAACACATAAACAAGTTTGAAAGAATATTGAAAGTTGAGTGTACCATAGGTACCGGAGCTTTATAAGCTGTTAGTAGTCGTCGCCACGCGATATGACTTCTTTGCAAGTGGGTCTGAGTAGGATGGTGTGCTCGAACTGGGCGGTGTAGCAGCCCTTGATGTCGCAGAGTGGGGGGTAAGCATCCACCACCCCTTTGTCGCAAAGGTCTTTGAGAGCCATCGCGTAACGAGACGCCCCCGCGCGCTCCAGCCAACGCTTGCAGAATGCCAGTGTGCCAAAGTTCTTGTTGATAAGATTCAACAGCTGCTTTGAGGATTGGAGCCTGAAAGAACAGATTTTTTGAGAAACAAATAAAATTTAAAAGATAGTAGTCGCGAACGTTCTTATTCTTATTCTTATTCTTTATTGTACACATACAATTACATACAGACAGAAATTATGAAAGAAAATGTACAAAGGCGTGCTTATCTCTGAAAGAGATTTCTTCCAGCAAACCATCTGGGAAAGTGATAATTAAATATAAAAGGTGGATATGCGTGTACACAGAATATATGTATAACAAAATTTGAATTTAACAAATAGATCAATATAATTAATAAAATATACCTATTATATTATAATATAATGTAATCAATATAATTAATAAAATATACCTACATAAACATACATAAATATCTATTAATTAAATATATAATAGACAGACTCATTTCTATTGAAGCGAGAGGTAGTGGTTCTTTAACCTTTTCTTAAATGCAGCAACAGTTTGGCAATCTCTCACGGTGTGAGGCAGAGAGTTCCACAATTTGACTGCATACACGGTATATGAGTAATTATAAGCGATAGAATTATGCTGAGGAGTTTTAAGTAGAGTAGCAGTTGATGAGCGCAAGGGGCGGTCTCGTGGAAAGAGATAGTCGAAACGTTCTCGCAGATATACTGGAGAGGATGTGTTATATAAAATTTTAAACAGAAGAGTTAATATGTGAACATTCCGGCGAAGTCTAATAGGTAGCCATTTCAGCTCTTTTCGAAATTGAGTGACATGATCATATTTGCGTAGTCCGTATATGAAGCGGATACCCAGGTTTTGAAGTCGTTCGAGTTTATTGAGCAGCTCCTCGTTGGCATCAAGATAGCAAACATCAGCATAGTCCAGCAGTGGAAGAAGAAGAGATTGAGCTAAGGTAACTTTTGTTTTGTATGGGAGAAAATTCTGAAGGCGCTTAAGTGAGTGGAAAGATGAATGCACCCTTCTGCTCACCTCATTGACCTGTGGCGACCAAGAAAAAATATTATCAAAGATAACCCCAAGATTCTTAGCCTTTTCGGTATAAGGTATAACAATCCCATTATAGAAAAGCTGTGGTATGTCTGATTGGTTCAGTATGTTATGCATATACCTACTGCCCACTATCATGGCCTGAGATTTTTTTGGGTTAACAAGGAGGCCAAACGACTGTGCCCAGGTTTGAATCCTAGATAAATCTGTATTCATACGAACTGTAGCAGACTCTATATCCCTAACATCGAAGTGACTATATATCTGCAAGTCGTCTGCATAGAGATGGAAGCAAGAGGAAATCACATCAGTAACTGAATTAATAAAGATTGAGAAAAGGAGTGGCGAGAGAACACCACCCTGAGGTACACCTGCAGCAAGCTCGCACCAGTCAGATGATAACTCATCCGAGCGTATACACTGCAGACGACCCCTAAGATAGGTATCAAACCAGTCTACAACCTGAGATGTAACATTAAGAGAGCCAAGTATACCTAGTAAAATATCAAAGTCTACAGAGTTGAAAGCACTGCTGAAGTCCAATAGAGCCATGATAGTTAGTTGTCTATTGTCCATTGCAAAACGTATATCATCTGTTACCTTCAGCAGAGCAGTCACTGTACTGTGTCCAGTTCTGAAGCCAGACTGATAAGGATTTAGCAAATTGTTTTTGGATAAATAGAAAGTTCTTCATTCGAAACGTGTACACTATATTCAGACAGAGGCAACCGGGCCAAGAAGGTTTGAAGGAAGGAGGGGTGGGGATTTGCGCAAGACACGACAAACTTTAGAAACCGCAAATATTGGTCGCGGCTACTGAACTTCGCGTTGCGTTTTCATATTTCCACAAGCTACATAAAAAACAGTTTTACGTCAAACTACCCACACTAAAACAAATACAATGCAAATCTCACCTCAACGGCACGAACTGCTGTTGGTCGAAGTTCTTCATATAATGTGAGCAGTCCATATCGTCGTGCACCTGTCCGCGACCGGTGGAGCCGAAGGTCTCGATGGCGTAGAACTCATTCTCCTCCATGCGAGTCGTCTCGCCGCCTTTCACTATAGGCACCGTCTTGCCAGCGTGTATCCCTGGATAATATTGGTAAGTTATTTTGTTTGATTTAATACTTATTTTTGATATAAAAAAAATGGATATCAAAAATAGAAATGGTTGCACATTAATATGAGCAATGATATTTAAATAAAATGACATTTAACATTAATAGTTTCACTTACTGTATGGTCCGATTGAATGTCCATTAAGATTACGAATAGGCTTCACTTGATAGGTTTGTCCGTCCAACTCAACTTCATGTGATTCCATGACCTGTAAGAATTGTCAATTTATTGACGACGGGACGAAAGGCATATTTTACAAAGAATGTTGGTCATGTATGTGGATGATAATAGAGAAAGAGTTAGACCTGAGAAGTGTTTGATGGACTGTGTGAGAAGTTATGCGTGTGTTAGGAGTGAGTAACGAGATAACGGAATATAGGGATTAGGGTATCGAGAACCGGATATGTTTCCAGGAACCGGGATTTTCGGTACCGGACCTTGCTGGAACCGGGAATTCCCGGGATTTTCGGTAATTTCGGTATTTTTTCAACAATATGATTCTAATTGATAAATTTAAATTGTGACGGTCTCAAGAATAAATCTACAAATAAAAATTATAAAAGAATGTTTTATTTGAGTAGTAATCAGCTTTTAGCTACAGCTAAACTTAATATCAATACAATACTTACAATCTAGATAAATTAGTCTGTCATTGAATGAGATCAATCATCATCATCGGGCATCAACATTAGCTACAATAATTAACTTATTCCAACTTAGCCTAGCTATTTACCCGATAATCGAAAAGCTGCAATCAAAATTAAACGTGTGGTATCTAGACGATGGCACCCTAGGAGGCGAAACGAGCTCTGTCCTAGGGGATCTTAAACTCCTGAAGCAGGATTTAAAATTAATAGGGCTTGAGCTCAACACGGTAAAATGTGAGTTATATGTCCCCGCTTCCACCCCATCCCATAACGAAATTTCTGCTTTCAACCTATTGGCTCCAAATTTGTCTGTTGTGGATAAAAGCTCTTTTCGCCTTTTGGGCTCGCCCATATTAGACAAGTCGATACCCTCTTTCGTGGATGAACAAATTCAAAATTTTGTCAGTACCTCAGATCGCCTTTTCAAAATTAATACGCACATGGCCTACTATACATATAATACGTCATTGCCTTTTTTCCCCCAGATTTATGTACTACCTCCGCTGCAGTCAAATCTGGAAATTTCAGGATCTTCTTCTTCGTTTAGACCAAGCTATTAAGCAGACCCTCTCCTCGATTATCAATATCAGTTTAGACGATCGTTCCTGGGCCCAAGCCTCCCTACCGATAAGGTTTGGAGGTCTGGGTGTACGCAAAATTACTAGTGTAGCACTCCCAGCCTTTTTGGATTCAGCCCATAGCACTCTCCCACTAGTCATCAAAATTTTAAACAGCCAAAGCCAGGTCGAAATTGCACATATGGCTGAAGCCAAAACCGCCTGGAAGGCGGTCTGCCCAAACGGAGTTGAACCGTCTACCCTATCATCGCAGAGGCTGTGGGACGGGCCGCTTTGTGAATTGGTACGAAAAAACCTATTAAACACGTCAACCAGTACCGCAGAGCGTGCCCGCCTTACAGCCTTGGGCGAGTGGGAGTCGGGCCTTTGGTTACAGGCACTGCCGTCAGCCAATGTCGGTACACTTTGTCAGCGTCCCATGCCCCAGGCACAGCCATAAGAATTGGCTCTGCGGCCGCCACAGCGGAAAACCTCAAACGGCGCAAATATGCAAACCTCAGTGGAGACTACATATTTGAGCCGTTTGGGGTTGAAACCATGGGGCCCAGAAGCTTTTTAAATATGATTAATGACAATCAAACTTAATATTAATTAAAATATAGTTAAAATCAAACTATTATTGAAAGTACTCGTAATTAACGCAATAAGATTAATAAGAATCCACCATAAGAGGTGGGAGAGGGTATTAGGCTAGAATAAATTGAATTCAAATACTCGTAGATAAGAATCAAATAAATTCTTCGCCTTCACAGATAAGGTGGAACTATTTGGTCTTTTTGCCATCTCGACTCTTATATTTGTTTCAAGGTCGTCATTCTTCGTTGATCTAACACGTTCCTTCCTAATCTTCTGGAGTTCTGCATTTAGTTCGTCGCTCTTCATAAGATTACCTACTTCTTTCTACTGCGGATTCTAAGTCCTCTTCTATTTCAATAACCTGATGAGCGTGTGAATGTTAGGTTGTTGTTGATGGCGGGGGACTAGTACGATTTAGTAGTAGGTAATACAATCTTATTGCACATTTCGTTACTATTTGGGCGGGAAAGTGGCCGCTCCAATCCTGCACCGCTCACGCGTAGCGTCAGTGTTGCCAATTACTATATATGTATACGGATTTGTATGTATAAACTATAAATTATATATATAAAATATGAAAAAAAAGGGTTTTATACGAATTTTTTATGATATCAATTTACGATTTCAATAATTCCCGAAAGTACCGAAAATCCCGGTTCTTGTATTTTAATTCCCGGTTCTTTTACCGCTTCTAAATCCCGGGAATTCCCGGGAATTTCGGTACCGGGATTTCCCGGTTCTATACACTAATAGGGATGAATAGAAAAAGAGGATATATTGATTGAGCCCATCCCGAATGAATGGGAACAGGGCAGTACTAAACTGAAATACAATAATAGTCCAAATTGGTGTTCACTTGGCAGACATTAGTCATGGTATAATCATTCCTGCATTATAAATTCTTACCTCCTGTACCGCAGCGCCGACATCACACAAACGCGCATCGATACCGGACGCCTTGATCCCCGCCTCGGTCGCCTCCTGCACGCCCTTAACCAACGGGTCATAACGCGGGTTGAAGTGCAGAGTGAACGCGCAATCTATGATGCGGCCGTTTATGTGCGTGCCAAAGTCAATTTTGACTACGTCGTCGTATTCTAGCACCGTAGTGTCACCTGTAAATTGAAGATGTCTCTTGAATCACAATGTTTTAACAATTATACTGTATAATATATAGGTGCTGGATCAGGAATTTCATAAGAACATAAAGGAAGGACAAACAGGAAATTGATAAGCAATGTATACACTATCCTTTACAGCCATGGTTTTTAGCAGAATGATGATTTATGATGAATGGTAACATCAGAAAAATCCCCTAACAAACATTGTTAGGCCACCTACTATCCATCCTTTTTGAATTACAATAGATACAAATTTAAAAAATATAAACCTGTATTGGGTGTGTAATGTGCAGCACAATGGTTGCGGCTGCAGCCTGTGGGGAATGCCAGCCCCGCCTTCAGGCCGTCTTCACCAATCAGCTTCCTGGCTGTGGATTCCAGTTCCTCACATATCTGGATCATGGTCATGCCTGGTTTGATCCAGTCACGGATGTGTTTTCGAGTCTGAAAATATATTCAATTCAGTAAGTATACTAACTACTCTGATTATTTTGTAACTAGTTGTTAATTAAATCAAACCTTACCTGTAAACAGAGTGTAACAAAAGAGGTAGGTCAAGCGAAATATGACACTCAAAAAGACATGTTCATTTTTTAAGATTGTTTAGAAATTCTCCTTAATGAAAAATGACATGTGATTTCAAGTTCTTAATGGTGGGCTATTTGCATTGCATTTCATTTAACATACCCATTTTTTACTCCCTGTATATTATTTTAAACCTAAAAAAAATACTTTTACTCGGTATAATAGAACTGGTTATATTAATTAATCACTAGTGGACACCTGTGAATCTGTCCACATGGAATACAGAAAAAACAAAATGTAATAATCTGGGATAAAAAGTAGCCTATATGTTAAGTGAGGTCAAGGAAAAAAAAAATATGGTAAGAGGGACCTGTAATATATTCCTGAAAACTGCATTGAAATCAGTTCAGCCGTTTCTGAGAATAGCGTACACAAACACACAGACAAACCTACAAGACAAAAAAAATCCAAAAATCATTCTTTTGGGTACTATTGCATTGATAAAGGTCTCCTATAATATTTTTTCTCATATATCTCATGTACAGACAGCGATCCCTTGAATTTTTATTATATGTATAGAGGATTAGGATTGCCTCTAGAACATCAGAGTTCTACTGCTGTGAAGGTTGAAAGCAAGAAAAACATTACACTAACTTCAAGGATCATCCTCAGGACAGAAAGGAGTGTGAGGAATACTTACCTGTCTATGAGCCTCTGCAGCATGTCTGATCTCCTGGTAGATGTCCTGTTGCATTCTATCCAGAGCCCTCTTCTCCTCACTGCTAAAGCGATCCTTTGCAGTCCTGTCATCAATACCTTCAGCTGAAGCATGCTCCATGATTTGACCCTCAGGATAGTTACCTGAAGACATTGAATGATGTAGCAAATATTTAGTGAAGTTAGAATATATTTTTAGAAAATTATTAATAAAGAAATGGAAAAAATTCCTCACCCGGGTGGGAATCGAACCCACGACCTCTGCATTCCGCGTGTCAGTGCTCTAACCAACTATCTAAGGTTAAAATGGTTTAATTTAAAGTAATAATATTACTTAAAAATTCAGAATTATTAATGTGATTATTCATGTATGTAGTAACAAGATCAACTACAATAATCCTTATGTAAGTAGATATAAATTGTACATACCATGAGGATATAATTCAGCAATAGGTATTGATGGTGGGTTAGTTTGCTCTTTACCACCTTTGTTACCCTTCGACTTGTTCTTCTTCTTTTTCTTTTTGTCATCTCCTTCACCATCATCCTTTGTACTAATGGCCTGTACTTGCTCAGCTACTTTTGTAACTTCACTTTCCCCGGAGTTATCAGCCGCTAAAATAGTAGGGATAAAGATGAAAATGCATACCGAAACAAATCAAAGGCTGTCGTCATAACCATCACTCATAACCTGATGCATAACTTACAAATGTAAATAATCTTGATCGTAACTATAAATAAGCGCCGTAAACAAGTCTGTCAAACAACTTTTAGGTAAGCATACTCGTCTAAACTAACCTTTCTTCTTCTTTTTTTTCTTTTTCTTCTTTTTAGCGGGGTCCTTTACTTCGCCTTCTTCTACATCATCTAATTCCTCTTCCTCTTCACCGTTTTCTACAACATCAGCTTTAAGTTCTTCTTTAGCACTTTTTACGGCAGCCATCGTTAAAGATATAACAAATAAAAAGAATTAGATTTGTAATGTAATTTTAACTCGCAATAAAACCCATGCGCCTCTTGTGCCGGAGCGGAGAATCCGTGACAGATAACAAAAATATTTTGACAGCAGGATAGTGTGATGATTCAGCACGTTAGATCAACAAGGACAGCCCCAATTAAAATGTATAGAAGATAGCTACATATGAAATATTCAAATGTAGCTGTCAAAACGAATGTCTTTATTTTATTTCCACCAAGAGAAAGGCAAAAAAACATATATATCCATACAGCCATGTCAGTGATTATAAAGAAAGCGTCGTTGAATAGCTATTTATTCCAAAAAATTCCTTATTGTTTCGCAATGTTTATTATGAATTGCACTAAGGCAATAAATATAGTAAAATGTCAACGCTGCATGTTCCGAACACTGTAATGTAAGTATCTAGTTGTGACCAAAGACCTTGCATTGTGCTATATTCTTTGATTGTGCCTTTGTTGCAGTCATGTGGCGACGACGACGCGCCGTGCGGGTAGGTATACTCGTTAGACATGGGTAACTCCGGACACAACTATATCCTCGGATATATATCCAGAGGTGGATATGAATCAACTCCATCACTTTAAAGAAAGTTACCATATCCTATATCCGACCCACTCCGACCTACCGAATAATGCCGAAGATAAGAATAAGTGAGCGAGACGGAATGCGAACGCGCCGGAACGCGCGGTACTATCGCAGTAGACGCATGAGCGCGAATGTAACATTACACGAGTATATACGAATACTTACGAGCGACAGGCATGCCGTTTAGTATAAATGTTATCGTAATTATAATTTTCAAAATTTCTATTCATTCCGTTTTATTATTATATATTTGATCTTAAGTATTTTGTTTTTAATAATGTAAATAAAAGCTGTTTGGATTTGGAATTATTTTTAGGACAATAGTTTAGTGTAATTTTAATGATTTTTAAATACGCCTATCAAATATTCTAATTAGGGGAAAGTGGGGTATTTGGGAACACCTAACTTACAACCCTGTAAAATAATAAAAGAAAGTCATAAATGTAATTAACTTTTATGCAACAGGAACGTTACTAATCCAGCTACAAATAAATTAACTCAAAACTTTTGGAAATAAACTTTATAATAAAAAAAAAGAAAATAAAAAATATTGGTGTTCGTATTTACCCGATATCGTGTGGGGTAATTGAGATCAGTCCGCGGTGGAGACACGAACCATATGGGGTAATTGCGAACGACATAATTAAGTCTTAATAAGTAGGTGCTATAATTATTTAGTTTAGCACAAATCATACGTAACGTAATTTATCATGTGCCCAGGTATTGCAAATGACGCGCCTAACGCAATAACGCAACGTTCCTAATTACCCGAACTTGGAAAATCGAAACAAAATGACCGTTACTCGCAATATTAGTGGCGGTGAACTTAAAACTACTTGTAATTTATAAACTGATAGTACATGTAAGATGGCAACAAAATATGTTCTCATTAACCTCAAAAATATCCTTTTTGTGCTGATTTTTACATGCGACAAAAATTGTAACAAAATTACGTAAAAGATTATTTGACTCACCGTGACGAAATGCGTGCATCTTCTCACTCGCACTTTTGCGGGCATACTAAGGGCTGGCACGCCTATCAGCTTAGATGTGTGCGGGTGATGTAGTGCGGAAGGTTTATTTGATATTCAACTGTTCTCAATTACCCGCCGTTCTCAATTACCCCACCTTCCCCTATTATTTGGATAGATCATCCCAATCATATCTCGGTTCGCTTAATCTCTTCATTCCCGGATATGTACGCGAAGTTGGATCTGTTAAAAGGACACATACAACAACCTAACCAAACCAATCCCAGTCATATCTCGCTTCACTTAAATCTCTTCGTTCCCGGATATGCACGCGGAGTTGGATATGTTAAAAGGATATATATCCTTAGTCGGAGTGATATACTACATGTTCAATCCTTTCCCGGATATGATTAGCCCATGCCTAACTCGTATTTAACCCTCTCGTATAAAAAAAACCAGCGGGTGTTATTGTGGGTAAGACACGTTTTGCAACAAACCGCTCTATTCGTACATGAAAGAATTTTTTTCCTAGGTGCCAGGTACTAAAAATGATACATTTATAAGTGACAGGAAAATTTGGCGATAATTTAAAGATATGGCTTGTAAAAGTTGTGAAAAAGAAGTTAGGTGGTTAGATACATACATTACATACGTATAATCACGCCTAACGGGGTAGGCAGAGCACCAAGGGCCAATAGAACCACATGGTGCTACTTCTGACCAATTTTGAGGGTATAGTTAAGATGTACAAGTTCGGTCAGTAGTGACAGGTGGTCAGCACATCGCCTACAAAACACCAAGACCCTCTGGTCCCTCTACTGACTTGTACAGTAGGTATGGTATGCCCGGGAAGATAAGCAGCTGTAGTACCTATTATACGTTTTTTTCACTCCTAGAGCATCATAGAAGTTAGATACCTGACCTTTAAACACACATAGGTAATACCTACCTATTTACATGGAATTATCCAAGCTATTTACATAGCCAATGCTCAAATTGCCATATAGGTATACAATATCGAGATCTTATGCTGAGTCTTATATAATAATTTACCTACACAATTGACTTCATTGAAATATTACCCCAGTTGCCTAACAAGCAGAAGCTAAGCTGTGCATCAACTGTCGGAGATAGGGACCAAGCTGCTTTCCACGGAACTTTACGATGTTTTTACGACGACAGTAAACACGGTTCACGGTAGTAGGTAGGTATTGCAAATGGGATTCGACGAAGATATTACGGCAAAGCTTAAATTGACAGTTTATTGCCTGAAAAGCCTGAAAAATAAAATTGACCAGCTTTAAACCTTAATTTTCTCACCTGGTATGCTGGAAGAAATCTCTTGCAGAGATAAGCACACCTTTGTATGCATTTCTTTTGTAAATTTATCTGTATTTTATTATAATGTTTTGTGTATAATAAGAATAAACCTTTAAACGGTTTTACGTATATTTAGGCATACCCATGGCATAGGAGGACCCACTGGACTTGTGATATAAATCTTTGTGCTTACCAAATAATATCTATTGGTGGAATAAACGAAAATTAAAAAAAAAGGTTTAAAAGCACCATAAGATTAGATCTTTTAACCTAATCTAAGAAGGCACCTATATAAATGGAGTGAGATACCTAGATAATGTATCTAGCTGTCCTTAAATTACTTACACCTAGGTACTACCTTGTAAGTAGGTATAATGTAACAAGTTACTTATTTTCTAGCGAACTAAATAATGTGAAGCTAAGATGAGCAACAACTTCTCAGGATTACCTACCTATTTCGATGAAAAATGAAAATTCCCAGGATAATGGGCTTGTCTGTGTGTTTTATTGCACTATCCCGGGCCTGTTTAGCCGAAGGGTGACTGTCGCCCCTTGTAATAGCCGATATAACATACCTTTTTGATGGAACCTTATTTATAGCTCCTCACCGAGCTATTTATTAACCAGTGAAATTAAAGGAAATTATGCTGATACAATATTTTATGGTTACAATATGGAGATGGTCAAGGTTTTTGTTTACCTAAATAAAAAAGTATAGGTAGATAATCCAAGTTGCCCAAAAGACTCATTTTCGCCAGATTCGTAGCACTGCTACGCCTGCTGCGAAGTTAAGCCGGCACCGGCCCTCTTATTACCTAACTAGCAAAAGCAAAGCGATAGCGAAAATTGTACAAAAATCGCTGATTGGTTGTCAAATTCATATTACGTAAAATGAATTTCAAAGGAACTTTGACATTTTAAGGCGAATATTGTACAATTTTCGCTATTGCTTTGCTTCGGCTTTGCTATTGCTTTTATGTAATCAGGGGGCCGTTCAGTCAAAAAGTGTTGAAATCCAAATACTTACCTACGTTACGACCGTTTTGCATATATGCATGCATGCACATTGCACATACTTTAGTCATTCCTAAAAAAACTATCTGATAATGATCTGTCTTGTCTGTGAGTATTTGGTAGGTAGGTACTGTAAGCTGTTCCATAACAAGTAAGTAGTTAGCATAATTATTGTATTATACTCACTCATATTATTTTACTACTTATACAGGGTGTGTGTGACAGCCAGGCAAATACTGAAATACTGAGCAAGTGCCATTGTTTTGAGTTATACGACAGTGTTATTACTCGTAGGAAATGCATTTTTTATTTAATTTTCCGTAATATTTGCTTTCCGCGCCAATTGTATCGGGCGATCCTGTGACTAGTTAAATGGGCTGGCTTATTGGTTATTATGTGATACATTGCTGTTTTTTGGATCAATTGTGACTATCCATTGGGTTGTTCAGTTAATTGAACTTCTTTGGGCCCATTTTTTAAAAAATCATCCATTGATTAAAATTTTGTTTGATTGCCATTATGTAAGGCCTACTTATACGAACTACATTACTTTTTCCCCAAAAAATGAAAAAAAAAGTCGGAAAATTTTGGAACTTTCCTGCGAAAATTTTCAGTGGTTTTCGTCTCAGAATCATGGTCTGAAGTCGTCATAACACTATTTGCCTGGCTGTCACAAACACTCTGTATAATATAACTAAGGATATCCATATTTCTCTTATAGGTATAGTAGGTATATAAAAGTTAAGAGGCCACTGATCGCGTGGACCCTAACTACACTTTTGTATGGAAAATGGGCATTTAGACTCTCACCGACACCTATTGCGTCGTACACATTGCAGGGTACGTAGGCTATAAAATGCATTATTTTCTGGTACCTAAGTACCTACTATTTTTCTGCAAAGAAGTGTTATCTATAAAATAGCCATTATGCTATTATGCTACATTTTATGAAAAGCCCCAAGCCCCCGAGCCATGCGTGACCAAATTACTAGCAATAAAATCTATGTACAGGCGCGTTTAGTTCTTGCAATAGAAACCGTAAAGCGTTACCGGGTTACACGTGGATTGCCCGAAGAAAACTATTTTCAATTCAACCGGCACTAAGTATTAATTATTTCTGTGACTCAACTGAAGACTTGTAGGTGACCACCTATTCGTTTGTGCTGGTTGGAGTAGTTAATTTGCGATTAGTGGGAGTGAAGGTAAGTAGCTAACAATATAATTTGACAAAAATAAATACCCTTTCGAGAACATTTTACTTCCTAGTCAAGGGAAAACTCTTTCTCAATTTTTTTTGTAACATAATGAAAAGAGCTAAACACTATTTTAAAGCCTTTATTGAGAATCTTACGACAACCATTATGATGGGTAAGCGGATGCCTTCCATCGTAAGCACGAAGGACATTAAGAAAGCGTGGTCTATCTCACCCTCACCCATCCAACAAGCCTTTGATACTACTTAGTAATGATAAGGAGTAGTAAGGCATTGCTAACGTAATGCCATACGTCGTAGTAAAGCTATTGCCAGTAGAGCTATTAGCCAGTAAGTTGTAAATAATAGGTATTCCGATTATTTCTAATTCAACAGCAATTTTTTTACCTGACTGCGCCAGAAGAAGGGTTGTGTATCTATATATAATTTTTTTTGGCACGCGCTTAGTCGTGCGTGAGAGTGACACTGGGTCAAAATTTTTCCGCAGTCGGGTGTTATTCTTCAGAGTTTATTATAATACAAATGCATATCGGGCCCACTATGAGAGGACATCTACATCTCTGAGAAATTACATAAAAAACACATCTGCAGTTTACACCTCGGCCAAAAGCTCCCAAAATAAATAAAAAAGTTGCACTAGTTCACTCCTAACTCTGTTTATTTGGGAAGTTTTATTCATTAGCCTAATTAGGTGTGTAAACTAGCTATGGTCCACCTCAAGCATTGGGGAAACGGGGTAGGAATTACGTAGACTTTGGGCTGTTATTTTACTTGATCACATCGTTGATCGCGTGCGATAGCGAGCCAGCGCGTCGCGTTCTGTTTACAAACTTAGCTGTAGGTGTGTACAACTCGAGAGCTTCGTTGATAGGCCATAAGCCCGGCGATTTATCCTCACTAATATTTAGGTATTATAAATACGAAAGTCTGTCTGTCTGTCTCACTTTCACGTCGATACTACTAAATTGATTTAAATAAAATTTGGTTAGGTGAGGTAGTCTAGAGCCTGAGAAAGGACATACCTACTAAGGGCTAAATGGCGAAATTATCCGTGAATTTTTTTTATCCCAGATAATTTTGACTTTTTGTTTTTGATGCAGTCTACGCGGACGGAGTCGCCGGAATCCACTAGTTTGTAATAAAATATGACATTAAAAAATTATCAACATCGGGCCTTTTAAAAAACCCTTTCATTACATACTATGCAAGCACCAATATACGACTCTACTACGATTTTATTTACTTAATTATAGTTAAAAAAGTTTACCACAATGGCAAAGAAAGGAAACTATGTCACAACGGCAAGATGTATTAGTAAAATTCATAAGCAAGTAGGCTAATGAGGCTGTATGAATGGACATTCTTCTTTTGCCATTCCTTTAGGATAAATAAACAAAAAATGTTAATCGCCTCCATTTTGTTTTCACTATGCCCCTGCGCAGAAAACAACAATATGTAAACGATTTTTTCACACACTTGCACCAGCACATGCTTTACGCAATGCGCCGGCTCGTATATACGCCATTGGCGTATAAAACACGTAATTATAAATAAATGCTATTTTAATTTTTCTCTGCAACGCCGCAGTTTCCTAGCTCCACTTTTGAGCGTTGATATCGCAGTTTGAACGAGGTGTTTTCAGGCAGCCGTGCACGATGCCTTCGTTCGCCTTCAGTGGCGGCCAGTCGCTTCTCGGTTGCCCCCCTGAAAGCACGTGCCCTTCGTGGCACGCCCCACTACGTATGCGATACCGGTAAATTAAAAAATACTATACGAACCTACTAGTCATGTGATGAGTAAACTCTTTGTAAGCTTTTAGTATAGACAAAGCAGAAACAATTTAAATTATTTCTTTTATAACTGAAATGATTGTGTAAGTCTGGTGTAACTCTATCGCTTCAAGTGTGATAAATACTAAATAAATAATGTGATTTGTGCTAAATCTGTGATTGTGACGTTTTGTGTATCAATTACATTGTTTTCGAGGCGTTATTGTGCTTGGAGTTGTGGCAACTCACAGTCGAAATATCATAGAGGTAGGTTCCAGTTCCGTGATTGAGGGTATTTGTAAAATGCATATATATAGTATTTAATCACATGACTGCGGAATGGTATAAGGTATTTTTTTCATATTGGCAATCAATAAAGAGAGTAGTTGCCACAGTTGAAATAATATAATGTTAAGGTATTTATACAATTCATAATTATCGTACTCGTAATCACAATAATAACTGTGTAATAGTAGCTTGCAAATGATTTAAAAAACTTAATTTCGATATTTCTGATTATTTTTACCTTTGGAAAACATAAGATAATACAGCGGATTATTAGTTCATGTCGATCTATTCCGTTCCGATCCCAGCAAGTGATCCCGCAAAAGATCAGTTTTATTTAATTTTATAATTTTATTCCTATCCGATCCCGTCGCGGTATTGCATATGTATTCCGTTCTGATCCCGTGTGTCTTTTCAATGAATTTTTAGTACTGTTAGCAAGTAAAACAGTAGACACATACAATATTGTTTTTCGAATGATTGTTGATTTTTACTAAGAGATCGAGACTATTTTACTAATTCTTATTTTATTTTTTCTTAACTTTGTCGTTCTTCAATAAAACAATCTGTAGAATTTTCATTGTTTGATTTCCTATTTTATTTTCTGTCTATACACATTAAAAAAGAACTCCACGGAATCTAAAAATTGTTTTGGTATCAGACCGCAATTTGTTGTGGATTTAAAGTAAAAAGGGATTAGTTTAAGGGATCGGACCAGAATCTTCATGTTAGTCTTTTAAAAGAAGTAAGTAGTTGTCACGTTTTCACAGTCGAAGTAATAAAGCAGTGAGGTACAGTGTTTGAGGGTATTTGTAAAATGCATAGTTATACTAATCACAATGATCACCGAATGGTATAAGGTGTTGTCAATTTATTATGAAGGTAGTTGCCACAGTCAAAAGAATAAAGGTTATTTACGTAGGCAGTAGGTACTGCAATTGAGGGTAGTTTTAAAATATGTAAGTTTGCAAAAATGGATGGATGTTTGTTTATTCTACACACAATAAAATAAGACGGATTGGATCAAAATTTAAAACATTGATGATATGTAACCCAATTATACTCGTAGGTAGGTAAGTACTTGTAATTTATATTTTTTATATACAATATCATAATGTTATCTATTGGATTCTCTACAGAATTTTAATATGACACGTGGACAAAGTCTCAGGCGTTTTCTAGTGTTATTTTCGCTATGAAACTGTTGATAATTTTAAATTATTATGCAGTTAAGAAGTTTGTTCACCTTTAGTCACACACAGTCAGGGATGTGATACGATCTTGTTGGGTTCAGAAATAAGATACTTGTGTCAAAGTATTCAATACTGTGTATTTAAATGCAAATAGTTGGCCTAGGAAGGTAGGAGTTAACACTAGGAAAAAAATTGCTAGGTAGTTTTGTTAACTTTTGTTAGCTGCGTGTATCACACCTTACATCTACAAATGTGCTAATAGTTTAACCTTGGTACACTTTGTGTAACAACGTTATTATCTCTAGCAAAGATAGTAATATTTTTTCAACTAGCTAGCTACTGAATAAATGCATATTTTAATAGTCTTTTAACACAATTTTTGTATATTTTTTTTTGTGGGAGCATCCATTTGCAATTAAAAAGTACTTACTTACAGTAATAATAATAATAAGCCCGCAGGGCAGCTTGTGGCGAGCTGTTGGGAGGTAGCGTTCCCACGGACCTGAAGTGCTCCCGGGGGAAGACCCTGTTCCTCATCTCCGGCGCCGGAGTGAGGTCTGACGAGGAACAGTTCCCCCACCTCTGCCTTGCCTTCGCCGGCCGGGCAGAGTGGAGTCGCGAGAGCTATGACAGCTCAAGGGTGGACGTGCCCATCCGTAAGTGGCGAGTTGGCTTCGGTTTAAAGTCCAGGGGCACCCCTCCACCCTAGCCGCTCACCAAATGTTGCCCCCTTTGTCGCTCCGTGCGTGCAGCCCCATAGCCCATGACCTTGTTTCCCATCGCATGACAGAGCTCTGCACTCCAATAGTCTTGCACATGGCGGAGACCATCGCCGGGTGTATCATATTGTGCGTTCGGCGATGGTATCCATCATGTGTATCCAACACCATATTAAAGTTCTCTTAAAAGGGCCTCTACATCTTGGCTACGGCCCGATGCACGCCTCTCAAAGGACCGGGACTCTGTAGTCCCGAGAATCTCAAAAGAGATACAAATAATAATAATAAATTTTATTCACCAACTAGCATTGGCACTACAGCGTAATATTTTTTTGAATATTTTATCGCAGTGCAATTCCATCATAGTTCATATAAGAACATGTAGGTAGGTAGGTGGCATACATTATGGTCGATTCCGGTAGTCACACTTAAACCTAAACGTAAAATTAGTTCTACCTGTCCTTTCTCTCTTAGCCATTTATGTTAAGGACATTTATAATCTACTTTTTTTTTTTTACAATTAGCTAGGCAAACATTTGACTACCATCGTGCGGCCTAGGGTGGTACATGTTTGCCTAGAAAGTGCCTATTCACTCTAGCTTTGAAGAGACCAATGTTGTAGTGCTCAAGAAATACATCGGCAGGAAGTGCATTCCACTCCTTAGCCGTTCGCATTACAAACGAGTTAGCATAACATTTGGTGCGGATGGGTGGGATATAAATAACATAAGGGTGATACGCTAGTCTGAGTCTAGTATCCCGATGGTGAAATGGGGCTGGTGGAACTGTATTATGAAGTGCCCACGCACACTCTCCAAAGTGTATGCTGTAAAACACTGACAAGGCAGCAATTTTACGGCGGTGGGTCAGGTCCTGGAGTTTCGAATTTGTTACCACCGAGCCCAGTGCGGCTAGCTGATATTTAGCTGATCCATCCCAAAGATGGCAGCAGTACTTCATACAAGAGCGAACTTGCGCTTTATATAGCGCCAATAGTTGCTGTGGAGTAAAATACCGCCTAACTTATAATCCGGTGATCAAATTTAGATACGATCAAATGATATGAACTGTACATAATTGCAAATTACTCAAAGCATAATAACCATTTTATCATTCTATTAACATGCAGGTATGCCTATAGCAAAATTATTAGCACATAGATTAGGTACGTGTTCACACGCACGGTCGACGACAGAAGAATAAAATTATTAATAATTTCACGAACTTATCGGGCAAATAACACTCCAGAGCTGGAGTCCCGAGTAAATTAAAGAAAATCCTCAAATTTGCATTACAGAGCGAGAAATAACCGCACGGCTTTAGATTCTTGTTAAGAAGGTAGAATGTACCTACGTACTGTCGGCGTCAAGATGAATTTTCATGATAGATTGTTATTTACTTATGAGTTGGAGATTGATAAGCCCGTCCCCTCATTGATCTGATGGTAATTTCTTTCGATAATGTAATTGACTTCGTTCAGACGGACTGATTGAAAAGGTGCCTGTGAGCTCGATTTTTTAAAGTCTTTTAGGATCCTGAGTTCAATATTAATTAGGTGTTGCATGCCAAATTATATAAAATGCGCACCTAATTATCAAATTTTCTGTATATACCTAAATATAGTGTCAATAAAATTTTGCACAGCATAATTTTATCACACGTGTTTAGTCATCAAAATGGGACATTCTTCTAAATAAGTACTTATTTATCCAGAGTTTGTCCTATCCTATATTATTTCCGTCCGGTTAAATAACCTAAACATAGAATGTGTGGTGTGAAATGAAAGGGAGAATAATTATAATAATCGTAGATTATTGAAAATGGCTTGAGAATCGGCTTCTTCATCTTCAGTTTAAGACTGGTTATGTTATGATTTATTAGCCAATTAAACAACCAGAAGTCGATTCTAAAGAATTTTCCATAGAAGAAGACACCAAACACTTACTACATAATCTACTAATATCTCGAGTCAGTACTAGCCTGATAAATTCTGAAGAAAATACTACCAAAACCAATCGTATAATATATACTTAATACCTATACCCACAGTTTGAGACAGTCAGGCGCCGCGTTTGCGTTCGATTTTACGAGCGCGAATATATTATTATTAGGCATATTAAATTACGGTTCGAACAGTGAAAAATCTGTCATTATATTTTCCTTTACAATCTGTATTTTTATATTGCCCTATGAAATCCGATTTACATTGAAGACGAAACGATTTATCACCCATCGGCTCTAATACGAGGGCCGCTATAATGACACCTGTAGTCCAAGAACCTGTAACGGTTATTGTATTTTTTGCAATTTATCAAATAGGTACTTGAAAGCAAGAATATTCTTACGTCGTTTCCACTTGTGCTGACTCACCTTATAAATGTGGAATTATAAACAGATCTTGGGACGTTTTTATGGGCCTGATTCTAACAAGACTGTTAACGTTGTTACACATCAAAGGCTCCGATTTCAAGGTGTTTTCGATATATAAACAATATTATGTTTGAGCGTAAGGCTATGTTAAGTATGATGTCTTCGATTAGAATATGTTGACTAGGATCGTGTCGTAAACATAGTTGGATGGCATATTGTTATGATTTCCTTTATGTCCGCACTCTATAAGATACATAAAATTCTTATTTCGTCTCGACTGAGAATTTAGTTTGAGACGTGAACTACACCGAACAAATTTAAAGTTTATTCGCCGTAGGTTACATTATTTTGTATACCTACCTGTATTTTACCGACAAAGACCAAAAGTCTTGCCCACACTGTCCCTAGGTATATTTTCATGACGGAATGATATATTATTCTGGCAAGTTAAAATTGCATAGTAAAATCGCCAACGAAGACACCGCTAAAGGTTAGAATAACTGAAGCTTTAATGCAAACAAATGCTGCCATAAATTGCATGTAGAGCAATAGATTTACAAAAGAGACATTGCTTGCGTGTTATAGAAGTTTATGCGAGAATAGACAAAATGTGGGATTGAGTGAGGGAGTCCGTGAGTGAGGTCGGCACGGTTCCTGATTTACATGCATTAAAATCTCTGAATACCCGATTAACTTGTACGAAGGTTTGCTTTTCGGTTAAGGGATCCACCCTAAAAATATTCGTGTGTTTTACATTAGTTTTATTGATATTAGTGCCTTACTGTTTATTATTTTCAGTCGTTTGTTTGCTCTCAAAGTATTTCTCACTTCGGGAAATACCTATAGAGGAGATTTTTATTTTATAATGTTTATAATGGAGAGAGTGACTGAGTAAATAATCAATAATGATTAGTTATCGTGAAAATTACAGGTAAGTGAGCGCAGGATTTATTAAACATTAGATAGGAAGGCGAAACTATTGAAGACGTGCATCACGTGCATGATGCCCTAAACTGGATCGTTCGCAGTTTACTTCTGTTACACGTGGAAAACTGTCATTAATTACAAATTAGATATTAGCCCAATTAATTTTCCTTCTTAGAACCTTTTAAATTACGTTAGGTGGAGTTCTTTTTAGAAAAAAGTAGGGATTTGAATATGAATATTTATTACAGAAGTATTTTTATAATATCTTTGTTTGGTACTTTACCTAGGCAATATACCTAGTATTACAATTTACAGTCTGTTGTTGAATATATTTTTAACATATTTCCAGGTCTATTTACATTTAAATCTGTGCAGTTTTAGCCCTTGAATGAACAATGACAATGTGAAAGGGATCTAAACCAAAAATAATTAATTTATGTGCCGGCTGTACCCACCTATCTCTAAAGCAATTATGTTATAAATGGGGTAATAATAAGTAATGATATGAGGTTTCGTTTATGAGACAGCAATATATTATGAAGTAAGTTTATAGTACAGTTAGGTAAAAGTTGGTAAACGACGAAACAGTTTAAGACAGAAAAGAATAAGACGGATAGTAGATGGAAAAATCATACCTACTCCTGTAAGTCGGAGTGTATGTTTTGTAACATAGCAGTGCCTTTCCAGGAACGCGAAAAACAACCGTCTTTACGGTGTCGACATGGGGACAGCTCCTTCATGGCCGTTATACGAGTATGACGGTGCCGGCGCTGTACCAGGAAACCAAAGCCTGATAACGCAAAGCAAATTGTATATTGTAGATAGGTATATCTTTCTATCTTATCTATTAAAGTGTTCTGCATACTTTTTCCTCTAAATTCAGCCTTGTATTTCTATTGCCAAACAAATTAAGCTATAGGTATATCTTCAACTAGTCATCCTCTAAGAAGTTTAAGTTGGTTTTGGTGAGGCGTTAAATCGTGTTGAGTTAACTCGGAGTTCGTTAATGTTGATGTTAGTAAGTAAAGAAATGTATCTTGTGTTCCGAGAAAGCAAGCCAATTATAGGTATATAATTATTATATTCCAAAATAGTTTAAATTTGGAACATCGAACAATATAAGGCTAACATAGTATTAGTACCTATACCTACCAAAGTCCTTATTGCGCGCCGCCTTTCCTGCATCTACTACGCAGTGAAATAAAATAAAAAACTATCCTATTGAATGGCTCGACGCACTAGTGAACGGTCGAGTGTTTTTCTATACATTTTGTCTGTTCTAGTGTTACGCGACCGATAATACGCGACGCATGTTCCGTCAGATATGAACCGACCTAAAGGCTACTCCTTATTTATTGTTGTACCAAAATGTGTGTGTACTATACTAATGTATATTACGAACTATCAACTCTAATACCTATAATATTTGTATATATTTTTGTATACATATTTATTTAGTATCTACTGATGCCATTATCTACAACGAAAAATCTACGCCTAACATCATGTAGTCGAAACGTACCTTTTGACTGAAATCTAAAGTGGAGTTAGAGTTCATTTACTTAAACCTCTTTCAACCTTTTTTGAATAAATTGAATTTATGGAAATTTTGGGACGTAATAGCCCAAATGGTCTTTTTTAAATAAACTTTCGCGATGCATTGAGCCATAGTATGTATAGAAAACAATTTTATTTTTTGTTGGAAAGGCATATAACAAAGATTTGAAGAATGTGTTTTAGTGAACATAGATATTAAACATCGATAACGTCGACTAAGTAGAGTTTTCGTAGCTACCTGCGTTATTCGTAGTGTGTGCTACGAAAAACGCTACGAGCTTACTTACTACGAAAGTGCTATTATACTTTGCTTTACACACTACCTACATGGCTTTTTGGGTAGGTATACTAAAATAGCTAATACTAATATATTTAAGATCCTTTGTTTTTAGGTTGTATTAACTGTGCATAACTAAACAAACTCTGTTAATTTTATTTTGTTCAGTAACAAAAATAAATGAAACCTCCTAAATAGTCTTGCTTGACCTCTAAAACACTGTTCTGTATACTGACGCTGGGTACATACCTAATTCAATACTTATATATCTCTAGTTTACCTACTTTATTTAATTTTATAAGCAAAATGATAAATATAATCAGAACAAATTCATTTTTCGCCAATTTATTGCAGATTGGAAATATTAAATTGTATCAGTTAGCTGGAGTTTAAGGCTCTAAACCTAATAAACGGGGGCTATTCCTCACTCGTCGGGAATCTATTTCCGCAAATGTCCCCGGGGGCTTTATAGCCCAAACTTAATTTACTTCAATAGGAATCATCACTGTTTTAGGTGTCTGCTTTTTAAAAGAGCCTTCTGGTAGTCTAAAATAATTTTATTTCACAGATTTATTTCGAGATCACCTAGTTTTGAGTAACTTTGTAGGTATTGTATAGATATACTAATCGGTCATAAAAATAATCTAGATTTAGTATTTATCCACCTCCCCCTGTAATATAATATATTTTTATCCGTAAATAAGTCTCTTTCACTTAAAATAGCTTATTTGATATATTAAATATTCAGTGCACAAAGTGAAAAGTTTTAATAAATCAAAAACATTTCAACATAAAATTTTGAAGGTTGTCTACCTACGCTAATGTTAGTAACATACCTACATTATTTGATAAATAAAATATTTATGTATTTAGCCGCTATAACCACTTAATAAACGGCTGGTAATACCTTATTATTTTATAAGTAAATTGGGGTAAAGGCGTCTTACCGCACGCTTATAAACCCATTTCGATCTGAAATTAATTTTATTTTCCACGGCGGAGCAATATTGCTTTTACAAAATCCCATAATGACATACGATTAGATGGGGATTAAAATCAATTGTTTTTTTCGCCACATATCTTACTAATATTATAAACGAGAAAAGTTTGTGAGTATGGACGGATGGATGGATGTTTGTTACTCGTTCACGTAAAAACGGCTGGAGCCTATTTTAATAAAATTTGGTATGTAGTTAGCTGACACCCTGGAGTAATACATAGACTTTTTATCCCGGGAATTTTTTTTTATCCGGGATAATTTCGACATTTTGTTTTTTCTGCAGTCCACGCGGACGAAGTCGCTAGTACTAGTTATTAGATAATTTTAGATTAGCAACCGCCCAAAACTTACTAACTGAACTTTTGATTTCTTGTTTTTACTTTCTTTAGATTAGATAGATTATACACCACTGGCTAGGTCTATAAGACCCTTAAGTATTAGTGCTCTTTTTTTACATGCTGTATATTGATAGCAGTATGTGGTATAGTACTTTAAATATGTACTTATTATTCTAGACTTACATTAATATCGCTTCTATTTCTATAGTCTAGCAGGTGCGAGTCCTCATGGAATATCAAACTTCCATCTCGTATCCCCACACCTTAGTATTATATAGATTTTGGGAAAGTACCTCGTAAGTAGATACGGGAATGTTTCCTCTCTAATGTAATTTAAGGATATAGAGATACATATCTTGTTATTAGTACCTACTCGTACAATATCTAATTATCTATATACGAGTAAATATTATTATTCTTCTTATTGATGAGGTGAAATTGATATGATAAGAAATTGTCAAGATTGTATGAAAATTCCTGGGAATTTCCGACACTGTGGTATTTTTCTGTATGAGAAATTCTGGTAGTGTCAGGAGATTTTTCGAGTACTATCGTCGTTATGTAAATGTCAATAAGAAATGAAATTGAATAGAACTCATTTAAACCTTCTGGAAGCAAAATTTATAATACAATTTTGATTCCAGAAGGTTTTTTAAATCTCATTTTTTAAAATGCGTTTTACCCTAGGGGATATGTCAAGGTTGTAACATGATATACCTACCTTCCTATTTTTACCCGACTGCGCGACGCAAAGGAGTGGTATTGTGTTTAACAGCCTATGTATGTATGTATGTATGTTCATTTGAAGCACTACACAGACCAAACACCTAGACCGATTTTTATGATTCATACGTCAATCGATTCCTCTTAGTCCGGGGAGTGTCACTAAAGATATGACGTTAGTGAAAATCCAATATGGCGACTACTGGACGCCATTTTGTGAAAATGAAAAAAATTTAAGTCGACAAACTATATCGAGTGGGGTATCGTTGAATAGGTATTTAAAAATCATTATTAGGTTTCTCTCCACATTTTTCGATTCGACTAATCGTTTAGGATCTATATCGATTGAAAGTTGCGTAACAACCATTCTCACATACCTATAAGTTTTTAGACAGCATCAAGACGAAAATTTCTTGCCGCCGAGCATGTTGAGCATGTTTCTTGAAGCGTACCTATTAGTAGCTAGGTACTCATAACAAAAAAGTATTAAATAAAAAAACATAATTTAAAAAATCCAAAAACCCGACTGCTTAAAAAAGAACCAAATAATGTACATAATAAAAAAACCGAAAAGAAAAAAACAAGCATTTAGATCCTGGCTGTTCAGTTGTTATGTTACGATCATTAGAAAATATTTTATGTTCTTCAATAGTATTCATTCCATAATAATATATAATTCTAGACCACCGGACATCTAAGTGCTTGCTTTTTTTCTTTTCAGTTTTTTTATTATATTTTGATTAATTACACATTTATTAACTAAATTACAGTTATAACTATATAATAGGGTCGATTCCGGCAGTCACACTTAAACCTAAACCTAATCTTAGTCAGGTCTATCTCTCTCCGTTCTTAACATAAATGGCTAAGAGAGAAAAGGACAGGTAGGTAGGACTAAATTTACATTTAGGTTTAAGTGTGACTGCCGGAATCGACCATAATATAGATTTTACAAACCAATTTTCATTAACGAAGCAATTTTTTTTTCTCCAAGGCAGTCCAGATTTTCATACACATTTTACGACAAAATATTAATACGTACTATACCGAATGATATTGGCGACTAGGGAAAAAATATGAACGAAGTATCTTATTTGAGGTGGAAATATTGGTCGTAATAAAAAAGGCGTTTAGGAATAACGCCCGTGATGAGGCGAGAGGCCCGGATTACGATTAGATAAAGAAAAATGTTACTTACTTATTCAACATATTATGATACCTCGGGCGCTACATTAAGTCGGTTATAAGGAAAAATATCTAACTTAGAAGATAGAAATCTGAAATTGAATTTCAGGATTACAAAAAATCTTTGGAAATATTTGTATGATTATATCACAGACCCGTACAATGACATAGAAATATACCTTTATGTGAGGAAAAATAATTTTATCTTAGTAGATATTCTATTTCTTCTAATTTTCCTTATCTTAGCCTTTTACTCATTGAGCTAAGTTAACCCAGTTCATTACAGGCGTATTTTGGAATATCTTTTAAAAATTTCCAGACAGCTTTTGTAACTATGAGGTCTTTAATACTATAAAAGTTTACTTAATGAAGCCTAGTTTGTTTTTACAACATATTTTTTTATATAAATATTGGTAAACACAGATTAAAAGAGTCTGAAAGACAGATTCTCAAAAAATGTGCTTAAATTCACCTAAGGCATCACACTCACTATTAACTAGATAATATATAGCCCATTAAGTATTTATATAAACCAATCTGTAACTCAAGTTTTTGGTCTTTAGAAAACTAATAGAAGTCAAAATTACACTTTTTAGATGTGCACATCACGCAAAAAGTACTGAATAAATTGAATGCGGTTTAACTTAAAGTATTTTATCTTAATATAAAACTATTTTTCTACAGTCCACGTGGACGTGGACGGAGTCACAGGCGTCCACAATTTTTGTTAATAAATCTGTGATAATGCGGTAATGCTACTGTTACTATTTTATATGTAGGCATGTAATATACCTATATAGCTAGGCATTTTGTGACTAATAGACTTGTAGGTATCAAACATTAAGTTTGAAATGAGGAATGCTTCTAAAAGTTTTATATTGAAGGGTCGATGGACGATTACCGCAAATGTGATTAGCCATTGAGGTGTGGTGTGATGAGCGCTTTGATGTGATGTTACACTGTTACATGTAATGACAGTACTCATATATAGGTAGTATAATGTGATGAAGCGATCAAGCTAGAAATAAAATATCTTCTATCTATATAGATATAATAAAATTCTAATGGATTGATTTCTGTACATGGAAAATATATTGAGAAAATTATAATAGATGGCCTTTATACACGCAAGAAAACCCAAAACAATGTTTTTCCATTTTGTCTGTCTGTATATTGGTAAGTACCTATACATATCTGTATGTCTATATCTGTATGTTTGTGCACGCTAATCTCAGAAACGGCTGAACTGATTTCGATGCAGTTATAAGAAATATATTGTGACAGGTCCAACTAAACATATAGGCAACTTTTTATACCGGGAAAATGTTTTTATCCCGGATAATTTCGACATTTTGTTTTATCTGCAGTCCACGCGGAGGGAGTCGCGGGCGTCCACTAGTAATACATAAAATAGCCGCGGCAGTCTTTTTCACGCTTAAACTTAAATTAATTTCCATTTTCTTTATTAATAATTTTTTAAATTAAGTTATTTGAAAAAATGTGACACCTGCCTAAATAATAATGCGGCAATGAAAAGGGGTACAGTCTATTATACAACTTACAATGGCTCGTATTAAACTGTCAGTGAGTGAAACATGTAAATCCGGTGACAAGGCAAACTTTGTCATTTTGGGAACCTGTGTTTAATTTCTGTGCGACGAAACAACCATTGAAAATGAATAGCAGAAATGGCGGAACAACAACTCATCCGATTTCCAAAGCAATAGGTACCATTCATATTTATACACATACATAAGCTATAGTATCTATACTCTGAATTAGATACAACATAAATCCGCAGTATTTTAAAAGGGCAATTTTTATTATCATTATGTATTAAGAATCAATTTAATCTCATGGCTTCATTTCCTTATTGTACCTTCATACAGACATTAAATAACATAGTGAGGTTCCACTGTATTTAGCTATGTTTTCCCTCTGGTCCTTTCATCAGTTGGATATTTCATTTAGGTAGGTCTAAATGAAACATAATCTATACATATAATAAAAATGTAACGGGTCGCAGTCTGTACATGGAAGATATATGAGAAAAAATATTATAGGAGACCTTTATCAACGCAATAGTACCCAAAACAATGATTTTTGAAATTTTTGTCTGTCTGTTTGTCGGTTTGTCTGTGCGTTTGTGCACGCTAATCTCAGAAACGGCTGAACCGATTTCGATGCAGTTTTCACGAATATATTGTGACAGGTCCCATTTAACATATAGGCTACTTTTTATCCCGGGAAAATGTTTTTATCCCGGATAATTTCGACATTTTTTTTTGTAGTCCACGCGGACGGAGTCGCGGGCGTCCAATAGTAGAAAATAAAAATCACTTAATTTTTTTCCTAGTCCAGTGCCCAGCAGCTTAGATTCTTTAATAATGATTTAGAACTTACGAATAAAGACACAACGTGACCAGGTATAGCCGCAGAGTAAGCTTATTTAGAATTATTTATTGCGTCTGAGAGAAGTTACTCCACGGCGGGTAATCTCATCTTAATTAGACTTTAATTGCTTCAAATAAAGAGAGACGTTGAAATATAAGGAATCTACCTTAGAAAAATAAACTTTAAACAATTTATACTGACGATATATACAGTACTTTGATATACATACCTATATATATAATTAATATTTCATTTTTTTGTGTGAGTCCAGTTAATGTATGAAACTTGCAATATAATCAAGACTATTATGATTCCAATTTTTAGCGATAAGACATTTTACAAATTTGATTAAAGTTCAGTACTTCACTGCAAAAATATGGAAATTTCAGTTAAATATTTTCAATTTGAGTGTATCGCTAAATCATTAATTAAAACACCCATATTATTTAAAATACGTAAATTAGGTAAACGTAAGGGGGGTCGACACTTTTATTTCACTTATCTCATAACTTCACCCGAGGAAATTAGAACACTAGCATTAAATTA